>LNAC01000006.1:8830748-8945224 GCA_002007465.1 Ailurus styani
CTCCCTCCCTCCCTCCCTTCCTCCCCTTCTTCCTTCATTTCTTCCTTCCTTCTTTTCAAACAGAGGGTCTAATGAAAGTACTGAGGGCAACAAAAAAGAAACAAAATAGCAGTAAACCCTCCAAAAATGCTTGTGTACCTCTTGTTTGATGGCAGCAGAGACATCACAGACAGCAAGAGCCTTGTAGCATCAGGCCCTTGGGAAACAGAAAGCCAGCACTGGAAGACTCTTCAAGGAAAAGAGCAAATACCTGGCTCCTGTTGTTTTAAGCTTTACAAACAAGGTACCATACGTGAACACCTTTGTCTATTCTAAAGCACTCCACAGATGCTGACTGTTCTTCTTTGCTGACCCAGGATAGGCCGTTACGCAGATCCTGCTTCTATCTGGAGCTATGGTAAATTTCGTAAGCCAGGCAGATGGGACAACTAGGTGGACATAAATCCCGGGTAGCAGTAAGAAGCCTGGGTTCGTGCCTTTGTTTCTCCTTTTATTTTTAGATGGAGAGAGGTCAAGATGGAGGAAGAAGAGCTGCACGATCCTTCTTCTCCTTCCTGTCATTCCCCGTCATCAAATCTACTCTCCAGGCACTGATCATTTTACAGTTAAACTACTGCCAGTGGCTCATCTCTGTCTTCACTTTCAAGCGAAGTTTTTCAAAAAGACTATTTCAGATGCTGTTCATCTTTGCATCGGATTCAGCTGCTTAATTTGGGCTGATGATGTCCTCTGCCAGTACTTCCTCCTTGTCTGGCTGGAGTGTTGTTCACAAAAGCTTTTCCGTGTTGGTCCTCGGTGGTGGCGTGAGGCTGCGAGATGTGTGCAGGGCTCAGGAATATGTCATGGGAGACGTGGTGAGCCCCCCACTCTGTACTCCATTATTCCTCTGGGTAATTTGCATCCATCATTTAGCTGCATGCTTCCCAAATACTTTTCTAGAACTTGACTCTCGTATCAACTTCTCCAACGTTCCGCCTGGGGCTTTTTATGGAATCTTGCTCTGTGGCCTTAGCTTAGAGAGGAAGCTCCAGTATTTACAGTCTTTGACAACCAAGTGGGAACCAGCAGAGGCTCGCACTTCCCTGCTTGCCCGAGAAAGCTCCCGGGCACCTCAGCTCTCCCTGAATGCCAAAGCCTGCGGCCGAACCAGCCCCTTTCCATAAAGAACAAGAAGCCCACCTACAGCCTGTGTGTTAGAGCCTATCTTGCAATGAATAACTGAGATTTTTGAAATTAGATGTTGTTGTTCATGATTAATAACAACAACAGGTGTGCTTAAGCTAGCAAGCAGCAGTCGCACTTCTCTGGGGAAGGGTAAAGTTTAGGGCAAGACATGACAGGAGGGATGAGGAAGACCTGGAAATGGGTGGTCAGATTTCATTCACAGCGAGACGTTTTGAATTTTAAAAAGTAGCAACGAATCACAGACATTTATATAAAAGTAGCATGCTTCAACTACAACTTGATAAATAAATAACAATCTCTGGGTTGTTCACTTATGACTACTGGACACAAGTGTATCGTAATTAAAAAATAAACACACACACACACACACACACACACACACACACACACACACACACACCCATGAGCCTTCTCTGTTACACCATGATCCAAGTTATCCAAAGTCCGTTTCAAAAAATATTCCTATGGATTCGTTTTACTCCTCACCCCCAAACTGTTTATTTATTTATTTTTTACTGAAAAACACATAAAGGGCTTTTTGTTGTATTTATTTTGGCAAGAAATCTTGACAAAAGAGAGGAGGAAGCTTTCTTTGCTTGAGCCCTCACCATTAAAATCCTAATGAAATATTTCTTGTTCCTTGAAGACTGTTGTATAAAGAAGATTTGATTTTCCTGAGTAACTGGAAACATCTGCGTGAGGACGTGTCTTGCACTAAAGATAGCCTCTGGGTTTTTGGCTTCTACGTGAGGAGATCAATTAAGGCAGTTTGCTGCCTTTATGTTTTCTTCCCAGAGCTAGTCTAGCTGCTTCGTGTTTACCCCTTTTCTCCAGCACTCAAAGAGCTGCAAGGAGCAGGCGAAAGAAATGCTAGGCTTTTTCAAGTGCGCAGATGAGTGTTCTTCACTGAAATGAATGCCGGCTGCTGTGGGGGAGTTATCTTAGGTCAAAATCCCTCAGAATAAAACTTACAATGTCATTGTTTCCTTGCCTGGTTACACGCAAATAATTTGTGAATTTATATTGTGATTTTTCTTTCAGCTGACTCAGAGCTCTACGATTTTACAAATAATTCCACACAGAAGCCAATGGCACACACGTTCCTGAGACTTTCATTGTAATCAATAAGTTTGCTGTTGCTGTCAGCCTATGCAATTTCTCTGATTAACCTGTGAAAACGGTTCTCCTTCATGAATGCTGTCCAGAAATAAACAGATATTGTAAAAGGAGACGAGGGCAGGTTCCAGAACTCGAATTCTTGGTGATCTTAAATGATGATGTATGAAAGAAAGAGAGAGGGAGAACGATTTGATTTGCTCCAACTAGGTTGACCCAGAAAGGAGAAGGGCAGAAAAATTGCTTTGCCTAAGCAAACATGGCATCAAGTCAGACAAGGGCGGCATTCACCAAGTGCAATATCGAGGCTTTATTTAAAATATATATAGTCTGGATTTGAAAGACACTTAAATGTCGGTAATAAAAAAGTCTTTGCTCATTCTGTTTTTCTACTGCTATTTTTCTACTCCTCGTTGGCAACAGCTTCTACCTCCTCCCTTGAGATACTGTCCTAAGATTTGGAGTGGGATTCCTTTGCTCTGGTTGAATTGTGACTGAATTCAAAGTTCAGATAGACAAAAAAGCCATCCGACACTAAAAATCAAGCTGACTTCCAAAGAGATGCTGGTTTTTTCGGGCAATATAGACACCCCCTCTGTAACAAAGACTTAGAATTCTGAGAATTCTAAAAAATTTAAACACAGTCTTTACCAATATCTAGTCTGCATGGAATTATAGCTATTTTTTGTCTGGCGTCCCCCAAAGTATGGTGAGCTCCTGATTATGCTCTAATCACCTATCCCTGGTTCAAATTAGTGCACAATAAATATTTGTTGAATGAATGAAGGATTTTCCTCTTCTTTTTCATGTAAGGTTTGTCTTAGAGCTGGAGAGAGTATGAGGTCTATTTTTATCAGCTTAAAAATCTCGTCTTGGTCATACATATTTGTGGGTGACAATATTACCGTTCACTCGCATGTTTTCACTCTGTGAGAGCCCCCGCCTTCTTGACAGTAGGCTTGGTCACGTGACCCCCTTTGGCCAATGAGCTGTAAACCATGTGCTGTGACCCTTCTAGGTAGAGACTCCAGTAGTTGTCTTTGCCACATTCTTACTTTCTCCACTACCGTACAGGTGAAGCTCCAGATGATGGCTGCTCTGTGACCCTGGTTCCTGGAGTGAGGGTGATGACCATGTGTAGCTGACCCACAGAAAACCCACAAAACATACTTGGCATGAACGAACAATAAATTTGTGTTCTTTATGAGCCATTTTGGGGGGTGTTTGTAAGTGCTGCGTTGCCTAGTTGGCTTATTGGGATCGACAAAGTATTGGCAAAGCTCCCAAAGATATAACCCAAACCCAACTCCCAAAAAATTATTTGTTAACCAGCAATATCATGGTGCTGTTGCAGCTGCTGGTGGTTCATTACTGTCGACCTGACTTTTTTTTTTTTTTAATAGCTTGGCCAGTCTTTTAGGTGTTAGAAAATACCCATGAAGTCAGAGCCTTTGACAATAATGACCATGAATGAGCTTAAGTAATAAAATTATTGTGTATTGCAGATATCTTTCTACCTTTAACATTTATGAAGCGAAGTCAATTTCCACTCAAACAGGTTTCTTTTCATCTGGTTTTCTCTACAATGTTTATGCCTGAGGTTTACTGCTAGCAGTAAAGAGTGTCCAAGTATGTTATGGGAATAGCCAAATTCCCAGTGCTTTAAAATGTATTCCATAGGCCCCAGAGTCAGTTAAAAGCTGATTGATTATACAGCAAATACATCAAAACTGGTATTTATGAAATATCCCATTTCTTCAGCTCTATCTCTCATAAGCGTGAACATCACATTTGGGAGTTGTGGTGAGAATATCTCAGACAGCTGTGAGAAAAAATTACTGCAGATTTTCCATGACAAAGAGAAGGTTCTTTAAGCTGCTCAATAAGTTAATAAAAGATCTATGTCAACAGATGCCTCTCATGAACACATACTTTAAAAGGTGTGGTTTAAGTCGTTTAGTATGGCTTGTCTATTCAGCTTTCATATTCAAGTTATCAAAACACTTATTACATAGCTGGATAAAGGACAAATACACTGCATGAGTGTGCAAGAGGATTTATTCATCAGACTGGTTCAGAACTGACCAGAAAGTTTCTATTTAATTTGTTCAAGATATGGGCAAAAAGTTCTTGCTTAAGAAGTGCGAATGAGTTATGGGATAGCCTATCCCAAAGACGCTACAGATGTTGTAATGTTTTCCGTTTGCATATTTGGTCAATGATAATTCATTTGTTAATATATCTTCCATGTCTTCTTTAGTGGTGTAATCTATCTTAGATTACAAAATCAAACTCCTATTTCCTATATGCTAACATTTTATGGACTCTATGCTAGATATTATCCCCTAGAGGAGACAGAGTGTGTCTAACAGGTTTGATAAGCTATGCTTATTTTGTAAATAGTAACCCTTGCCTTTTTGATGATGCTAGCACTAACAACATGCTATGATATAGATTGTACACAGTAGCTACTTTTACTAAGTGTTATGCAGTGGAGAAGAAGCCAGTACATACGTTGTGGATTGACTGATGCATAAAGGATGCATCAATTTGGGGTTAGCTGCAGTCTAGGAATTCTGAAAGAAATTTTCATGTCTGAAAGGGAAAGTAAGCTTATCAGCATACCATCAAACAGATAGAAAATCTGTCCAGCCATATTCGGGGTCTGAAAGTATAACATTTCATGTTTATGACATAGTTAGAGGTCACCAAAGCTCTAGCTTAAATATATCTGAGAACAAAGGACAGTTTAACAGAGTTGAAAATGGTTTGGTTGGTCAAATCCCCCGCAAAATGATTTTCAGGACCACTTATACCTAAATGGTGCAAAAGTCCCCTCTCCCCCCTTTAAAGCGGGAGGCATGACTTTATTTCATTGAGAATCCATGTGATTCTCTGAACAAGTTTGTAAAGCAGTGGGGTTTCAGAATGGGCTTCAGCATCACCCAGGGAGGAACTCGGCCAGTGGGGCAATTCCTCTTCTCTCTCCCCCAGGCATACAGCCCAGTGCACTGTCCACTGGACGCGAACTGAAAATTCCACACGAGGAGCAGGCATTCTCTCTGGGTTCCCAACAGGACACACCATTGAACTTGACTTGTGCATCCCCCAAGCCCATGGAATAAGCAGCGTTTCATACAGATAAATCATCATTTTCTATGTGTGTCTTATGCTATTCCCCCACCTGAGCTTCATCACCCACAAGCCTCCTAAATGGAAAGAAGCCTATGTCAGGCAGCTCTCCCAGCTCCCACACACCGCTGCTGTGGCCCGGGGAAGGGCAGGCACCCAGATCGAGTAAGTTGGGTGGCTCAGTTTGAGTGTTTTGTATTTTCTCCCTGCTTTGAAAGCTCACTGTATTTTGCTGCTGTTATTACCAAGGGTTCATTTTGAAAATGGACATGGGGTGTCTCAGTGGGGTTTTGCAGCAAAGAGATAAAGGAGGTTCGGGCAAGACTGGGCAGTTCACAATTTGAAGTAGACTGAGCAGTAGCCATTTGTTTGCTGGGGTGAATGGGGCATAATTTATGCAGCGGCAGCAGAGGCTGAAAGCCAGTCTGGCCTTGACCCATTTATCTTTAGAAAACTAATTAAAGTGGAGAATCTGGTTTACTGTTGTTATTGAGGTTTTACTTTTTCCTGCTCAGACCAAGCAGAGACTGAGGGGTGTGTGTGTGTGTGTGTGTGTGTGTGTAAGGTAGGAAATATCAGTTTCACGTAAAAACACTGGCTGAGTCTCTAGATAATAAAGCAGTTTCTTAAATACAGCCTGACATCCTTTTGAAATGCAAAATAGTGGATTTAGCCGGATGCAGAATCCTTTGAGGTGACAATGGAATGCCATGGCAATTTAAAATGAACAACAGACAGTTTCCCCAAATCCTTACAACCAAGACATCCTAAATCACACCAAAATGGCCCCAAAGAGGCAGAGAAGAACATTTTTATGACCAGCATTTTACTCTGAAACTGGTATTAACCATCAGGCAGGAATGAGACCAGAAAGTGAGCTGCTTCGTCCATTTTGTTTCAGAATAATGAAACAAAGTGCATAACTTGGTATTTTGCAAGTTCTTAAATCTATACGTAACAATGTCAGTAATTCATATTTCACACCAATGGCGAACCAGTGAATTTCAAAAGTAGCACAATATTTTGGGTCCAGTTAAGGAAGATTATAGGAGGTCAGAAGGGAAGCCCAGCAGACAGGGTAGCGGTGCAGATGATATCATGATCTACATCCCTTCCAATGTATTCAAGGAAAAGGAAGTCGTTCCTGTTGGGGGAAAGCTACGGGCCCCTGGTGACCGTAAGATAAGGAGATCGGACCGGCTCAACGGCTGGAAAACCTGGAGAAGCCAGGAGAATGTTGCTGAGAAAGGCAGGCACATACCGTCTGAGCTGGAGCTCCTCTAATTTTGTCAAAGGAACCAAACCAACAGAACCCTGATTTGTCTTTCCCATGACGTTCGTTCACCCCGTTCCCATTTAGCATCAGGAGACCCTAAGCCATCTGTCTTCTCTGTTCCTTCTTCGAGGTCTCCTCTCCCAGAGCATTCCCGTTCCAGATTTCTCTCTTAACTTTCTTTTTTTCATTCACACTGGCCTGGGCTCAGAGAACTATGATGATGAATGGGAAATACGACTCAGGGGACAATTCCCTTGTAAAGAAATGACTTTTAGGGTGCCTGGGTGGCTCAGTGGGTTAAAGCCTCTGCTTTCGGCTCAGGTCATGATCTCAGCGTCCTGGGATCGAGGCCCGCATCGGGCTCTCTGCTCAGCAGGGAGCCTGCTTCCTCCTCTCCCTGTCTCTCTGTCTGCCTCTCTGCCTACTTGTAATCTCTCTCTCTGTGTCAAATAAATAAATAAAATCTTTTTTAAAAAAAATGACTTTTAACAGAGGCATTCACTGCCTGGATTTAAGGCCCAGCAGACATGGAGCCCTATGATGTCACAGGTGGGCTGCACGAATAAATATGTGCCCTTCAGGTGAAAGTCATCTTCTCTCCTGGGTCCACAATGCTATGCACGGTTCAGAACTTTATTAAAAGGTATTATCAGCATGGATGTTAGTACGAAAACCAGATTAGAAAACTTAACTATCTGATTGTTATGGTTAATATATAAAGTCAGGTAAGATAACCCTCGTGCACTGTCCTCACACAAACCACTTTGTAGTAAAAAATACCCCAGGCACCCTCCCTGAATGCCCTCCGAGACATCGGTAAATTTGCGAAGGAAGAAAAAAAAAAAGAATAAACAACCCGTAACACAAACTATTTCTTAACCCCCCAAATCTCTGTCCTTGCTAATGGAAAAATTAGCTCCCTATGCATGAGAGCTGATGTTGGTTTGTTGTTATTATCAGCGAGATAATTAGTCGCTCAGCACAAGAAGAAAAAAGCCAATATATTCTATCAGGGAAGAGCTAGTTTTTCAGGCAGACTACACATAGCCTGAACATTGGGACAGAATTTAAATCAGCCACCAAATGAGCTAGTCTAGCACAAAGCTTAGACTGAAAACCTTGCCATTGGGAAAGAATACCAAAATGGTTGTCAACCATCAATACCATCCAGAGAGGGAGCCGCTAAACCCGTCCGGCGTGCGCAGTGCTCAACGCGCGCTAGACCGTCCGGAAAGGGAGAGTGGAGGTGGCATTTCTCAAGAACGCTCTGAAATGACTGTATGAAGACACATGAGGATGAGAGTAAGAAAAAAGAAGACCAAAGCTTACACTGTGTTGCATTGTCCTCCACACAATCCTCTGGGAAGCAAGAGGAAAACAAATTTAAAGGAAAAAGAAAGAGAGATTACTCTATACATAATAGCACAGCACAGGTATAACGTTCAGCTTTGCAGGCTGGCATTCCACCCACCCCCACCCCAGGCTCCCTCAGAATGACCAGCAGAGTGTTTGGGAAGCCTGTACAACACAGTGCGATGTTGAATACTTACTGCAGGTTCATTGGTCTGAATCATCACCAGCTTGATGAATTAACTTCCACATCTGCTTTTTTTCCCTTTGAAATCTACTTTTATAAAACACATTCCTCTAAGATACACAATTTTAAGTATATTTTGCTCTGATGAGTCCACTGGGGTAAATAACAGACACTCCCCGCCCCATCTGTATGAGAGCTATAGAGCACGTTTAATGATCTGAAATATCTCTGTATTCTCGGATCTTCAAAATTGAGCTCTTCTTAGGTTGATGTAGTTTTTACAGTCTGTACTTCCAGTGACATTCCAGTGGAAGTTTCTTTAAAAAAAAATCCTCATCGTTTCATGTCAAATTATGTAAGGGAATTCATGAAGTATAAATTTAGGGAAAAAAAAGGAAGAAAAATCAATCTTGTGCAAATAATCACCTCTGGCCTTTTTAACTGAAAATCAGTAACAGTAGGTGGGGACAGAGGGCTGCTAGGCGGGTGTTGGTAACAGGAAAGACGTGTGACCGTGGGGCCAATCTGTTAACCAAAATACTTGATGGCATTTGTATCTTCAGCAAACCACGGTTGCTGGCAGGAAGGACTGTGATAGTCTTTGATGAGTCAGCTTTTCATCAGCAGCTGAATTTATACAAATGTATTCATTCATTATTGGATAATAAAAATAACTTCAGGGTACTATATCTGAAAGGCACTGACGACCTAAACTGATTTTTATGCCCATATAACTTTAGAGGAACAAAGGGAAAAGCTTCCTAGTGATATAAAAGAATTTACAAGTTCCTTAAACATCTAATAGAGGTTAAATGGTGGAATTGATGTATTTTTAAGAAAGACTTTTATTTTTCATTATTTTACATAAGTCCTAGCTAGCCCAGTTGGCCGAGGTTGGGGTTAGGAGCTTTACTTCTAAAACAAACCCCCGTAATTACCAGTTCACCTTAAAAATAGTTTTACAATAACTGATATAAGATCACCGACCAAAGGATTCCAAAGTTAATTAACACAGGTACTCATTTTAAGTGGTAGTAAGAAGCAACTCCCCAAGAGCTTTACAGTTTAGTTATTTTCACTTCGGCAAAAGCAGTGGGGGGACTGGGATAATCTTTTGATGCTGTCCTTGAAGCATTTTCCCTGCTGAAACACTCAGAGAAATTAAGGGAAGTCTTTCCCAAATATCCTCCTTTTCGGGGACACATGCTTCTTGTAAATATTCAGGAACCATCTTTTCAGGAGAGAATTAAAGCAGGAGTAGGTAACATGAAACTTGTTTATAAACAGTCAAAATAGGGAGTAATATATGGCAGACCCATTAAGAGGGGCCACCAATGCACGCATCTTGAAGATGATTTGGTCTGTTGACATGTAAGTTAGCACATAAACAGTTGGTCCAAGGTAACTGCTTTACTTTTCCACCATTCAGAAATACGTTGAACCCTCCAAGGGAAGAAAGCCTTGGGAGAGCCAAGGGGTGCAAAAGGAAGATTCTGATGTTAGCTTTGGGCCTAGTCTGTGTTTCTCAAGAATAACCCTGTATAGTTCCTTTTGATGTGGAAACAGCCCCTTGCCCTTAGGGATGGGGGAAGTGACTCCAGGTCAGTTTATGGCTGCCTGTGAATTACAAATCACTAATTCTTACAATTTGGGAATTTCATTCAATAAAACCTTAATAAATCTGCCATTCTCTCTTACAGAGCCCCAAGTCACACCTATGAGAAAGTTAAGTACTGTGTGCTGTCAGAGACTATTTTAGAATAAAACTGACTTATTAATTTAAAGTCCTATGCACCGAACCTGGCCCTTATGCACCCAGTCTGGTTTTTGGTTTTTACCCATGATCATATGATTAACCATTACGGGTCCTTTTCAGAAAAAAATCGATTAAAATATATTTAGGGGGGTGCCTAAAAATAGATGAGCCTAAAGCAGTTTGCTATTTGCCAATACTCTTCAAGATCTTTATATTGGGGGCATTTCGAAGATCATCGGTGAATTTCCTTTCTAAAAGAGGGTTCAAATTCCAATTTCCTTATCTATCAGATATTATACATCATGTGACAATCTCCAAGAATCGATGCTTTATTTAGGTTGTGCTAAATTGCATACATACTGCTGTCTTGAGAAAAATATTTTTCTTGCTCTATTTCCCTTATTTGAGAGTCTGTGTGTGTGTGTGTGTGTGTGTCTATTTCTCCTGGGGAGGAGAGAAAAGTGTGCTTCTTTCAAAGGGAGAAAACATTAATTTGTAGTCATAGATATCATCATATTGATGCAATTCAATGTAATTTTAACTAAGTGCATAATGCACCCAAATTGTTTTTAAATTTTACTTTATTGTGGTAAGAACACTTAACATGACAGCTACCCTCCTAACAGATTTTTAAGTGCACGAAACAAGATTGTTATCTATAGGCACAATGTTGTACAGCAGATCTCTAAGACTTACTCATCTTGCACTGTGCCCCAGTTCTTAAATTAGAATTTATGAAAATTCCAAAAAGCCTGAATTATTCCAATAAGTAAGTTAGAACCCACTAAATTGGAATAAACAAAAAAAGAGAAAGACAGAGAGAGAACTCAAACCCATACTCACCATTTGTGCTTTGGTGAAAAGGGTCTTAACAGACAGAGGAGTTTGTAAAGTAAAAACTCAAACAATGAACTGTCATGACAACCATCATTTCTTTAAAACAATTGGCTAGTGGTTCAGGGGAATCTAACTGGTTGTTTAAATGAAGAAAGGTGACTACTTTTAAACTCTTCCTGAAACTGGGAACAGAGAATAGATACGACCAAGGTAACATAGAAGGTTGAAGCAATACCCAGATGGTTCCTTTTTCAAAACCTACACAGGAGAGTGGTTTTATTTGCTAATAAATAGTAATAAATTATAACATAATTTAGCAGCTCATGATTCCACGTACCCCTTCAGTTTGGCTCTTCATGGTAGGCCTTTCTGTTGTAAGTACATTTGATTTTTATAGACAGAGATGCTGAGATGTACTTACGTGGAGGCCAAACTCAACCAATTTAATCTTATGAGTCCTACGCTGTGGAAGGATATTAACTAAAATGATAAAGTAACTTATAACAGTGACTAATAAAAGCATTTTCATAACCAGAAACCTTTGAGATCCGAGTTTATATGACATAATCAGATGTGGTTCAAGTATTTTATGACCTTAAGGTTTTATCTGTTAATTTTACATCAAGATAATTGGCAAGCCAACATTAACAGCACTAACAATTACAGGTATATAAATTGTTTATGGTGCTATAAATTGCATTGAAAATAATTGGGCAGTATTTCTTTGAAATTATGAGCTTTTCATTTTTTATAGCAAAATTTGATTTTTAAAACACATTAAAAAATAGTGTTTACTCTGTTTATGGTTGTATTCTCCAAGTGAATTGCTTTGTTGGTAGATATCGTTTGGTCCGCTGACATACATTTAAGTGGATCAAAGAGTGACTATTTTTAGGGTTTCTAACTTTTAAAAGACACACAAAAAAGAAAAAAATGGTAGTAACATTGACTTGGGATCTCTTGGCAAGGTCTTTCAAACAGGAAAATTTACACACAGGAAGGCAGAATAAAATTACAGTTACACAACTGAATAAATAACAGAAACAGGTGAGTAAGAAACGTGCTATTGTAATTCTATCTCTGGAAGATAAGTACCCTAGTCTTCAGATTAATATTTCAGAAGATATATGAAGTTGAAAATTTGGCCACTGCATGAGTGGATTGATAGTGATAAAAAATGCCTTAAATAATCTAATTCAGGACCTAAAAGGATGATCTCATTATTTTTCAATATTCTAATTAAGACCAGGAACAGATATAAGAATGAGATGACTTTCACAACCAACTTTTTCAGAGCCCCATCGCGTCTCCTGAAGAATAACCTTGGTGACAGAAAGTGCCCACAATGGCCATCAATCTGAGAGAACTCACCAGCCGGTCCAAGCTTGTGCCTGCAGCAGTCGTGGGTCTCTCCTCAGGATTGTAAGGCCTGAACCGTGTATTAAAATTCTCAGGAGCTGAGCGAGCAGATCGGAGGGCCGGAGCAGGTTTGGGTTGGCCACACCCCTGAAAGACCTGAAAGAACCAATAAAAGTTTAAGAAAGTTACGCGGTGAGTTTCTTTGTGAGATGGTGGTGCAGAAGTAGGCAATGCAATGGTTTTCCCACTTTTCAAGGGACTCCTACCTCCAATAAACTCTAATCTCTAAATTTAAATGAGGACAACTGCTAATTTTACAGGAAAGAACGGACTAGACAGATGTGGGGTGCCTGACTGTATGCTGCAACTCTTCTTTTCAACATATATTCTCTGTTCTCATTATTTACGGATTCTGTATTTGCAAATTTGCCTACTCACCAAAATTATTTATCAAGCCCCAAATCAATAGTCATGCACTTCTGTGGACGTGGACTGAGTGGTCCTACATGCATGTTCCCAGCTGAAGCAAAACAAAGTGACACTCTGCCTCCTTGTTTCAGCTCCCATGCTGAAAACAAGCGTCCATTCTATGGCCTCTTTAGTGCCCTGTTTTTCACTTTCTTGTGCTTTTATTTGGCAACGCCCCTGTTTAAGATGGCCCCCAAGCTCAGTGCTAAAGTGCTGTCTGGTGTTCCTGGTCACAAGGGGCTGTGATCATCATATGGAGAAAATATGTGTGTTAGATAAAACCTGTTCAGGCCGAAGTTCTAGTGCACTAGGCCCTGAGTTCAATGTTGGAGAATCAACAGTATATGCTAAATAAGGTGTCCTTAAGAAGAGTTACACATAGGTTGCCTATTGGTTGGTTGACAAAAAGGTGGCTAGAAGCTTGCAGGAGCCTAGCCCTGTCTTTCCAGCAGTTCAATATTTGCTAATTCAGTATTTGCAGCCACTTTATGAAACATAATTACCACAAATAATGAACCTTGACTGTATAAAAAATAGGAATTGCAGTAGCTACATCACAGGATGATGTCAGGACTAAATGAACATGACCAAGAAGTTTTCATGTACTTGAATTTGGCATTCAGTAAATATCTGAGCGGGATTCTTGTTTCAGGGACAAATGTATTTCGTGTGTAGCATCTAAGGCCAAATAACCTGAGCGGCCCCGCTGTGAATAAGGAAGAGTTCCTGTACTGGAAGAGTTCTTTGCACACACTCTTTGGAGCAAAGGTGTGGAAATAGGACAAGCCAATGTGGTGAAAAATCCCTATCAGGACAGTTCCCTCTAATTTTGTTGTTGACAGCTGTTCATGTGACAGTTAGGTTTGCTCTGGGAAATCAAACATTTTCGTGTAATGATCTTAGGGACCAAGCAGCCAGCTCTTTTCCACAGTGATTTCACTCAGGGTGGGGTGGGGACCCTTCCTTGGCTGTTTTTAGAAGCTTCCTACTCTCTGCTGATTATCAAGAGATAATACCTTTACTAAAATGACAAGATCTCTTGAAGTTGAACTCGACGTTTCTGCCATTTTTCCACAGGAGGTGGTAATTCTACTCTTTGCTACTTATTTTGTTTAACTTTCTGGGACTATTTGTGTCAGCTAATTCTTTTTTTTTTTTTAAGATTTTATTTATTTATTTGACAGAGAGAGAGAGAGATAGCACAAGGAGACGAAAGGGAGAAGCAGGCTTTCCACTGAGCAAGGAACCTGATATGGGACTCGATCCCAAGACCCTGGGCCGAAGGCAGACGCTTGACCCACTGAACCACCCAGGTGCTCTGAGTCAGCTCATTCTTAACCTGCACGTGTGTGTTTAGAATGCATGCATGCCTTTCGGTTTTGTTATTTGAATCTGCTTTACTCTAAAATAAGCATTTTTCATCAGGCATATTATGGGATTCCACCGAAATACACAGAGAGCCCTCAGAGTGCCATTCCCAATGACAAATTCCATCTCGAGACACAATTCATTCGGTGTTACCACTCCAGCTAATTTCTCTTCGGTCGTATTCAAAAGTTCTCCTTTAACTCAGCATTTCGCAGAGCGGGAGCACTTTGTCTTGGCATTCTTCGAGATTGGTCTTAATACGCTATTGATTATTCTTCTCTCACACAATTTCTGAGGTTGATGGTGTAAACCAGCATGATAAAGATAGTGGGCCCTTTTCTCCCTAGGGCCTAAATCACTTCCCAGTGGCAAGGTCGTTGCTGACGGAGGGCATTAAGATTTCCAAAGCTCCAGGGTTTTGTTGAGCGTGCTATTCTGGATTGCTCCAAATATGACAGCTGACTTTTAGAAAGTGGAAAGCCTAAGGCAAAACCGTGCTAATGGCCTTGCTGGGGATTTCTTGAAGCGGGGGCTCAGAAAGAGTTAACAGACTTTCTTAATTTGCCCTTTGGGAAAAATCTGGCTCACCGGTTTAAATTAAATCAAAGGAACAAGAAATGCCCTGAAAGAATATTAGGGCCCCAGGGGAGATACCTCATCATAACAGAAAGACCTTACCAAACTTGTTTAATTTTTTTTTCTTTTGAGAGTGTTAATTATACAGAACGTGAGTTAAGTCAATATAGCCTGGCAGCCTTTTGTTATTTATATAGGTTTGGATTTTTTTTTAAGATTTTATTTATTTATTTATTTGACTTAGAGAGACACAGCCAGAGAGGGAACAGAAGCAGGGGGAGTGAAAGAGGGAGAAGCAGGCTCCCCGAAGAGCAGGGAGCCCAATTTGGGGCTCGATCCCAGGATCCTGGGATCATGGCCTGAGCTGAAGGCAGGCGCTTAATGACTGAGCCACCCAGGCGCCCCTAGGTTTGCATGTTTAAGGTGGCTTGAGTGCAGAAATTGCTGAGAGTATGATCCAAAGGGAAGAAAACACTGTCCTGTGATCATGATGGAAATGATACCTCACCTCAGAATCAGCTGGAGACCTATGGAAAAATCTGCCATAATATGTCAGGATATGAATCTTGAAGGTCCTTCCACAGATTCTATTTTACCCTTAGGAAAAAGTCATGGTCATAAAGAGACCCTTCAGCGTGGAAGTGACACACCAGAGGATCAAGAGTTGGTTTTCGGGACTTTCCAGAACCTGAAGGGGTGAGTTGGAGAGGAGGCTGGCACGCCCACGAGCTGGGGAAGGAAGAGAAGCCCTTGTCTGATTCTCATTGCAGGGACTGTACCTTAAGCACCCTATATCCGTCGTATTACTTAGATGGGTCACAAAGTGAAAATCAATGCCTTCATTTACCACACGTGCAATCTGTTAGTTAGACAACTAACTGGTTTTATTCAAATCTGGGATTCATGGAATCGATGACAAAAGGAATTCTTACGCAGGACAGTTGGACTGTCTCAGGCCATTTTCTGAGCTTACTGTAGTCACAGTATAGTTAAGACAAAGTTCTGTGGCTCATGAGCCAGGGTATGTTACTCTAAAGGACCAATAAGCCTTTTTCCTCGTGGTTTAGAGCACCCTAATATATTGTATTTTGAATAAGTCAAGAAACAGATGAGGAATAATGTGGGTCTGTTAAGCGAGAGCTTCAATGAGGTTAGCTTCCTTGAGAATCAGTAGATCAAGATTCTATTCTGAGGGGTCAGGGCTGGAGATGTAGATCTGGGACACTACCCTAAGGGGGTGTTTAAAGCCCAGGGCAAGTACGTGGATGGGTGGCAAGTAGGGCTGAGCGCAGCCCAGAGCCATGCCAACATTCGGGTCCTCCCTGAACTTTAGTCTCCTCCTCTGTCAAATGGCATAATAATATTATTCCCCACACCGTGATGATAAAATGCAGTACATAAGGCAGAAAAACAGAAACCAGCATCTGGAAAAGTAAGGGCTTGACAATAATTAGCTACTTACATTATTCAACAACCGTTTTCTTTCTAGAAGTTTTGTTTTCTGAGTAAGGAGATTTGAGGGGGGAAAAACAGCTGGGCTAATGTTTCTTCAATGTTCTCCATAAAATAATATTCCCAAGGGTTGTTAAGGGTTATTAAATATGCAATAAATTCCACACGTCAAAAAGAAGTGAAGTATCTTGGCGGGACTTGGTCAAGTGAATGTGTGTTCTGACTCATCAAAAGGGAGGTCCTTTGCAGTAATTCCCAATTTGGTCATCAGCTCCCCGGAGGGAGCTGGAGTTTCTCACCGGATGGCTGTTCCAGGGAACATACCGTGGGATGCTCTGTGAAGTTTACTCTACCCCACCAAGGGAAGTGATTCAGATGTCACACATCCAGATGCATTGACTTAGAGGTGTTTGTGAACATTCTACCCTTCATCACCTTCACTCTCTCTCTTTTTTTAGATAAAACAATTTTTTAAAGTTGAATGATATTTGACATACATTATTATATTAGTTTCAGGTGTACAACGTAGTGATTCGATATTCTTATACACTACAAAACGATCACCTCCATAGTCTAGTTAACAACTATCACTACAGAAAAGTATTACAATATTATTGACTATGTTCCGTATGCTGTAGTTTTATCCCTGTGACTTTTTTTTTAAATAACTTGGCATCTGTCCATCTTAATCCCTTTCAGCTGTTATACCCCCTTTCCCGGTAACTATGTTTGTTTTCCGTTATCTATTAGTCTGTCTCTGTTTTGTTTTGTTTGTTTTGTTTTCTAGATTGCACATATGAGTGAAGTCATATGGTATTTGTTTTTCTCTGTCTGACATATTTCACTTAGCATAATCCCTCTAGGTCCATCCATGTTGTGGTAAATGTAAGATCTCATTTTTTTCAATGGCTGAGTAATATTTCATTATATACATATAATGAAATATAATGAAAAATATGTATTTTATTTATCCATTCATCTGTCAATGAATACTTAGGTTGCTTCCATATCTTAGCTATTGTGCTGCAAGGAACGTTGGGGTACATATACATTTTCAAATTAGTGTTTTGTTTTCTTTGGATAAAGAAATTCTTAGATGGCATGGTAGTTCTATTTTGAATTTTTAAAGAAACCTTTGCACTGTCTGTAGCGGCCGCACCAATTTACATTCCCACCAACAGTGCTTATACCCTCTACCACTTTTAATTCAAGAGAAGAAATACTATTTTTAAGACACTAAAGGTCTTTTCTTTATAACAGAACAGAAGTTTCTAGAGAACACAGTTGCAGGCAAGACACCTCATTGTAGGAACATATCATTAGCTTTATTCCTTGAAGAAATAGAATCAGTATTACCTTCTGCCTATCTTCCTCCAAGGGATGTTGTAAGAGATAATTAGATACAGTGATCCCCCTTATCCACGGGGAATATGTTCCAAGACCCCCAGTGGAGGCCTGAAACCACAAATAGTACCAAACCCTATATATATGATTTTTTCCCTATACATACATACTTATGATGAAGTTTTATTTATAAATTAGGCACAGTAAGAGATAACAACAATAGCAGACAATAAGATTGAACAATTATAATAAAATACCATAATACAAGTTATGTGAATGTGGACTCCCTCCCTCTTGAAATAGCTTATTGTTACTGCACTCACTCTTTTTCTTTCTTTTTTAAAGATTATTTATTTATTTATTTGACACAGAGAGAGAGAGATCAGATCACAAGTAGGCAGAGAAGCAGGCAGAAAGAGAGGAGGAAGCAGGATCTCCGCGGAGCAGGGAGCCCGATGCGGGGCTCGATCCCAGGACCCTGAGATCATGACCTGAGCTGAAGGCAGCGGCTTTAACTCACTGAGCCACACAGGCGCCCCTCACTCTTTTTCTTGTGATGAGGTGAGATGGTAAAAGCTTCCATAAGACGAAGTGAGATGAGTGGCGTGGGCACTGTGACATGGCATTAGACTGCTGGTGACCTTCCCAAGAAGGAAGGTATGTCAGAAGGAACATCATCTGCTCTTGGACCACGACTGATCGCAGATAACAGACCATGGCAGTCCCAACGTAGACGGATGCCATAAATACACAACGGAGTTATCCTTCCTGCTTAGTGGGCTTGCAAAACCTGTGGATTCGGGGAAGATATCTGGCTCATGAATTCTCTCTCTTAAGAGGATTACTAAAATGTCTCAGAAGTGTGCTGGCATTCTGAGATTAGAGAAGCTGACATTAAAGATACAAAATTCTGAAAGGAAACACATTTTATTGTTCCGGAGAGGCGAGAAAGAGAGGAAGGTGTGGTGATAACAGGTTTGAGTGCTAAGCCTTAGGTTTTTAAATAGGAGACATTTTCCTTTAAGAACATCTCAGCATCTTCACATATTTCCCTTAAAATAAAACAATGCAGAGCGCACTTTTCCGCAAGCCCCCATAGCTTTATGCCTACATCTCTTTGTCTTCTGTGTGTTGATTATACATTCACAAAAGTCATTACTGGCAAGCTGATAAGCAGTGGCTGCCGATCAATCCCGTCTCAGCTCCGGAATTTTAAAAAAAATTCTATCCTTTCACTTTCTACTCAGTGGGTTCCTATCGTGGTAGGATGTTGCTGTTCCCATATATCATTCTGAAATTTGCCAACGGAGCTCTAATCTTTTCTATTAACATGGGTGGCGGTGAATGCTACCTAGTTTTTTTTTTTTTTTTAAAGATTTTATTTATTCATTTTGACACAGAGAGAGAGATCACAAGTAGGCAGAGAGGCAGGCAGAGAGAGAGGAGAGAGGAGGAAGCAGGCTCCCTGCTGAGCAGAGAGCCCGATGTGGGCCTCGATCCCAGGACCCTGGGATCATGACCTGAGCCGAAGGCAGCGGCTTTAACCCACTGAGCCACCCAGGCGCCCTGCTACCTAGTTTTAATTGGACTTGATATTTTGAGAGTAAGTAATGCTTTATTTACTTATTAGATTCTGATTTATATTACAGTGTTAATGAGTGAACTATTTGTCAGATGACCACTTGGGGAATTCAAATCTATCCTGTTGGTTCCCAAGGAAACAGAAGCTATCATCTCTGCATCAACTCTCTCTCTATTTTGGCCATTGTTTGCATGGGAGACAGCTGTGGCATAAGAAAAAGGTCAGGAACAAGAATCCAAAAGCCTAGAGTACTACCTTCAGACCTTCTCTTTAAACCTGTGTGACCTTTGGGTAACATGTTCTCTCCAATCCTCAGGGATGCTGGGAAGATAAAATAATGTGATGCTTTGAAAAGACACCGAAAAAAAAATGAGGTATAGAAATCTATTATCTTCACTGACGTAATCTGTAATTAAATAGCACAATAATGAATAACAAATCAGATCTCTGGATGATACAGAGTGATGCATGAATCATTTTATATGAAGAGTTGGATCTTTTACATTTTGTTCATGGCTATTGCTGAATCGTAGAATCTGTAAGAGTTCCTAGCACACAGTGTGTGGTTTTTTTTTAAATGGGAGTGAAAGATTATGGATAAGTGAAATTTTTAGTTATAATTTTGCTCTTTTGCAAACATTTATGGAAGGCAATTGGCAGACAGAATTGTGTAAGGCAAGATCAGAAAGAAAAGAGAACTTAACACTTATTCAATGTCCACAATGGGCCAGACACTGTCCTGTGTGTTTTATATTCTCTATTGCAAAGAATCAATTATCTCTTCAACATCAATTTAACATTTCTTCCTTAGGCTTCAGAAAAAACAATGAATCATCCATCTGCGTAAAAAACTCATTTGATATTTCCCTTACTCCGCTTACTGTGCCAACTTAGAGAAAAACCAAATCGACAACTTTGTTTAAACTGATAAATAGATTCAAAAAATGCCTGTTTTTTGATCATTTGGTAACAGCCACCCACGGTGCTTGAAAAGCCAATTAGAGAGCCGTGGACCCTGTGTATGAAATAGGCAAACTTGGCCCTCCGATGGCTGGCGGAGGAGCTAAGAGTCACGGGTTCTCATCTCAAGCAATGGCTGTTGCTTGTAACAAAGGGGAAGACAGCTCGGGTTGTTTGCAAAGCCTCTCTTCCTGATTTCCCCACCCTGTGAAAATGGTGAGTGGCACCACCTGCTCATGGTTGTACCATATGTATCCCTGTCCCCGGGGTCCACAGAGCGGGCAACCCTTTCTTAGAGAGGAAGTGAAATAGGTAGACCGAAATGGGTGTACGGGAGATGTCCACATATCGCTAGTAAACAGATGTGAATAAAATATTTTTTAAACCCCATTTCATTAAAAGTAATAGCAAGAAAAGCCACATAAACACCATGACATAAGCTTAAACTGGCACCCTAGAGCCTCATCTCACACATTTTTTTTTTCCTGGTTCCTAGCAGCATTCTGCTAATATCCCATGAAGAATTTTCCTGAATATACACGTAGAACCTTTTAATAATGACTTCTTTCTTTAGATATAAAGTTATTACACTCATTATGCTAACATTTTAAATATTGATTACTTTTATTTGGTTTTATTAGTTTGCCAATTTTCTTTATGGATTTGGTGTTTTTAAGAAGACAGATTTTCATCCTAAAGTCTCAGCTCAACCTGCTCTTCTCTTGTGTGCCTTCCTCCTCCTCGCCTTCTCCCTCCCTCTTCCCGTCTCTCTTCCTCTCTTTTTCTTTGCTCCCTGACTCATGCTTTTCTTTCCTTAAAGACTGATTACAATGGTCCCTCAGCCAAGTCCTCTGGCAAAGTTCACGTGGGTCCCTGGATGGACTCAGGGCTCCGTGAAGAGAATTCCGGGTTATACTGAATCCAAGTCAAGTCATCAGTTTCAGCTTTGGCTGCTTTTCGCCAGCTTCAATTTTCAAAAGCCAGCTACCATGTCAGTTTTAAGGTTTTAAAAATTTACTCCTGATGCTTACGCAGCTTGGTTCCAGGATATCTGTCAAATGTTTTGCATACGTCTTAAAATTGTTTCTTCAATAAAAGCAAATTTGTTCCATTTGCTTGAGAAGATGATTTTTTTTTTCTTTGAAGGGTTTGCTTGCCTCAAACAGCAGAACACCTTGATATTTTCTCCCCAATGGTGAGTAGGGAGGGATTACAAGGAACTGTACAAAGCGTATCTTGAATGTGGTAAAAAAAGAAACCTTAACCTTCTTGGCTTGGCTAAATGATTATTTCATATGCTCTTTGTTTATGAGTTTTAAAGCAGTTCTTTAAGATCATTTTGCCAAATTTACATGAATGCGTAAATTTCATCAGCCTGGCTCTGCATCATTCATTCAACCCAACGTTCAACAAATATTCATCGAGTGTTATTAAGGGCAGACACAGGTGCCGGGGATATGCTAACTGGACATGTCCTCGCTTTCATGAAGGTTCTGACAAGAAGCCTGGCAATTGCATCATGATAAATGCGAGGGGGACACCCACAAGGGGCAACTAACCAGACTGGAGGGTCAAGAAGGCTTCCTAGCATAGCAGTGGGGTGCTGGAACAGGCTCTTATGGGCTCACAAGACCACTTGTTAAATTGTCAGGAATTCCGCAAGCCAGTCATTGAACAGTGATTACTAAAAGTTGCAATGTATAAACTTAAAATTGTATACATTATACTGAAAACAAAGGTAATATATACTCAAAACATTACTTCCTAATTATGTAGTCTTATCTATGCGCTAGAGGTGATTGATGCCAATTGTATTCGTCAGGGGGAAACCTTCTATTGTGGCGTGCTACTCCGTGCTCAGTGACATCACGTCGGTAGCTTGAAATCACCACGGTGGGAATATCTACGCAACAGAAATTGGCAAATACTTCCCACTAGCACGTTCACTGCATTGAGAGCTGGTTGTGCAGGGCCCCACCAGGATCCCACTGAACCTTGCCCAGGAAGTGAAGAAATAGCGCCTGGCAAAAGGTGTCTACTTGGTTTCAGCGTGAAGAGGACAGGATGTTCCAGGATGAGGAAACGGCATGGGCAAAAGCATGGAGGTGATAGAGGATGAGTCTTCTGAGCAACACAGCCAAGGCTGTCTTGTACGTCTGGGACACACAGAGGTTGGTTCTCTTTCGTCCTACGTGGAAACGTCTAGTAGGACTCAGGCTCTATTGGTCTTAGTCACTATGACCTCCACAGCATCTAGTATGATGCTCGGCAGATAATCAGTGCTCATGAAACATCCGATTTAATAATCCCAGGCACGGAGAGTGGGGAGGGTGGCCTGCAGTGGGGCGGCAGGCTAAGGACAGCACCAGGTAGGGGCTACATCCGGACTTTCCTCTGATGGCAACAGGGAACCACGGAAAGCTGGTAAGCAGGGGAGTGATGTGAACATACATATTCGCATTCTGAGCAATCCCTCTGGTTACAGTGGAGAGGATGGATCAGAGTGTGGCAGAACCAAAGGCAAGGGACTAATTAGGAGGCTGTCATCCATTGGGAGATGGTAAAATTAGGGGAGCTGCTGGAGATGGATCAAAAGAGATTGAGAAGAAAAATTCAGTGGGGTCCATCATGGAACAACTGCGAGGGCGAAGGAGCAAGGGAACCTCCGGAGTCCGCTGGGCTTCTGGCTAGGAGCAAGTGCAGCAGAGGGGGCTGCTTGGTGACAATGAGCTTTGGGGGAGGGCACGAGGGCATTTTCGACAGGGTTACTGGACGTGGTGGGTGGAGGTGTGTGGCAGGCCATGGGACAAGCAGGTGTGATCAGGGCAGTAGCCTGGGCTAGGAAAGATCTGGGATGAAAGCTACTCCTGTCGCCGTAGCAAAGTTAGAGCGCTGTGTCCGAGGACGTCCCACGCTTCTCTGCACAGGAGCTCTTTCTGTCACCCAGCCCCACGAGCCCCAGGTTTCAAAGACATATTGTCTAGCTCACAGGTTACGTGTATTAATAAAGAAATGATTGATTTTCACTTCGTAAGGCAGCTAAGCTACTTGGCTGGTGTTTTAAGATCTATTCTGGGATAATGAAGTGAAATGGAAGAGATATGCAAAACGAGTCAGAAGAAGACTGACAGAAAGCTGTAGAATTCAAAACTTTCGGGCAGGACGGCTGCTGTAAACACACAAAGGTGGCTCCTCCACGTGTTCAGATGTAGGCTGGCTGGGGCAGCGACCCTGGGAACCCATCAGGATGGCTGGGCAGAAGGAAGCACCCAGGGATCAGCTGTGTGTGTGAGGCTGGGCGACTGAACTCCTCCAACCTGACCGTGGACCACTGGCTGCCCCTAGGAAGCAAGAGTCTAAGGAAGGAGTTCTTCTGGGAAGGCAGAAGATTCTCAGGTGAGCGAGAGGGTATCTTCCTCTAAGAACGTGCTAAATGTTAAAAACTGAATTGAGTTTCAATCACTTATTCTTGAGTAGGCTTCATTAAGTGCAATCTTCTCATCTTTTGCCCTGAAGTTAAAGTGAAAGAAAATCTTAAGATAAATTTCCAAAGGTTAGAGATAATCAGGAGTTTCCCTTTATCATCAAAAGGAGAGGAAAATTTTTTTAAAAATCCCTTTTACATGGGAGGAAAGTTAAAACTAGTTTGCTTTGGATGCATTTCCTATAAATGCATCGTAGGCACTTTTCTCAAACCTTCATTTTGCTTTATAAGAAAAAGGTGTCTCTTTTTTTTTTTTCTCTTTCTTTTCTTTGTATCTAGCATCTAAAAAATTCTGGCTCTGTTATCCAGTGATGTCACAAACAGGAATAGAACAGATTCTGGTTTTCTGTATAGAAATGGAGAAATCAAAGAAGAAAAGATACTTCAAGGAGGTCACCGTTTCTTAGTGAAATATTATAAGTAAGAGCTGACAGGCAGAATATAAACTTTGAAATCTGAATAACCAGAGAAACTATTCTGAGTATTCTGAACTGAGGCATCATTGAGAACTTGCTCTTTTCTTTTCTCTTTTTCTTTTAAAAAACAAAACTAAAGAAGAAATAGAAATAGAACTTTATAAATAGTATGGCCATTTGCTTTTTTCTCAGAAATCAGGCAGAAGGAACGGAACCACTTGTCATTGCAGCAAGCCAATTATTCCCTTAATGTGAGACTAATGTGATAGTAGGCAGAGGCCACTGACATTCCTCTAAAACGTTTTGCTGCACTGAGACCGGTGCGACCACCAGGTAGGGAATGGAGTAAGTTGCTGACAACCTCTGTCCAACTCCACTATTCCCTCGAGCCACCTTCCTTCTAAAGGCTGTGTTCATTAGCCATTTCTACAATGTCATGCCATGCCATGTCCAAGCCATGCAGAAATATGTGTCCCTTCCAAGGTCATTCACTGCCCTTGAAAATAACCCCAAGCACGGGAGCCTTCAAGAGCAGGGATGTATATCACCCAACTGCTCTTCTGATCTGAGATGCTAAAGACAACCTTGCAGACCATCATGGATGAGGCAAAACCAAAGAGCAAGTCAATGTTCTTTAGGACTCCCACATTGTAGACATTTTCAATAATAGCACTTAAAATGTAAGAGTGGTTTTGATTGAATATATTCCACGCTAAGCATTTTACATGGATGATATCATTTTACTCTTAACCCTATGAGAAGGTACTACTAGCATCCTCATTTTTTCAGGTGAGTTGATTGTGTTTAGTCAGATAATTTGCCCCAAGTCCCATAACTAGTGAAAACCAGATCCGAGGCCTGTCTGATGTCAAAATCTGATCTTATAACCTTTATGTTATTTTAAAGAATCCTAGGCTGACTTCAAGTACCTTTTAAGGTATTTTCTGTTCTTTATTGTTGAAGTCTCTCTGGCATTATACTTTCAAGTTCCAAGTTCAACTCAGCAAAATATACTGTTTCTTCCATGTGTAAAACGACATGTTAGGATGGCCCTCTGTAGAATGTAAGCACAAGTTAGATGTAACTCCTGTCCTCAAATAATTTATAATCATGGGAAGGAGAAGGGAAGTATGCAAATAACCATGATGCAAGAAATAATACGCTTACTGCCTTAAGAAGGGCACGTATAACCTAGGAACTCAAAGTAAAGAAAACACTACTGGAATAAAAATATATTTATTTGAACTAAATTCTAAACAATGTCCTCAGATCTGAAAGAAGATATTTTCTACATGTGAATTATCAAGATGTCACGTATGCCTGAATGTTTTGAAAGAAAAAGATCCAGAAGAAAGAAAAGTATCTGGATGCTAGAAAAGGAAACCTAACCAGTAGTGAAGAGATAATGTTCACAACACTCTTAACTGTTTAGAACTGGAAAAGCACATTCCAAAGAACCCTTCATTTTACAGGTGAGGAAACTAAGACCCACTAGCTAAAGGCAGATAAAACTACATTCTCTTTTCCATCCTCTTAGGTTTCTTTTCTTCCTTCCTCCCTCCCTCCCTCCCTTCCTTTCCTTCCTTCCTTCTCATCCTCATTTGTGCTGTAGATTCAGAAAGAATTGTGTGGAGAAAATTAAGTACCTGGAGGCCACCCTACTCTTCTGTAATGGGTTCTACTCTTGTCTGTAATAAGTATTAATTGAATGGATGGTTTCAATTGGAATTTAATAAGACTTCCTTCTTAATTTAGATTATATCTGACAAACCAATCTTTTCCTGGATTAGGTTTGAAATTATTCCTAATACAGTTAAATTGTATCAAGTGAGATCAGTTTCATCTTCCCTGATAGGATAAGAAGGAGACTATCAACTCATCTGAAATTCACAGGCAGAGACTCAGAAAGTTTTGCTTTCTCTTCCCTTGGGGAATTTCCACACACCTGCAAAGTTCTTTGACTTGGGTGGGTCACAGAAGTGGTAGAATAACGAGGGCACTTTCCTGTCTGCAATGAAGATTGGGAAGTTGGCGAATGTAATAAGCTTGGTTGGGGCTTGAACGAATAGCACTTGTTTCTCCTCAGAACACTTCCTGCAGTATGTTTTAGGCAACAACCCTCCCTTACAAGGCTGGGTCCTCCAGGGCTAAAGTTGATATGGACCAGGTGGGAAGACACGTCGTGAGGAAACGGTGGCATGCTGGAAGTCTTTCTTTGGATCAGACCACTCGCAGTCATCATCCCAAGTCTGCCCCTTGTTAGCTGCATGACCCCAGGCAGGCTACTCAATTCCTGTAAACTTAACGTTCTTTACTTATAAAATCAGGAAATGGATGGTCTACAAGATTGCAGCAGGGGTTTGAAATAAATCTATAAAACATCTAGAAAGAGACTGACGCGGGACAGAGGATCTGTTTTGTCTTCTACTGTATTCCTCATGCCTGGTACATGAAAGGGGATTTGTTGAATGGATAAACTAGGTGCTCAACTATTTGTGGCCATGATGATTATCATTGTTACTATGGGATTATTTGTCCAAAGTCTTTATGTGCTTTTGTTTCCAGTCCTTAAAAATGTGTACATACATATATATAATGATACATATTATATAACATATAATATCACGTTATACAAAGAATACACAAACCAAGAGTTTGAAATAAGTGGTATAATGTTATTACCAAAATTTTATAACTTGATTATATAACTTGGCTTGGCCAAGGTATTTTTTTTAAGAGTTTATTGATTTAAATGATCTCTACACCCAACACAGCGTTCCAACTCAAAACCCTGAGATCAAGAGTCTCATGCTCTTCCAACTGAGCCAGCCAGGCACCCCTAGCCAATGTATTTTGTGGAAGGAAAGTCAGTGTCCCTTACACCTAACAGTTTAGCTGTGGGCTAAATAGGAGAGGGAAAAGGATCTGATAATGTGTATAAAAACAGACCTAAGACAAGACTGGATCAGGAGCATACTTGGTGGGAACAGATCTTTTCACGGGTCGGTAAATCCCACTAAATCAGGATCAGTGACAAGGCACAAAAAGTGAGCTGTTCTGTTTTTCAGATATGATGAGAACCTATGGCATTAGAGGAGGGGAATTTCATATCTGAAACCATGCTGTATTCATCTTCTACCTTCAGATAGAACAAGGGAGACAAAAGTAGACTTTTATGCTTTGTACTACCAAAACCTCAGGAAAGCAATAAATGATGAGGCTCAATAAGAGAATGATTTCATTAGAAGGGAGCATGGTGGGAAGTACTTGGTAGAGTTATGAAGGGGATCAGACAGAAAGGCAGACAACTTGAGTCCTTTTGGCTTTGCTGCCCTGTTTCCTCAGCTTCTCATGAAGGTTTTATTGACAGCCTTTGAACTTACTCTTAATACTTGATCTATTCAGCAAATATTTCCTGAACTCTGCCCTTGCACGAGGCTGGCTTTGGAGGCACCTCGTTGTTCTAATGCATTGATCTGGCAATGTGGGTCCTGTCCTCAGAACTCTCCTCTGTGTATTCCTTATGCACCAAGAGGCCCCTGTGCATTACTTAACCTTTCTAAGCCTTGGTTTCCTTATCTAGAAAATAAGGGGGGAGGTTCTGGCTCATCACAAATATTGTTATAAATATCATGTAGTATAAACCATTTACAGCACAGTGTAGTCCTTTGGAGTAAGCATTCAATATATGATCTAACAGTTATAAATACCATTGCTTTTCTGAAAAAGTTTCTGGAATGACTGTTAACAGCAACTCGTGTAATAAGCTCAATGATCTTCCAGGAGGAATTGCCCATCATGGCCTGGAATAAAAAGTCATTTTAATTTGTAAGCCTTACAACTCTCACGATGTCTGCCCAACTGCCACCCTGCCACCCCCACCTTCAATTAGGAGATAGCTTCTGGCCTCACTCAAAGCCTTATCAGAATTTAAGGAAGCCTCTTTTTGCAAATATTCCAGCTGATATGGACATCTAGAACTTCTAATTCAGTGAGACTGTTTGTCATCGATGACTGAGGGTTCCCTTGAAAAAGGAAAAATACATGGGGTGCCTGGGTAGCTTGGTCAGTTAAGCATCCGACTCTTGATCTCAACTCAGGTCTTGATCTCAGTGTTGTGAGTTCAAGCCCTGAGTTGGGCTCCATGCTAGGCATGGAACTTACTCAAAAAAAGGGGGGGGGGGAAATACAACCTTCCAGTTCTTATGAAGTATGTAGATTTTAGACTTTAGTTCATGGAAAATTTCATGGATGTGGCTTACATGGATAATAAAACTACCTATTTCCAAATTCCATGCAATAGGGCCTCTTGTGGAAGATACTCATTCTTTCAGTAAATCCTATTGGTGCTTCCTGCTAAATGTATCCAAATTCCAACCACCTGTTGCCTCTCCGCTATGTTTGAGGCTGGCTTTGGTCGTTTCCCAAACCCTCTTTCACATTGCAGCCTGCCTCCCAGCCCTCTGTCCTGCAGAGCCTGGCTGCTCTCCTCTCTCTTCTTCCTTAACTCACTCCCCTTTGCGCTGTGTCAAGATTACCAGATACACGTTTTCGTTTCTAGCTCATTTGACATTTTTTTGTCCTGTTATTTTATGACCTGCTATACAGCAGCCTCTCACGTGAGTGCACCCTTACATGCCCTATATAATTTCTAATCTTGATTTTGACATTTCTTACAAAGAAATGTGTCTTTTTAAAAGCACATGCCTTATTAACAACTCTTCTATTATAGTGTAGTTGGACAAATTCCACAAAAATGTCTCATCCACATTCTGTTAATTGAGAGAGAGTCCATCTGACCTCTTAGAGAATTTTTAATAGAACAACTTGAACACGTATGCATGTACTCCAGTGGAGATCCTTCTAAGAAGTGTGTGATGGCCTCAAACCACTTTTGTCTGAGTGCTTCTTACGCCCTCTTCTCTAGGGCTGTTTTGTATATCAGCAACCTGAGTGCCTGGTCATTTGAACATGGCTTAGCGGCCTCTAAAAACAACATGAATAAATGCTTCCTATTTTTTTTTTCCCCAGGAAAGGAAGAAAATAGCTTTTTGTGGGACCCCCAAATGTGCTATTTCCCCAAAAGGTGATGGTGATTTGGGGGATCCTCCTTCATACAGGCTACCCCAAGCTCAATAAAACCCAGAGCTAGGCCTGTAACACTTGGCCTGTCCGTCTCTCAAGGAGAGAGAGAAAGGGACCCAGGCCAGATTCTTTCCTACGCTACTTCATGCCAGTTCGCCCCGAAAAGCCCCAAACTGGTTTGATTCAGACTCAGCCAAGGAAACCTAGTCTGATTCCATGGCTCTCTTTCTGCCCTGTAATCACACCCCCCCGCACCCCCCATCCCCTCCTCTTGGATTATACCTGAAATCTCTTTCATGAAGTATTTTAAAAATCGAAGAAAGCTAAGCACGCATCTCTCTGCCTGACATATTTTTGTGTGAATGACTTTCAATTAAAATGCAATCACTCAGTCACCAACCAGGTTTAAAGGACTCATATAGATTTGGTTAGTATGTCATGACAGGGAGACCAGTAAAAAGAACATAAGGGCTTTGTGCAGTCATCCTGGTGGGCGAAAAGGGGCGATGAACAGGCTGGAGACCTTTTGCAAACTTCTCAATTTTGCCTAAGGCAAAGATTATTTGGGGACAAATAAAAATGGGGCACTTGGTTTTTGTGTTCGGCAGCTGCAACCTCAGAAGCCCTGTCTCATATGATTTATGAAAATGTACTTTTCTTCTTTTAATGTGTGCTTGACTTCATACAAAGGAGCATTTTCCCCTGAAGATTCATTAATGAAGGTTACGCCATAGTCTTAAAAAAGAAAGTCAGATGAAATGTTTAATTATTTACGATTGAACGTATAGAACACTTGCCTGGTTTGCACAGCTGAAGATATAATTAGAAGTTCCTAGAGAGAGAACGGGCTGAGGGTGTGCAGAAATTTCAAACATATTAGAAAGAAAATTTCCCCCAAATTGCTCACAAATGTGAGGGATTAGTCAATCTACCTGGGGCTCTCTGAAATTCCATGATTGAGTAGCTGAGAACGAAAAGATTGCTTCCTTTCTCATTGCCATTTTGTTGGACGTTTTTAATGAAGTAGCAAATTTGGAGCTCAACAGGAAAAGCTCTCTGACAATGTATTAGAATTTATAATCTCAGCCGACATATCTAGTTACTCCATTTTTAGATTACTGCACTTTCCTTATCCGTAGAAATATGACTAATGCCAATACCTTTGCAGACACCTGCATGCTGTTTTCCTGCATGTTCATAATGGCTTCGGAGATCTTGACATCTATTGGATCCATGACAGACTCAATGTTGAAAGGTCCTTCCAGTCGCTCTGCCACCAAGAGCATCGCATCTGTTAAAATATAAGAGCATGATTTATATGAGAACAGAGGGTTCCAGGTGCTTAACCTGTGTTTAAACAGTTCCAACACAACTGGTTGAAAAATAACCATTCACTCAAAATTTTTATTCGATTTTATATAATCTGAAATGGGATGGATGCCTAAATATCAAAGCAGTATTTTATTTTCTGATTTCATTTGAAGATCTAAAATTATTTTACATATACAAAACCAGGCCTAAATATGAGAAAATTAGTTCATTTTTTTTTTAAGATTTTATTTATTCATTTGACACAGAGAGAGAGAGAGATTACAAGTAGGCAGAGAGGCAGGCAGAAAGAGAGGAGAGAGGAGGAAGCAGGCTCCCTGCTGAGCAGAGAGCCCGATGTGGGCCTCGATCCCAGGACCCTAGGATCATGACCTGAGCCGAAGGCAGCGGCTTTAACCCACTGAGCCACCCAGGCGCCCGAAAATTAGTTCATATTAACGTCGTTGAATGCCTCTATCCCACGTGAAGTTAAACCAAAAGAATAAAATTAAAAACAAAACAATATTAGGGGGTGCCTGGGTGGCTCAGTGGGTTAAAGCCTCTGCCTTCGGCTCAGGTCATGATCTCAGGGTCCTGGGATCGAGGCCCACATCGGGCTCCCTGAGCAGCAGGGAGCCCGCTTCCTCCTCTGTCTGCCTGCCTCTCTGCCTACTTGTGATCTCTCTCTTCTGTCAAATAAATAAATAAAATCTTTTAAAAAAAACCAACAATATTAGGTCAGGAATCGGCTACATTTCAAACATGGAGTCTAGACTCTTCTTCTGGAGGGTGAGGAAAATTGAGAATGTTGGAGAAGAAGCGCCAACGTGTGGATTTGGGTGCACAAATGTTGAGACCTTATTTGAACCTATTTATGATCAATGGAGCATTTCTAGATTTCCCAAGAACACCCCTGTCCCCACTTTGGGCCCTTCTGTTTTAGCCCTTTGGCATCCTTTGGGGGATAGAGACATGTCTCTTACTTGGTTTTGAATATTCAAGGCTTATTATGGTGCCTATCACATTGTAAACACTCAACGAATGTTTGTGAAATGAAATTGTGCTGAACTGAACTGAAGTCTTGCTTGGGAAGCTTTAGTTTTCTGGAGAAGATGGTCATAGTGATTTGTTAGCGGGAGTTCTGTCCGCAGAGCTGACACCCTGAGTGCACGTCCTTGCTCCCTCACTAACCAGCAGGATACCTGAGGGGGGTGGGGGGAGGACCCTCTGAGCTTCTCTGGCCTCAGACGAAGAAAGACTGCTGAGTCACTCAGCATCTATGGCGAGGGGCATTTGCCCGTTCCTCTGCCACTGAAAGCTGGCTCACTCCTGTCTTTAGTAGTCAGGGCACAGTTTGGTAACCCACCTCCATCAGGACTGTCCAACAGAACTTTCTGCAAGGATGATAATGGGGCCATTGAAACTTAAAATGTGGCTAGTGTGACCGAAGAATTAAACTGTTAATAAATTGGTTAGCTTTTAATTAATTTAAATGTAATTTTAAAAAATATTTAATTTATTTATTTGAGAGAGAGAGAGAGTTAGAGCCAAAGAGAGGAGGGGAGAGGCAGAGGCAGAAGCAGACTCCCGGCTAACAGGGAACCTGATGTGGGACTCGATCCCAGGACGGATCATGACCTGAGCAGACGGCAGATGCTTCACTGACTGAGCTGTCCAGGTGCCCTAATTTAAATATAATTTTTTTTAAATTTTATTTTTATTCTTTGCCCAAGGGGTACAGGTCTGTGAATCATCAGGCTTACATCTTTCACAGCATTCACCAAAGCACAAACCCTCCCCAGTGTCCATAACCCATCCAACCTATCCCTAGCCTCCCACCCCCCAGTAACCCTCAGTTTGTTTTGTGAGATTAGGAGTCTCTTATGGTTTGTGTCCTTCCCCATCCCCTCTTGTTTCATTATTTTTCCCTCCCTACCCCCCACGACCCCCCCACCCTGCCTCTCAAGTTCCTCAAATCAGAGAGATCATATGATAATTGTCTTTCTCTGATTGACTTATTTTGCTCAGCATAATACCCTCCAGTTCCATCTTTAAATATTTACTTGAGACTAGTGGCTGCCATATTAGACAGTGAAGCCTAGACTATTAACATACAGATTCCAATTTCAGGTTCCAAGTTTTTCAATTGTTAAAGCTCTAGGGAGCCGATCTTAAAACACTTTCTTTCTTTCAAAATAATATCAAACACTTACAAAATACAGAAAAAAAACCAACAACAAAGGAGAGAAATACACCCATAATGCCACTTCCCAGACTTAACACTCAGAATAGTTTGTATACGACTTGGTTTTGTTCTTCGATGCATAAATATTTTAAGCATGCAACTAGAAATATACCATCCATATATCATAAAATTTGCTTCCTAACTATATTATTCATGTTACATGCTTTTTATAGTAGTTGTTTTATAGTATTAGCACGAAGAAACCAAACTTTATTTTTATTACATATCCAACTATGCATGCTCAATCAAGGTCCAACATCAAAATCTTTTCAGGGTTACAAGTAGTTCTGAATTAGGCAGATTAGAAACCTTTCAAGAGAGATGAATTCTTGTAAGAAGGATACAGTACTCTCTGGGAAGCCAAGATTCACATTTCTGAAGAGCACTGGGTTTTGTGAACAATACCAGCTTTAACACTACCCACCGGCTTTCTGCACCAAAACCCAGAACTGAGTCTCCGCTCTACCCCTGGTGTTATGCCCCCCCGCCGAGTGGATGCACTCAGGGAGGTCCTTCTTTATGCCACGCGCATCCCCGGTATTTTGTCCCATAGTATTCTTACTATTGGAAAGATTTTGAGTGTGAACAGACTCACAAAGAACCCCTAACAACAAATTTTCTGGTTGTTTTCCTTAGATAATGCAGACTTATCTGTGTACATCACAGCAGGATCTTGTAACAAAAGTAATGATTTCTCTGCATCTTACAGACCTAATTATCTGGTGGTGCGGATGGAGGATGAGCATTTCTGGGTTGTAGTATTTTGATATTAAAGACGTTTTTCCTTTGAAGGTTTTAAAAGGTGGCTGACTGTTCTGTGAGAGCTGATCTGTTTCTTTTATGTCTCCATATGTGTTTTGTATGTTTATTAAAAATAATCTGTTTACCGTTAGACTTTCCAACAGGTTTTTTTGATGACGATTAATTATGACGAATGAGCAAGTTTCTCTAGATGGGTGCATTCTGCTAGGAGAATTAAGAATCAGGAAAAAGAATTGGCTTGATGGAGTTATTCAACAAGTGCACTTAAAGAAACTGAAACTATGGGATCTTTAACTTAGTGTTTTACAGATGTATTTGCATAAATCATAAGACAAAGAGTACTGGTCTGTCCTATAGTCATCCGACATGAATGGGCTGACTTGAGGCAGTGCTACCTTTAGCTCTCCTGAAGTCTGAGAGCCCCTGTGCTCCGCCTAGTAAGGATAAGTGCTTGCACTGGATGCTAAGGACTTACTGTAGTGTCACAGTTTGAAATTATGGGGTCCTATCATAAAGCAGGGAGGTTTCTCTTTGGTGATTTCAGTCTTTTTGTTCCCGGCTCCTTCCCCACCACAGTGCTGGCCTGTTAGGTTTCTGGGTCTGCAAACGCATCTTCTCTTTTTCAACTCTAGTCCAGGTAAAAGTGCTCTGGGCGAGCCTCTCCAGATCACTTGCCTATGTGACCTTGGAAAAAGGCAGTTCGATTGATGATCCTGCATATTAAACCTAACCAAATGGTCACATTTACTCAAATTGCTCGCTCCTAGATTTCCACTTTTCTTCTTCTTTTATTTTAAGATTATTTATTTATTTACTTGAGAGAAACAGAGACAGGCAAAGGGCGAGGGAGAAGCAGATTCCCCACTGAGCAGGAAGCCCAACAAGGGGCTTGATCTCAGGACCCTGGGATTACAACCTGAGCCAAAGGCAGACACTTAACCACTGAGCCACTCAGGCGTCCTGCACATTTCCAATCTTTATCTCAATTCATTTGCTTTGTTATAAAAACTAATTTAAGATGATACATTTTTGATATAGGTAAGTATCTATCTTTCTTTTAATATAGATCAGCAATCAGAATATGCTACTTTAAGCTGTTATATGGTTTAGGCTATTACTAATGATATATATATACTAGTCTATATATATATATAATGTATAGTAGTTTACATATTATATATTTATATTTATATTATATATTATTTATATTTAATATATTTATATTATATATTGTTTATGTGTAATATAAACAAAGTGATCATTTTTCAATATATATGTATCAAATTACTACATTGTATACCTTATAAATATATATAATATATATAAACTAGTATATGCATATACACACGTTAATTATATACATATATTTACTAAGTAAATTGAATTCTCCTTTGAAGACTCAAAAGTCAATGTAGGTTGGCTCAAAATCTCAGAATCATTAAGAGCAGTAATGTGCATATAGTTAATGATACTATATTCTACACCTAAAAATTTGTTAATAGGGTAGATTTTATGTTATGCATTTTTTACCAAAATAATAATAAAGGAGAAGAGCAGTAATGATTATTGGGCTCATCAACTACGGAAGTGGAGAAAAGGCAACACTTCTACGCTGTTGGCGGGGACATAAGCTGGGGCAGCCACTATGGAGAATAATACGGAGTTTCCTCAAAAGATGAAAAATAGGCCTACCATACATATGATCCAGCAATCCCATTTCTGGGAAACCAAATCACCATCTTGAAATATATCTGCAGCCCCAGGTTCACTGCAGTATTATTTATAATAGCCACGACATGGGAACAATGGAACTGTCCATCAAGAGATGCATGGATAAAGATGTGAGAGATGCGTATCATTCAGCCATAGAAAAGGAAGAAATCCTGCCATTTGCAACAACACGGATGGACCTTGAGGGCATTATGTTAAGTGAAATAAGTCATACAGAGAAAGACAAATACTGTATAGTCTCACTTATATGTGCAATCTAAAAAAACCCTGAACTCATAGACACGGAGAATGGATTGGTGGTTGCCAAGGCCAGGGATTAGGAGGTAAGAGAAATGGGTGAAGGAGGGAAAAGGGTACAGATTTCAGCTAATGAGTCCTGGGGATGCAATGTACAGCCCCGTGACTGTAGTTAACAATATTGTTTTACATATTTGAAAGTTGCCGAGAGTAGACCTTACAAGTTCCCATCGCAAGAAAAAACATGTGTAACTTTGTTGTAATGGATGTTAACTAGACTTATTGTGGTGATCATTTTTCAATATATATCTACGTATCAAATCATTATGCTGTACACTTTGGACTAATACAATGTTACACATCAGTTATATCTCAATAAAAACGAAAAGAAAACAAAAACATGTCTCCTTAAGATAAAATCATCTCTCTGCCCAGTTCCCCTTTTTGTTCTAAATATACATGACAGGACTCCCGAGGGCCACAAAAGGAAAAGCAGCTTTTCAGAAAATGCTTCTAGTATTTTGCATTTCCACTATAAAGAGGCAAGCTTGCAGCTCCCATCTTTGGGAGTCTAGTTTAGATATAGTATGGAAGGAGAACGTGGCAGCAAGACCAGAGCTGTCCAGTCCTGGGACGCCATGTAGGCCTGGAAGCCAATGGCCCGTCTCTCTGGACCACAGACCTCAGATGGAAAGAACGTCTGCATAGCCCACTGAGCAGCCAAAAGCATCCCTGCCTGACTGCTGAGCCTCCCGCCAGGTGGGCAAGGCTGTCATCCGTCAAGCTCTCCAGGTCAGGAAAACCTTCCCTCTTCTTTGGGGCTGAAGGAAGCCATCCCTCTCTCTCCTCCCAATACCTTTATGACACCAAGGCAGTAGTTGGTAAGTTTCTCTGCAATCAGTTAAGTCACAACATAGCTATAACTTACTCCAGAGGCTGCCATCCTACGCTGTCTTAATTATCTCCATGACTTTTGTATTTTGAAATATTTGGAACATTATTTTTAACTGTGCTCTTGGAGCTGTTATCTATGGCCAATTAAGCAAGGATGGTCCTAGCATGTCTGCTAATGATCAGCTGATCCTTCTGCACATATTTCCTGTGCTGGCAGAGTTTGGTATCTCTTTAAACAAAGGACTGTTGTCTTGCTCCACCAGTATCCATAACTTCTGTTTCTAAGTGGAGATGATGATCGGATGAGTTAGAAATAACTGGTATCATAGCATGAGGCTCTGAGGCACAGAGTTGCAGTGACTGTGTTAGAACAGGGGGCCTGTGTCACAGCCTAGCCAGAAGGGTGTGCATCCAAAGGTGAGGCACCAGGCTGCAGGCAAAGCTGTACCACTGGGCCAAGGCATTTCGTTCCAGCAAGCACAGAGTTTCCTGTTGAGAATGAGGAGATCTGGGCACCTGGGTGGCTCAGTTGGTTAAGCTGCTGCCTTCGGCTCAGGGTCCTGGGTCCTGGGATCGAGTCCCACGTCGGGCTCTCTGCTCAGCGGAGAGCCTGCTTCTCCTCTCCCTCCGCCTGTCACTCTGCCTACTTGTGCTCTCTCTCTTTGTCAAATAAATAAATAAAATCTTTTAAAAAAAAAAAGAGTGAGGAGATCTGCCTCTGGTTAGATGGAGTCAGGTGCTTGTGTTTCCATCCAGGACTCTCCATGAAATGCCAGAGACATAACGGATGCCGTGGAGTCCTGCTCTGTTCATCATGACCACGTCTCCCTAAGAGCAGTGGCACGAGGAATCAAACTAGAGAGGGTCTGGGAAGTTGTTAGCACAATGCCTGGCCTACAATGAGCTCTCCACAAAGGTTAGCTAATCCAAGGCCCTACTTCAGGCAGAAGTGGAAAAGAGAGGACCAACCTGCAAGAAATTTTGGTGGAAGTGTTGACAGCAACTGATGCGAGGAGGAAGAGAGTACATACAAGGCAGGGGCTGACTGGAAGCTGTGTAGCTGGTACTCTTTTGTATGCTAAATCAATGTCTTGGTCATAGCTGCTTTGTGATGGATGAGTTCATTACTGAGAGATACAAGATTGTGTTCTTTCCTCAGGATGTGCCCCTCTGCCAATGAATGATGATTACAAAGTTTTGGATGCGCTTCCTATTGAGAGGTGGGGTTTATGCCCCATCCCCTTGAATTTGGAGAGGCTCTGTCACTGCTGTCACTGACAGTGCACAATGAAGGGACACTGCCCATTTCCAGATAGGTACTGAAGAGACTAGAGCTACCACATTTGGTTTCTTGTGAGACTCTACTCAGAGCTCACCATGCTGATCTGGTCATGTGTGGACACTCCAGGTGACAGTCTCAGTTGGGCCCAGATTTCCAGTCAGCCTTCCTGTTGCCGACAGAATATTTGTGTCCCCCCCAAAACTCACACGTTGAAAACTAATCTCCAAAGGGATGCTACTTGGAGGGGGGCCTTTGGGAAGTATTAGGACATGAAGGCTCCCTGGCCCCTTCTGTCATGCGAGGACACAGTGAGAAGATGGCTGTGTATGGAAGGGAGCAGGCTTATACCAGACACCAGATCTCCTGGTGACTTGACTTAGGACTTCTTGGCTCCAGAACTGTGAGAAATACATGCTGGCTGTTAAAACCATGCAGATTCTAGTATTTTGTTATAGCAGCCCCTATCGGGTAAGACACCTGCAATGGTGCCAGACATATGAGTGAGGGAGTTGAGGACCTTCCAGACCCATCTCCCAGTGGATCGCCATCCAGTGACCCCAGTCAACACCGTGGGGGTGGGGGGAGCAGAAGGATCAACTCCCTGAGTTGTGCTTGAATTCCCGACCCACTGTATTGTGACTTGTAATAATATGGTTGTTATTTTAAACTGTTAAATTTGGGGACCATTTATTTTGTGGCAATCGGAAACCAGAGTAGCCAAATACTTACAATATTTATGAGATATCCAGATATTTTTCCGATACTTGTTTGACAGAGGCCTAAATAGTCAGAATTCTAGCTGATTAATATTTGACAAATTTAACATTTGTGATATGACCCTAGTTGACGGATACTGAAATGGTCAAGAGAAAATAAAATACTGCCCTCAAGGGAACATACAAAAAGAACTTGCCCTAAGTCTGCAAAGCACCACGGTTCACCAAATGCACACCAGCTAGCCTCAGATTAGGATATACGTTTCCCCTGGGATGCGAGCATAAGAGAGAGAGCAGGTTTGGAAAAAGGCAAATATTCTGATTTTTTTTTCTAAGTATTTGACTTTATGAGGAGCAAAGGCTCTGACACCGGAGTTAGACATTATCTCTGATCTCTGGATGGCACCGGATTAAAAACTTTCCTGCTGCAGGGACTGCTGAATGTTTACGTTCCTCTAAGATAGAAATATTCAGTAGGATTTCCTATGACCAGATACATATTTTTAATTCATTTCTTGAGAAAAGGAGATGCAACATCAGAAATGATCTTATTGAAGGCTCCTGGTTTTAACCTAGAAAGGAATAATTTTCAAAATGTTTTAGAGGAGACAGGAAGAGAAAGCCTTCCTTTTTAAATGAGGTGTTATCAGCCCTCTCCTAAATAACCATGGCATAGAAATGACCTTGAAAATTCAGTGGAGGGTATCTGGGGGACACAGGTGAGGGTGGTCAAAAGACAGAGACTTCCAGTTACAAGGTTGGGATCTGGGCCTCTCACAAAGGTACGGCGACTCTAGCTAACAATACTTACTGTGTTGTGTACTAGAAAGGTGCTAAGACAGTAGATCTTGAAAGTTCTCATCACACGCCAAAAGGACATACGGTAATGTAAGGGACCTTACTGTGATCATTATTTTGTCATAGATGCGTGTTATCAAATCAACGCGTTGTATACGCGTCAGCTCACTCAGTGTTATATGTCAGTTATATTTCAAAAAAGCTTAAAGAAATAAAAGAAAGCTAATAAAGCAGAGGACATTCAATCAAAATAAGCTCAACTTGACCTAGTCAGTATTTGTGACTTGCTCAGGACTGTCCCTGTATCGCTGTGGAGTCGTGGGGGGGAGGGGGGGGGTACGGAAGCCTGCGTGCTGGTCACATTCAAGGTGCGTAGGCTCTTTCTGAAGGGACAAAGATGAAACACACGAACATTGAAACAATTTTTTCTCCGTTTGAGAGAAATCTGAATTAAGATAAAACATTCATTTCAAAGTTCTCATCAAATTGTGGAAATTTGTCCTAATACTCTGCTTTTTGAAAAATGAAATCTCTAAGCACAATCTATTGTTTCATCAGAATTCCATAGCGACCAATTTTGGCTTTTCTTTACAAGTCATGTTCTCCCTCTTCCATCTGCTGCACCCCTGTTTTAGCTTAACCAAGATGTTTTCTCCCACTGAGAGGCAGACAAAAGAATTAAAAAAAAAAAAAAGAAAGAAATATGAAGGCATTGTTAAAGAACCCTAATAAATTCATTCTTTAGCATGCAGTAATTCATAAAAATAAAACAAAACAAACAAACAAACAAAACACCCTGGCTTCCGTGGGCATAAATGAGCTCGCCCATAGGCTCATTTATGCCCACGGGATGGATGTAATGAGAAGGCTCTGCTTTCTACCGTGGCTTGCTGGAGGTGGGCACATTGAGTATATGCGCCCTTTGCTTTCACCCAAATAGATTAATTAAAATGCTCGTGAGATCTTTGACGCCCAACCGTTTCCTGAGAGGCCTTGCAAGAGCACGGCTAGTGGGGCCAGAGAGCATCCGGCAGAAGACTACCCGGGAAAGGGTGCTGACGAGAGGGTACAGGGTGGGTGCTTACCTAGTCAGAAGGACCATGCTCTTCTCAGAGCTGTTTGGTTTTTCTTTTTCGTTTTGTTTTTGATTTTAAAGGCAATCCTGTATTGAAGACATTTTCACTTTTAGAATTCTGATTCATGAGAATCCCAAGCAGGGAATATTTTCCTTTCTCTGGACAGCATTTCTTTTCACACTAAGCACTAGCTGCACTTTTGCCTTTGCCGCTCTGGAATCTCTTCTCAACAGGGCTAGAACTGTCTTTAAAAATGCAAATCAGATGAGGTCACTGCCTTCTTCTGAAGGTTGCTCATGCCTTCAGGAGAAAGTCTGAACCTCTTAGCCTGGCTAAGAAAAGCCTCGTGTTACTAGTTCGTCCCTACTCACCTTAGCAACCTTGTCTACTACCTCCCCTGGTGGCCCTGCGCCCTGCAAGGGAACTCCTCCCACCCCCCATCCCCACAGAGTTCCATCAGAGCTTTGAAAGTGACACTGGTGACCAAGGTCCCACACACAGGCAACCCATCCTGAAATCAATGGTGGACGAGTTATCCTATATGCCGCCTTGGTCTCATGTTACCTGCTGAAGAACTTCCAAGGGTTCAAGTCTGAAAAGAGATTCAGAATCACAGACTCCATCCCTTGCTTCAAATTCATTCCTCACTACTCAGCAGGTCCTGTGGTTTCCTGCTGTTACAAATAATGCCACTGTGAGTATCCTTGCACATAATTCATTCAATGCATGTGCAAATAAGTCTGTTGATTAAGTCTTAGAAGTTCAACTGCTAGGTCAAAGATATTTTGGCATTTAAAATTTTGATACTGCCAAAGTTCTCTCTGTAAAGACTGTACCTGTTTATGTTCCCAACTGCAATACACGACAACATCTGCTTCTCTAGGTCTCAAACTTTTAGATGTTAAGATCAAACGGTTGGATGTCTGCCAATCTGATAGGGTAAGAAATTGGCACCTCAGTGTGGTTTTGACTTGAGTTTTCCTCATTAGAAGTAAGGTTGAGCATCCTTGAATATGCTTCGATACCATTTCTATGGCTTTTTCCCTTCATATTCTTTGTTAATGCATTTTTCTGTTGGGTTACTAACTCATATTGATATAAGGAAATTTCTGGTGCCCCCCCCAAAAAAAACCCAGTAAAGACACCAGCCTTTTGGTGACATGAAGTACCATTTTCCCTCACTAGTTGCTATTTATCTTTAGATTTACCTCATGGTTTTCTGCTACACAGAAATTTTTTTTGATAGTCCAATTTACCTTTCATTTGTTCAGGTTTTCTTGGTCTTGTGTCATCTTATGCAAACTTTCTCCTTTCCAAGTTCACCTCTCTGAACCTCATCTACTTCCACTCACATTTTTGCTTACTAGCTTCTTTGCTATTCTGTCGCAGGGGCCCTGAGTTGACGGTTTGTTCTTTCTTCCTTGAATACACTCCCCCAAATATCTGCATATCTTATTTTCTGCCGGTCTCCACCGAATGCCACCTCTTTGAAAAACCTTCTCTAAAGACCCTACAAATTCCTGGATGCTCTTACCTGATTGCGGTATTCTTTTTTTTTTTTTTTTTTAAGTTTTATTTATTTGTCAGAGAGAGAGAGCAAGCATGAGCAGGGGGAGTGGCAGGCAGAAGGAAAAGCAGGCTCCCCACTGAGCAAGGAGCCTGATGTGGGACTCAATCCCAGGACCCTGGGATCATGACCTGAATCAAAGGCGGATGCTTAACTGACTGAGCCACCCAGGCACCCCTGATTGCTGTATTCTTGACAGCACTTAACACTTGCTGAATTATTATGTGTATATTTGCTATGGTCACTCTTTCCTCCATTATTTTGTAATCCTCAGGAGGGCATGGCTTTCATCTTCATTGCTCCCTTCTGTAGTCCCAGACCCTAGAACAAGCCTGGGACCCAAAGAGTTGTGAAATGAACATTTGTTAAAAAAATTATTGGAACAATTTTTTAAAAATCTCTCTGTATTTTCTTTTGGAAACTTAAAAGCTAAGTTATGCTCCTCCTCCCTGCCTGAAAACTGCCTCTCTATTCCCCTGCCATGTGCCCCATCAGAAATGCCTGCAAAACTTTATTAGCACTGGTCTGCAGGATAAATAGCCCCTTGGTGGCTTTTGATGTGTTATAAGGTAGATGAAGAGTTTCTATGGGAATTTAGAATCTTATTGTACTTTTTTATTAGGTAGAAATAACTTTTTAGATCTTTTGGCTTGAAATTGAAAAGTATGGCTGGTTTTCTTTCTGTCAGAGGTCATTTCTAGGTTAATCTAAAAAAAAAAAAATGCTGTTGACATATTTGGCTTTACCAAACAAGGTAAATCCTGTTTTATCTCAAGAGTCCAAGTTTGCCATTAACTTTCAAAACAATCTCTGTGATAAATGTCATATTTGTTTCTTCCCTGTAATTTGTCCACATTCACTAAGTACCAGATTAATGATTTTTTTATTTTGCCAGGCCTATACAGTGTTTAGGTTCATAAAAAACATATATACAAAGCAGACCATGACAGGAGTCAGATCTAGCCACAGAAATCAGTACCACAAAGTGAGGTAAATAACAGAAAATGAAAATGAGCCAATTAAATGCAGTTTAAAATAGTGCGCAGATATTTGATACAAAAATAAAACAGGGACAGCCACCCAGAATAATTACAGTAACTAAAGAACTTAAGCCAAATAAAAGAGAATTTAATGAAGATAACTGTTTACTTTGAAACCAAATCCAGGAAGAGGAGGAGAGAACAAATATACAGACCGATTTAATTCTGAAACCAGTGCAAACAAAGAGGTTTATTTTGCTTCTACACTGTAAAAGGAAATGCAAATTGTGGGAGAAATAATTCTCCAGTACTCCCAGTACCCCAGCACAGTACAGCTGTTGAAAGAACTGGCCAATGGTCACAGCCCTGCCATTGTGGCCACCCCAATCACCCCAACAAGCACAGTACAGAAATCGGAATCTGCAGGACTCATTTCCCGATGTTGGTTTCTTGTTAGTAGAATGATACATTGCATTTCATAAAAATGTAACATATTCATGCCAGCATCATTTCAATGCTATATTATATCTTTGAGATGTTTAGTTATATCACAAGCCAGAAAGAGTGGGCCTTGTAAATCATGAATTTGATGGACATCAAAATGTATACTACCAACCATAATCCTTTATTTAAATTTTTATTGCTGATTCTTCATACGAATAATTTTTTATGTCATTTGTAGCTAGGAACGTTCAAATAACTCATATCAACCTAACTGTCTTTGCCTTGACGATGAATCACGGGATTAAGGGGCAAAGAATTCTTCAAGATCTTTCTCACAGAAGAACTACATTATCTTTACCTTTACGTTGTTGGTGCCTCCTCAGGGTTTTGGTATCTAGTGGATTGATTTGGACCAACCAGTGGGTTTTATAGTCTAGAAAACAAGAGCCTAAAGAAGAAAACAGCATCCTTTGGACCAAAAGCTTTGTTCTCTTTCTTTCTATTGAATATACTGGACATTGAAATTGCTCAAATAGCATCAGTGGGCTTATGTACTATTTTGTTACTCACTAAAGTACAAATGCTTCATTTTAAAGAGAATATTGAAAGAGAAACCATACATGATAAAGATAGAGCCTCTCTGTCCTAAGATTTTTCTCCTTCTTTCTTTGTTGCAATTAAGCTTTTCTGTAAGCCTCCCTCAGGGACCGTGTTCCTTCAGTGTGGGCACCATGATCCTGCATTGTCCTTGACAAACTTGTAAAAAGCACTCACATAGAGTCACAGGCTCTGTGACCCCGGGCAAGTTACTTCACTTGCTGTCCTCTGTTATCATGGGAGCTCTTCCTTTGTCATGGTGGGAGTTAGATGTAACATTGGGCCCACAGCATAATACATTTTGATTATTACATTATGATTATCATATCTTTATGGAGATGCGAGTCCTTTCATTTCCCAACAAAATTAATGCTAAAGGTTTGAGTTCACCATCATCCATGAAGTCATAAATCCTTTTACTGAAAGAGGACGATATCTGATCTGACCCTTTTATTTTACAGAGAAGGTCACTGAGTCCCAGGGGCACAGGGGTCTAGTGATTGGTGTGGCCACAATGGCAGGGCTGTGACCATTGGCCAGTTCTTTCAACAAGCTCTTTCTACTCCATCGTGCTGATTCCTTCTGTACAACCAGCCAAACTATCATTAAGAAACATAACCATTGAAAGCAGTTCGGATGTCAATAAACTAAAAAAGTCCAAACTTTTTGCCAGTATATTGCAGTTACAGCAATTCTCCTATTTCTCCCTCCTTTGCCCTAAAAGTTAATAAAGCAAATAACCCCAGAGACCATTTGTTCCTGTAGCACAAGGGCTTGCAACCTACATGGAATGAATCACAAACCTCTCCCAGAACCAATAAAAAATAAATAAATGAAAAGTCAGGTGTGTTGTCAGAATCCCCTGCTGGGTCCGAACAGAGTGATTAGTGAGTGATTCAGCAAGCAATGGGAGCCCTTCTCTCCTACTCGGGTGTGTACTGGTATTATTAAAAAAAATATATTTTTTATTATTTTGCTGCTCAGTGCCATGTGAACCAAAAGGAAAATGAAAAAAAAGTGCAGTCTGTCCTGTACCATGGGTCACTAAACCTAAAGAAAAAAAGCTGGAATGTTTAAGAAAAGAAAAGAAAAAAAACCAAAAACACCTTATTTTGGGAGGTGATGACTTCTTCTCTTCTCATCTCTGATTTGCCCTGTGAAATGGCAAGATAACTTTTTATTATTTCTTCTGTCTTTACATCTAGTTTCAAGTTATCTTCAACATATGCTCCATGGCGAAGATAAAGATCATTTTCTAACCTGGTTGGGGAGAGAAAGAAAGAGAGAGGGACAGGGAGGGGCAGGGAGGAGGAGCGAGAGAGAGTGAGAGAGAGAGGAAAGTCCACGATAGGGAAGGAGTGGGTACTTAGGCAACATTTTCAATGACCCTGGGCCTGGAGCTTCATTTTATTTTTACAGCAATACCATGCTGTAGGAAGTACTATTATATCCTTTCATGGTTGTGGAGGCTAAGACCCTAGAGGTGAAAGAGCTTGCCCAAGGTCTCATGGCTTGTGGGTGGTTAGGGGAGCTGCTGATCGAAGTGGGCCAGAACTAACATCAGGGAACTGCTTGAACTTGTCACTCTAGCCAAGGAGACCTGCGTGAGCCTCAGACAGGTGGGCCAGAGCCTGTGTCTGTGCAGTGAACAAGGGTGAGGAGGGGAGTCACTGGCTGCGCCAAGGGCATCAACACCACTCTTGTGTGGTGGCCCTGCTTCGTCACGAGCCTGCGGTCGAGCAGACAAGTGCTGGGGACCGGCGGCAGCTGCTCTCACAGTCCATCTGTGGGTACGCACTTCTTCTTTCTGGGCCTTCTCTTACTAGTGTTTGGGGTGCAGGCTCTTCTGGAGCTGATCACTGAAACGTAATCTCCTTGATTGGGGGAGTGCAGTGGTTTTTCTGTTCTCAGAACATGCGTCTGACTGGGGAAGGAACAGTTGACATCAGCCATAAAATTAAAGGTAACGTCCCCTATTTGGTTTTCAGAAAGATGTAACTACTTTCTTATTAGATTTCTTTTTATGCTGGAGCACGTATTAGCTGAACTGGAGGGAAAGGTTTTATCCTTTTGATCAAAAATCTACCCTGTCTCGCAACTCTCTCCCAACTGGGGAGTGGATATCTACTGCACACGGAACATTTCTACCGAGTATCTGCTTATGTATGTTTGTTACATAAAATTTGGGGAAAAGAAGAGAATAAAAATCCTTTACCATCTACCAAGACAGAGATAGCTATGGATAACCTTCCCAGTGTTAGTTCTAGTATGAATAGAATTGAGGTCGGGCTAAATGCAGTTTTCCCTTTTTACTTTCAATTCAATGGCACATAGCTGGATATCCCTACCATAGCCAAGAAAACAACCCTTTTAGTGACTGCACGACATTTTATGTCTTCAAGGCATTCTACATTTCTGTAACCGTTCTATCATAGTTGGCTTTGTGTGCTCTTACTCAACTTTGCATTGCTATAAAATAAATATGGTTCCTCTCTCTGATTAGTACCTATTTCTTCTGATTACCGACTTGAGATAGATTTCTTTAAATTGATAGTTACTTATTCATTTAAGAAGTAAGTAGAACAGGGGCACCTGGGGGCTCAGTCAGTTAAGTAGCCACCTCTTGATTTCATCTCAGGTCATGATCTCAGGATCCTGGGACTGAGCCCATATCCGGCTCCATGCTCAGCGAGGAGTCTGCTTGAGATTCTTTCTCTTCTTCTCCCTCTGCCCCTCCCCCTACTCTCTCTCTCTCTCTCAAATAAATAAATAAATAAATCTTAACCAAAAAAGAGGTTGAACAAATGTACATTTCTTTTGATAAATACAAAAAGTTCAGACTTTAATAAGGAGCAAAACTTAATATAGAGAGCTAAATGAAGGCAAGAGAAATAGCTCTGATTTTATCATTTCATAGACCTTCTACATTTAGAAGGTAGACATTTATGATGATATTGTATTTTTAAATTTAAAATTTAAAATTAAAGGAATTGCTTGTTTTCCCTTGCAATTGTAAAGGGGTTTAAATGCATAAAAAGGAGACACAGGTTCTAGTACCTTTACCACAGCCTGTAAGTGTGACACTGAGGTTATTCATTCCCATCTGTAACGTTAAATGTTTTGGTTCACAGGTATCTCGTGGGCAATCTAGCTCCAAAGCCATATGTATCTATAGCTCTAGGCTGTCTTGGTGGGAGCATCCTGGAGCATCTGGATCAGAGGGGACAAGTGCATGCACAGTTGGCAGAAAAACCCAAGAGAAAACGGGCGGGGCCACTGGTCTATGAGTCTGACCCAAGCTGCCAGCCAGCACAGACAGAGGTGTTCAGTCAGCATCAGAGTGAGGGACACGGGTGCCACAGAGGAAGAAAAGTTATGGCGATGCAGATAAGACGCTGCCCGTGGAAGCAAGCACAAGCCGTCCACATTGAGAGGATGTAGAAGGAATGGAGAGCTGTGTGCCCTGTCGCAGAAAGACTTGGCTTTGAATTTTAGCTCTGTTCTTCTTCTTTTATTTTAAAGATTATTTATTTATTTATTTGACAGAGAGAGAGAGAGATCACAAGCAGGCAGAGAGGCGGGCAGAGACAGAGGAGGAAGCAGGCTCCCTGCTGAGCTGAGAGCCCGATGCAGGGCTCGATCCCAGGACCCTGAGATCATGACCTGAGCCGAAGGCAGAGGCTTAACCCACTGAGCCACCCAGGCACCCCAGAATTTTAGCTCCATTCTTAAGACCATTTCCTCTCAAAACAATGGTAAGGGAAAGAAAACTGGGTATGAAAAGGTAGGACTTTGGGTCAAAGGCCCCAAATCCAACTTGAAACTGCAATGCAAAGGAAGCAGAACTTTGAAATTTGGGGGCAGTATTAGCAAGCTATGTGCATGTTCCTCTTAGATGACTGCGGACCTCTGGAGTAGATGGGAAGGAAAGATTTAGGTATGGATGCAAAGAGGATCAGCAGGTTGTCATTGACTCAGACTGGAAGGCAGACAGGTAGCTCAGCTGTTGCCCAGTCACCTGCTAACTCTCACTTCCTATGTCCCCTCGGGTGGTACATGCAGTATCTCCTTTAATCCTCAGATTCTCAGAGGTAGATGCTCTGCTTAGCCACATCTTATAGAAAATCAACTTAGTGAAGCCAGAGTTTCCATATGGAGAATGGAGCCAGATGCCGACCCAGATCCGTGAGACTCCAACTTCTAGGCTTGTAACCATTACTCTCTGTGCTTCTAAGCATTTAAAAAGATTTTAAAAAAATAGACATACTCAAAAGACAATGTCCCAGAAATACTTAGAGAATTAATCAAAACATTACACTAATTTGCAAAATTTGAGAGATGCTCCTCAGTGAGGTAAGTCTTTGTTATCTTGGTCACATAAAACATCCAATGTCAAAGGCCTTGATGTTTTTCTGGAAAATTCACTCTTATTTTCTTTAAGCACCTAGGTAAGGTTTTAAGATAAAAAGAGACATAAATGACACTAAAGACAAAAGGCTGATATTCAAGATCTACAAAGAACTTCCCAAATTCAACACCCAAAAAACAAATAATCAATTCAAAAAATGGGCATAAGACATGAACAGATACTTCTCCAAAGAAGACATGCAAATGGATAACAGACACATGAAAAAGTGTTCATCATCACTAGCCATCAGGGAAATTCAAATCAAAACCCCATTGAGATACCACCTTACACCAATTAGAATGAAAAATTGACGAGTCAAGAAATGACAAATGTTAGAGAAGTTGCGGAGAAAGGGGAACCCTTTTACACTGTTGGTGGGCATGGAAGTTGGTGAAGGCACTTTGGAAAACAGTGTGGAGGTTCCTCAAAAAGTTAAAAATAGAACTACACTATGATCCAGCAATTGTACTACTGAGTATTTACACCAAAGATACAGAGGTAGTGAAAAGAATGGCCATATGACCCCAACGTTCATAGCAGCAATGTCCACAATAGCTAAACAGAGAGACTCAAGATGACTTTCAACAGATGAATGGATAAAGAAATGTGGTCCATATACACAATGGAATATTACTGAGCCATCAGAAAGGATGAATATCCAACTTTTGCATCAGCATGGATGGGACTGGAGGAGATTATACTGAGTGAAATAAGTCAAACAGAGAAAGTCGATTATCATATGGTTTCTCTTATTTGTGGATCATAAGGAGTCGCATGGAGGACATTAGAAGGAAGGGAAAAATGAAGGGGGAGAAATTGGAGTGGGAGATGAGCCATGAGAGAATATGGACTCTGGGAAACAAACTGAGGGTTTTAGAAGGGAGGTGGGTGGGGATGGGTGAGCTGGGTGATGGGTATTAAGGAGGGCACGTATTGCATGGAGCACTGATTCATTGTTTGATTCACAAACAATGAATCATGGAACAAACAGTATATCAAAAACTAATGATGTACTGTATGGTGACTAACGTAATTAAAAAAAAAGATAGAGACAATGTAGACTTGCTTACAATAGAAATAAAAAAACATCAGGATGAGTATCTACTATTTGATGATAGATAGAGTCAACACTCCAAACGTTGGTATACAGTGCCTTCCATTTTGTATCCTTATCGAGGTAGAGAGATGTGCGCTGAGTTATTTCTGCTAACACACCTGAATTAACCGTAAGACACCTTTGGGTATTTATAAATCAATAATACCACTGTTTTTTAAAGCAAGCACGTATCTTGAAAACAAGCTCAGAGATCTTTCTAAGGAAGAGAACAGTAATTTGAGGCTACTAAAAGACAATGAATGGGTGATTTTTAAAGAAAAAGCAAGGTGATATATTCGAGAAACAAATGCGTGATCTATCTATGCATATTTAGTGTGTTGCTTGCTATGCTTTTCAAAAATGGGGCTATTTTTTAAATGCTGCCTGTAATCATATTCAATAAGCTTGCACAAACTCTTTTCCTCCAAAGTCTATGAAGCTCTGAATTCTGTAGTTAGGACACATTTGCCTACCCTAAGAACCTCTTGGAGCTATCATTTAGAATTTAGCCAGGCAGAAGATGTACTGAGAGCTACCTGGTGTGATTATTTTCCATTCTTCCTGATCGTTCAGGATTTTAGATCAAGGTTTGAAGTTGCAATACCACTGGCCTCTCTACTGTTAGCTGTTTAACTTCATCTGTATTTAATTTTTGTTTCTTTCATATTTCTTCTACACATATTCCCAGATGCCTTCAGGAAATGGGCCCATTTTGAATACATCACATAAATAAGCTGCAATGGGGGAAGGCCTCTTCATTTTGAAAATGCCACACTGCACAACGGCTGAAAGGAAGGTTCATTGAGTAATATTAGCTGCATTTCTATGGGAGCACTATAAGTGCTTTTTTCCCAAAGCACTTAACATGGCAAAATTGCCTCACTCATCATAGCAAAGCAGTCACCTTTAGACTGGTACACGAAGCTGTTTTTCAGGATGGAGTAACACTTCAGATGGGATGGGAAATGAAGAAGAATTCCGTGTCGAGTAGCAATGGTAGGGGAATTTAAGCAGTAGGAATAAAATTACTTATTTGGAATTGGGTCAGAACTCTAAGATGAACAGCTACCCTGATAGACTATTCTGAGAAAGCTGCTGCATATTTATTGAATAAACCCATTCTGGCAGAAAGATGTGTCTCTTGTATGCATCTCTATTGTATACATTTATCCCTTTTTCTTCACATATATTTATTATGTAGAGGTCTTAAATATATTTTTAAAATTTGACCCAGCGAATGTGTATTCATTCTTCAAAGCTTGCATTAGACTGTACACTTACTGACCTTATTCCATATACACCCATATCAATAAACCCAAATCCAGTGTTCAAGAAGCGAATGCTTTCTAAACCCGATCACAAAATAGGATTTTCTGAACAACCGACCTCTTCCCTATTCCTCCTAAATTGTTCACTCCTTCATACAGACACATAAGCTACAAGAAGATTGGGTCTGGGCTTGCATTTTTTGGTTGGTTTGTTTATTGAGAAGAGAGGGTCTTAAAAATTGTTAATTTATTTTTAAAGGTTAACTAATAGCATCAGCATAATATAGAAAAGCTAGAGAATTAAAGTAAATAATTAAAAACTAGAATGCTTATAATAGCACCATTGGGATTAGAAATAGGTGGGTCAGAAATAATCCTTTATGGCAGCGTAACTCCTGGTTGGGTAAACCACTGAAAGAACTGGGAGAGACTCAACAGAACTAAGGAATCTCAACTCTTGGCTTTGTTGACTTTTGATGCATTATTTTCTTTACTCGCTCCTGTCATCAACCAACAAGCACGGAGTAACTGTGGTGTATGAGGTTTCTACTAGCTACCAGACTCATGGAAAGACAAACCAGCAGACCAGCAATTATTATTCTGTGTGATGGGCACTAAGCAGGAACTATGTACCCAGTGCAATGGAACCACAAAGAGAAAGCATTTAGATGAGCCTACAGGGGGACCGTGGTGGTGAGGGTGCCCCGAGGGGGAGGTGGGAGGAAAGGAGCAGAGGTAGATTTCTGCAGCTGTGCTTTTGAAGCCTGATAAGGTTACTGGGAGTTAACTAAATAGAGAAGAAAGAGTGGGAGGTGTGGGTGGAATAGAAGATGGAATATCAGATAAGAGAGAACAGCAATAAAAAGGCATGGAGACAAAGAGACAGTGAAAAGCATGATGGCCAAGAGGGACCCCAGGAGAATGAGGGGTCAAGTTTCAAAGGGATTGGATGACAGGTCAGAGGCTCAGTGGAAATGTCCATTGAGCAGTTGGATACCCATGCCCCGGCTCGGAGAGAGAGAGTAGGGTTCCAGGGTAGATTTATGAAAAAAAGAGAGCAACTACTACCTAAAAACTTGCCGTCTAACCCAGCTGATGTGTTCTTCAGCATTCTTGGGAATAATGTCCAAAAAACCCCACATTGATCATATAAACCATTTTTATTGATGGCATAGGCTTATGTAAATCTAATTGAGAAGCGAACATAGCATGAATTAAGCAGCCTCAGATGGTTCTGGCAGCTTTTTCTCGTCACTTCACCCCAATGCTACTCTGCTCAGTCACTGACCACTCTTTGGTCTTCTGGTTTTCTTTTACCCATTTCCCTCACCCCTCACATTCAAGCTTTCTGTTTCTTCCTTCCCTTTTGTTACTCTCCTCCCTCCTGCTTTAAGACCCTAGGTATCCAACTACCGGGTTTTCCTTTTCGCACCTGTGTCACACGATCCTGCTCAGGGAACGTGTGCTGCCAAGTACTCCATTAATTTCAAACAACTTTTTAAAAGTTACTATGAATATTGGAGTTCTTATCTCTTAGAATTGCCCCGTTTGAGCTCTCCAGCACCTTGAGCATCTCTCTCCCTTGCCTGTTGCACAGGATGGCATGAGGATCTGTTTTTCAACCTCTTTCTTCAGCTAGACTTTGAGCTCTTTGAGGCTGGATACTGAGAATTATGTATCTTTCATTTCTCAGGGCCCAGAACAGCACCTGGGGCATAGCAGATGCTTATTCTCAGCCATCAATATGTGGTGGAAGAAAGGATAAGGGGACTCTGGAGGCTTGTGTGTAAGGCAAATGCATAGACCCGAGTTTCAGTGGAAAAGGAGAAGAGCTACTTCCAACTCCAGGACCTTGGTTAGCGGTCAGAAATAAACTGGCATATTGCCATTCATTTGCTCCTTTATATAGGGCTGATGTCAGAGATTCAATAAACGAATACCTTAGTGGTAGAAATCTAACTCCTTCCACCTGCTTCACTTTTAACCCACTATCAAATAAAACCAGCCAACTACAGAATGCAGTAAAAACTTGGTTTTGTCTGACATGTTAGGTCGTTTGTCAGAAGGAACAGGGAGAAGAGAGAGGGGGCTCTATATCCCTTTCTTTGAAGATGTTGGAACCAAGGTATGCAGAAGATCAATGACTTATCTCTAGGATTCTTCCCGGTCTCCTACCCCGTAGTCCTCCGTGACTATTGATGGAGGTCCTGCGGACACCGGCATGTTGCCATGGGAAACAATAGCAGTGGCAGCCACAGACTCAATTTCAAATGACAGTTACACATACACTCTACACCAACGACACAGTTCTTGGGTGGTGTCAAAATCAGTGGCTGTGGCCCTTCATCTTCTACCTGTGTCTTCTATCAATATGAAAGCTTACTCTAGATCGCCTGATGCAGTTTTCAAAGCTTGCTGCCAGGCTGTAGATTTCGGAGCGGCCTTGCCACTTCTTCTCAGACAAGGTTCAATACTTTCTAGACTATAGTGTTCACACAAATAAAGGGAAAAGGAAAAAGTAGGGATTCTTCAGTAAAAACCCTGGAACGGTGCTTCTGTACTCCCAAAGGGCAATATGTGTCTAAGATGTCCCAAGTCAATGTGACTGATATGATTAACCTATTTATTATTTTGACATTGTAGCAAAAACGAGAGGGAAGAGCCATTTCTCTGTTTGGTTTTTTTTTTTGGGGGGTCTGGCTTGGCTAATCACGTTATTGGTATAGAAGAGAAAAATTGATCGAAAGCAGAGGCACAGGGGTATAAAAAATCTTCTCTGTGGTCTTCACATAACTCTTTCTAGTTTCCATTTCTCTTTTCTTTCCTCTTAATGGATTAGGTGTTAGGTTAGAGGGCAGAGGTCATTTCAGAATAATGAAATGTCAAAGTCAACGGAGGGTGAATTGTGTAGCAGGTGTCAAATAAATGTATGGTATTTTAAATATTTACATCTGCAAATGGAAGCCGTATTTCCATCCTTTGATTACTTTCTTAGGCTTTCATCTACTGAAGGGGAGAGAAGAGGGCTGATCAACTCTTCCCCAAGTCTTCTGAAACACAAGGACACCGCTTCTCCTCTCATTCACATATGAGGCCACTTTCTGAGTCTTGGTTTAGAAATATGTAAAATGGCAACAGTAATAACTACCTTGCAGGGCACTGTGAAAGTTAAATGGGGCGTGAAAGAGCCAAATCCAGTGCTTGGCACATAACTGGCACTCAATGAAATTTATTTCTATTTTCTTCTTCTTTTTTTTTTAAATATGTTTTTTTTTAAGATTTTATTTATTCATTTGACACAGAGAGAGAGATTACAAGTAGGCAAAGAGGCAGGCAGAGAGAGGAGAGAGGAGGAAGCAGGCTCCCTGCTGAGCAGAGAGCCCGATGCGGGCCTTGATCCCAGGACCCTGGGATCATGACCTGAGCCGAAGGCAGCGGCTTTAACCCACTGAGCCACCCAGGCGCCCATCTATTTTCTTCTTGTATGTTCTTCCAATGGCCCTCTAGCCGGGAGGGGAGCTGGTAGATTTGAATTGCCGAGGGCTCATCGATTAGAAACTGTTTTATTATTCTCAATCTCTTCGTAATTACTTATCTTCTGCTTTCTCTGTCTTGCATACATATAATTTAATATTTTGGGGGAAACAAAAAATTATATTAAGTCCTCTTTTACATCATTGTAGGCAAAAATTCCTTCCCAAGACCACCTTGGCTGGCTCATTAAAAAACTGCCTTTCCTTCCCCTGAGCATCTTTCAAGTTTACTTCTATACTAGTGATCGCCAACCATGGCTACAATGAGAATTACTGGGGGACTCTGAAAACTCCCCATGCCCAGGCTGAACTAGATAAGTCAGGACCATGAGGAACTCAGGCATCCGCGAGAACCACCGTCTTATTCAAGGATGCCCGGCAATTGGTCAAACTCACTCATTCCTCAGGCCTCTCAACATTCTTTGCTAGTCCAAGTCCCATATACTCCCACCGATAATTAAATAAAACAAATAACTGTTGAGCAAATACCATATGCCCAGCCCTGAGCTGAAACATCCCAGCTGATGAATTCCCTCTCTGTTTCAGAGAAAACAGAGGCGACAAAATGCCTCCAAAACTTCTTTATCTCCACTGATTATGGATCCCACTTCCTCCTCCTCTTCAGGGGGAAATTATTCCTTTACTCCATTCTCCCCTTCAGCATTTAAACGTCCAGATATTTTCCATTTAAACATAACTTGAAAATCTGCCATTATGCTCTATTTTCACACAAGATCCTGAAAAAGAACAGCCTAGATCCATGTCTTCATCCTCTTTCAAAATTTCTCAATTCACCTTAGTCTGGCTTTGGTCAGAAACAGCTGTCACAAAGATACCAAAGACCTCTTAATTGTCAGATCTTTTTCCTCTCTGCTACCCTGATTGTTCAGCACTGTGGCTGACTTGTCCTTCAAATTCTTCCATGCTTCCTGCCTGGGGCTATACTGCTCTGTTTCCTCTTGCCATTCTTGCTAGTTGTCTCATTCCTCCTATGTGTTTGTTTATTAGTTGTCAGTGTGCTCACTTCCTAAATATTAGTTCCCCCAGGGTTTAGGCCTGAACCCTCTGTATATACCTTTTCATTAATTTCATTCACACCTGTAACTCCATTTCCTTCTTGTCTAATGATTTCCTTATTTCTGTACCTCCTGACCTCCTTGTAAATTCCAAGTCCTTACTTATAACCAACTAACTGTTGCGTGCTTCCTCCCAGATCTCATATCCCTCAAACGTGACCTGTTCAAATGAGCATGTACCACTTGCTCATCCTTTTCTCAGAGAATGGTACCATACTCTACAGTTCAAACCATTAGCTATGCTTTCCTCTTCCTTATTTTCACCATTCAGTCTATCACCCAGGTGTTGGTTTCCAATATTATACCTGTTCAGCTGCTGTTTTTGTTCCAGCCTAAATCATTTGGTGTCAGAGCAATAATCATAACCCTCTAATCAGTTTCTCTATATTTAGCTTTTCTTCCCTTCAACCCAATCTCCACTGCGATGACTGAAGGACAGAAAAATCAGGTCTTTCGGATCTGACCTTATTTCTCCTATTTAGTAAAACATTTGCCCTCATGGCACTTCCTCTAGAGGGGTCCTATGATGCCTCTCCTTAACTGGTCCTCAAAGCACATCTCAAATATTTCTGAATCCTCAGGCTAAGCTACCCACCTCTCCCTTGCACTCTACTTCTGGGTTTCAACATCAACAAATAAAACAACAATAAAGATGGTAGCAGTAGATGCTACTCAGTCCTTTACAGATGTTATGTAATTTCATACAACACATGTAATAGGTTGGTAATGTCTATTTTGTCACTGGGGCTCAGTGAGGTTCCAGAAAACAGGGACTCACCCAGATACTAGTATACCCATATATACAGCTGTGTTCTTCACAATATCCGAAAGGTGAAACAACCCGAGTGTCCATCGACAGATGAATGGATAAATAGAATGTGGTATATTCAAACGATGGAATATTATTCAGCTACAAAAGGAATGGAATTCTGATGCATGCTATAATATGAATAAACCTTGAAAACATTATGCTATGTTAAATAAGCCAGACACAGAAGGACAAATATATAAGTCCACTTAGAGAGGTATTTAGAATAGGTAAATTCATAGAAAGTAGATTAGAGGTTATCAGGGGCTAAGCAAAGTGGGGAGTTACTACTTGATGGGCACAGAGTTTCTGTTTGGGCTGATGAAAAGTTCTGGAAATAGACAGTGGTAGTGGTTATACAGCATTGTTAATGTACCTAATGGCACTGAATTTTGGACTCTTAAAATGACTGAAATGTTAATTTTTTTTAAAAAAGTACAATAAAAGGAGTTTTTGTTTTGTTTTGTTTTAAGTGCTAAAGCAAACAGAGCAAATGGAGTCAGTATGTAAGTAGCCAAACCTAGAATTTTCTATCTACCGATCCTAAGTATCCATATTGATAACTTTGGAGACTAGGAGCCAACCTAATCGTCATTTCCCACAACTTTCTTCTTCTTCTTCTTCTTTTTCTTTTCTTAAAGATTTTATTATTTATTTGACAGAGAGAGACACAGGGAGAGAGGGAACACCAGCAGGGGAAGTGGGAGAGGGAGAAGTAGGCTTCCCACTGAGCAGGGAGCCCGATGCAGGGCTCGATCCCAGGACCCTGGGATCACGACCTGAGCCGAAGGCAGACACCTAACAACGGAGCCACCCAGGCGCCCCCCACAACTTTCTTCTTAACAGAATGCTTATTTGTTCCAGTAACCAAATCCATCTCGGCTCTGATAAATTCTGATTAGTCTGAGCCTATCCTGGAAATCCATTCCCTTTGCTGGTTATTGGTTTCAAGATTGTCTTGTGGCCCATTTCTGGCCAATGAGACACAAGGGAAAGTCTGCTAGAGGTTTTATGGGCAAGATTTCCATTCTGCCTGTTAATGTCTGGATGTGATGCCTGGATTAGCAATGGCCATTTTTCAACCATGAGAGGAATGAGAGGACACCAGGGCAGAAAGATGGGAAAGGCCCAAGTCTTTTATGACACCCTGGTGCCTCTAAAATAATCAACCTTGATATTACCCTATTGTCATCCTTCTTGTTTACTCGGTGGATTTATCACTGCAACTGACAGGCATCCTAAATGATACACTGTGGTTTCAACACTGTGTCCCCAGTCTTTTCCATGGTCTTTGACACCAGGTAGGCAGTCTGAAAATGTTTGCTTAATGAAGATACTTCCATTTTAAGGATAAAAAAGTTGACCTCATATTTAAATCTGCGATTACTGATGCACTTCTTAATCTACCAAAATTCTAATAAAGTCTCCTTTTGGTGTGGATTATATTATTAAAAGTAGTACTTGACAATTCAGTTTTGAATCCTTAACTATCACTTCATTTTATTCCACCTGAAAGGTGAAACAGTAGCTATACCAAAAAAGCCTATTTTTAATAAAACCCAAGAAATAAGTTCTAATCATTTCTGATGTCAACCAAATGTTCATCTACTCCAGTGGGTTGTTTGGTGGTCAGATAAATGCTATCAGTCCTCTGGTTGGCGGGGGTGGGGGATGAGGGGGTAGGAGGAATGGGGTGTCACCTGCAGCAACCAACCATTTCTTGTTGTGGGTAAAGACGTGCTAGAAAACGAATAGCAACCAAATATAATTATACACTCAACTGTCAATAAAATATTTTAAAACCAAGTCGAGACTTTGGATAGGATCTCCTACATTAACTTTGGTGAGTATATTTTTCAATCTTTTAGCATTTTGCTATCACGTGCTGTCTAGAGTTCTCAAAGCACTAACTCGCACTCTTCGCAGTAACTTGAGAGGATTCTCTGCCTTACGCAATGTTTATTTTTTGCCTCATGTTTGCATATAACAGTAAGGAAAGGAGCGTAGTGTTGTGGTTATGTGTCTGGATGGGCTAAAGTCACACTTGCCCACTCTTCATTGGGTTTTCAGTTAAGCTGTCTTATCTTGCCATTGCCTTAATTTCTCAAACTGGAAAGTGGGCGATCATTATCTATCTTATCAGGGCTGTTGTGGCGCTGAATACAATGATGTACCTCCAGCACGGACTTGCACTGTTTCTGCCACATGGTAAGCAGGGCACTGATGAGATTGGGTTCTGGTGACTTCCTTTGAGATTTGGAAACCGAAGATGGGATGTCAGAGCTCTGTCAGAGGTAGACAGAGGCTGATGTTCACAGGAAGAAAGCAGTTGGCTGGCCTCCCACTTGACCTCGTCTTGGTCAAGTTCTCTGTTCAGGAGTCTGTCTGGTTCTGAGTGTGCGGACCAGAAGGCTGTTTGGTCTACCACACAGGGTTTTTGGTGTTGAGGGAATCAAAGGGGGAAAGCTGGTTGTCTGCTAGAACATTGGTGGGCATCAGGATCTAATTATTTCGAAAAGATAGCTGACATTGGGACCAGACAAGGCGCGTCATTGATCAAGGTGCCTTTGTCCCTAAACAGAGCATGGACAATCACTGCTAAATTAACAGGTACCCCTGAGACTCTTGTTTTATCTCAGATCCTTAGCTAGGGAAGCCTACCTGGACTGACATATTTACTGCTCTTTGCAAATGTAAATAACATCGACCAGGACAGAGTCAGTGCCTTGTTTCCTTGAGCTTTCCGCCCCAAAGCACTTTGTCATGTAAGTGCCCTTTGCATATATCTGATCTCCTACGTTAGGTGTTGGTTTTTGTCATTCAGGCTACCTACCCCTGATATTCTTGCTCCAAACTCTCTGTAGTCCACGGTGGTACTGGAGCTGGGAAATCATAAACTAATCTAACGGCATCTGAACTAAAAAGAGAACACAACCAGCTAAGGATATACCTGAGCTCTCTGAGCAGCTGTATGTCAAAAGGCACTGTGTACATGAGCTCTTATTTCGAGGAGAATGCTTGAGTTCTTTCAGATCACTAAAGAAAGCCTAAAACACTTTCAATTTGCAGACTCAACAGAATCCGCGAAAGAGAAACAGATGAAAGGCCAATAGCTGTGCTATCCTGGTGCTTTTTAAGTATGTGATTGGCACAAAGGAAAAAAGAAATTCAGCTCAATATAAGGAAGAACTTTTTAAACAATTACAGCTCCCCTGACCTGTAATGGATGGCTTGGTGAGTCATCAAGATTTCTGTCACTGGAAGGATTTAAGGAGGAGATGGGAATTTGGTCTTCATGGTCCTCCTCGGCAATCCCTCCCCCAACCCCATCCGTAAGTCTTTAAGAACTTTGGGGTTAAATCACATAGAACACTAGGGGCGAGAGGATTTGGTAATCACGCTGATGTGGGGTTATAAGGCTGGGAGGAATGTTCTGGGGAGGAAAGGAGTAGACGGAGTAGAGGAGTAGAAGGAGTAGAGGGAGGGCCTCTCTGCACCATCGGGAATGACACTGACAAAAGTACAGGGACAAATTAGCAAAACATACACACACGGGCCGCGCCTCATCTTCTTGTTTGGTCTTTTCCTGCTTCTGGTGGCTTCTTCCTAAATCACTGATTTTACTAGATTCCTCCTTAATCAATAATTCTATGCATCGAGGAACAACGCTGAAACTCTGTAATAGGCTTTCAAGGTCCCCTGCAGTCTGTCCTTGGCCCCGCTGTTCAGAATCAGGTGCATACTGCACCAAGACATGGATCTTCCACCCCAGCTAGATTCCCTTGGCTTAGTAAAGGACATAGAGCTTCTCTGATGTGGCCCACCTCCACGACACTTGCTCCTTCCTGGCTATGTTTACTAACTGCCACGAAGGTTGGAAGGAAACTTCATGTTTTCTTTGTGATATCCAAAAATCATATGTAATACCACAGGTAGACCTGATCGCTGCCAGTCTACTCCTTTCTATCTTTACTGACTTTTTTTCTTTTCGTTTCATTTTGGTTTTGGCCAGTGCTTCTCAAACTTTCATGTGTACTTACTAATCACTTGCAGGTTCTGATCCAGAGGTCTAGGGTAGGGCCTGAGATTCTGCATTTCTGCCAAATTCCCAAGTGAGGTCAATGCTGCTGGTCTACACTTTGAGAAGTGCAGCTCGAGGGGCGAACGCTTTCCTCCCTTGCCTTGACCAGCTGGTCCCCCTGATCAGGGACATTCATTTCTTCTTTCCAGTACAGACTGATGCTCAAGTCTCACTTGATTGGCTTTCTGCCAAGCTTGGTCAAGTCTACAGATTCCTCCCTGTTAATGAGACTTTTGTCCTGACGCCTCCTGACCTCTCTGGTCCACTGCTGCCCTTGCTCGGACTGGCAGAGATGGCGGAAGTTATGAGGATTGATGAGGTCTCCGAGGAGGTGACTGGAGAAGGAAAAGAGCAGGGGCCTAAGCCCCTCCGATAAGAAAAGGAGAAAAGGGGAGATAATTTAGAGAGAAAAGCGGTGACTTTTTTTCTTTTCGTTTCATTTTGGTTTTGGCCAGTGCTTCTCAAACTTGACCGTGCAGGGCTGCTGAAACTGGGGAAGGCATTTCAAGAAGCACTATTTGCCAAAACTTTCTTCAAATCCCTCCATACATGCTTCTCGTCTCTGCTCTTTCCCTGTATTTCTAGAGCAGTGCATTTGGGGCTTGATTATATACGGGATTTTATTCATGTTGGAATTGTGCTTTGCTTCCAAATGGGATTTGAGATGGCTTACAAGCTTAAGTGTATGATAGAAGGTTCCAGTATTTTTGATTACTCAAAAGTCAAAACAACAACAATACAGAGAAATCTTCATGTCTTTGAGCACAGAAACAAGCTTTGAATATTATAATGATCTCTTTTTTAAAAAAATTATTCTATTTTAATTAATCAATTAATTTTTGAGAGAGAGCATGAGAGTTGGGGGGGGGGGGGAGGGAGAAGAAAAGAGAGAATCCCAAGCAGGCTCCATGCCCAGTGTGGAGCCCCAAGTGGGGCTTGACCTCACGACCCTGAGATCATGACCTGAGCCAAAATCAAAAGTTGGATGCTTAACCAACTGAGCAACCCAGGAACCCCTATAATGTTCTTTGATTATAAGACTTTTCCCTCTACTACATGGTTAAGTGCCCACAGAGCCTTAGTTTTACATTAAAATGGACCTAATTGATTCCCTATTTTCCAGCCGGGACATGGCGAGACTTCCAACAGCTACTTAATAAAATAATTCCTGACTTGAATTGGTGACATTTACTACCCTGCACTGCACACCACTGGATTTTCAAACAATGAGAGCAACTCTTCAGCTGTGTTCTTCAGAGACTGATTAACATTTACGTTAAGTCTTTTGTTAACACTTCTTTGTTTCAATTGCTTTCTGAATCTTCTGTAAGATTTTCTAATATTTACATATAAACATTTAGAGCACAAGGAACTTTGAAAACGATGTAGTGTAACTTCCTGCTACAGACCAGAAGACTGAGGTCCAGAGAGGTTCAAATGATTTAACGTCACACTGAAAATGACTGATGGAAAAAAAAAAAAAAGACACACACAGAAAAGAAAGAAAATAACTGATGATCTGTGTTTGGGTCGGCGTTTACTGTATTACATATCTGACTACATTCTACTTCATTCTAAAACTTGAGCCAAGGATTTTGTCCCTTCTTCACCTGAAGAAATTTTTTTTAAAGATTTGAACTGCACTTTTTCCTCAATAAAATGTTTGATGGCTTACAGTGACGGGATTTTTCCCTCAGCTTATGTGTCAGTCATGTCCAATCATTCCCAAGAGGTCAAGGACATCAATCAGTTGCTTCTATTGATCAAACTTTTATTATTTCATTATTGTCATTATAATAGGTGTGTTTGTGGCACAAACATGGTATGTGTGATCTATTCTGTGGAAGGAGATGAAATAAAATGCTGGGTTATCTTCGGAATATCACATCTGTATGAAGTTCATCATTACTTTGACCCACACTGAATAATTCAACATGGCTGGTCCATCAAATGGGTGGGCAACAAATTTTAATTCGGGTGACCAGGGACACTTATTTCTTTAATGAAATATTTTGAAGTAACTTCAGGAAGTCCTTAACTTTGAAGCATCAATGCGAATGGAAGGTCACTAGGCTGTAGTTGTTAGATGTTATAGACATTACCCACAGCTCTGGGAGAAAGGTCGGCACAAGCCAATGACACTGTAAGTATACGACTGAACACGTTTTATAATTATTTTCACCCAGGGACATTAAAATGCCATATAAGGGACAAAAGCTGGGTTCCTTATTTCTCTGCAAATATCAATACATTTTCACTCACTGTGTCATGGGTGAGAAGGAGGCACCACTCCTGACTCATGGTGCTAAAGATGATGTAGAATCAATGAAAGACTAAATCATCAATATATCAATCTGTGTGCTCCCAACCAAAGAGACTAATGTGAAAATTAATGACCTTTAAAATTCAAGGAATGCACATACATCAATCTAATTGAAGAAAGAACTGATAAAGTGTTCCATCACTTACTGCCACCAAGCAGGAAGGAGAGATTAATGACACATGTTGATCAAATGCAGTACATAAAGAGGAAGATACCCTTTTGCTATCATTGCAAGTCCAGAGATAATCTTGGGTTTCTTTTGTAGTGAAGTTTGGATGGCGAAAATGACTAACAGGATGTAATAAGACCCCCATGACTCTAGATGCATAACAGAGGTTTTCTATGATCCCAAATACACCCTGTCAGCAGTTTCTGCCAAGAACACAGATTCGTCTTGGGAATAGGGCAGCTCCCAAACACTTCTCCATGATTAAAAAGCAAAAAACCTCCTTTATCCTGTTGTTTTCCCAATACATGGGTGCACAGAGTACTATTTTGGTATCATGATAGTTTTGTTTCTATTCATGAAAATCCCTCTTATTAAATAAAAACAAATTGAGATAAATGCAGTATCGTTACAGGTCAGTTGTGTGTGTTGGTGTTGCCTTTCGCTACCTAAGTTGGGGAGAATCAGCTGGAGAACAAACACAATTTAGGAAGATAGTCTCTTAACGATCATTGTAAATAACGTCCTTCTTTTCCCAGTGGTTGCCTTGGGAACACAGACCACCCTCTTATCTCTTGTAACCCCTCTCATTGACGAGCATCAGCAAGCAATTTTCTCTAAGTGTCAAAGAGATTATATGTTGGATATACACTGTGTACAGATATAACACATTATTTCATATGTATACTGTCTACAGTCCTCTGTAGGTTCACAGAATAAAGAAGAGCTTCTTCAACTTAGGCAGAAAGATTTGCTGAATCCCTTGGGCTTGTGGACCTCTCATCATTCCTGACACCAGCCTAAACATGATCAAAGTTTTCTCTTGGAAAACCTCATTTTGTTAGGGTTGCTCCCCCCCCTTCCTTATGCTGGGTACCCTTTTCTCAGCCACTGTCCCTGAAAAACCCGAACTGTCTTTCACTGGAAATGGCAGTCTCGGGACCAGCAGAGAGCATGTCACATACTTGAGCCGTGTTTCTATCAAATTTAATTGCTTTTCTCCTCTCGATCCTGTCCATTTATACTTCCTTGCCCTATCGTTTATGGCTCTTAGACTCGGCTTTCTGATGTGTTCTGGGGAGAAAGAAATCCACATGTACAAACGCATAAGCTATTCCCATGATTAATACCGAAGACACCATATGCCGTCAGGAGTTTTTTGTTTTCATTTTTGTTTGTTTGTTTGCTTTTGGGTGGTGAGGAGCAGGCAGAGGTCGTTTTCTACCACTCATGTCGCCTCTTGTTTTCTCCTCCTTTTCAGCATTGAAATTTCAGTTATCAGACATGCATACTTTCTTAGTAATGTAGCTGAGGTATAACCAGTAGGAGTCACATGATAAAATCCCTTTTTGTTTTTTTACTCACAATAAAATAAATAGGAGCACCAGCCTAAGAACAACAGGCAAACCAGAATCAAGAATTTAGGCATTTATGCATGACCTAATTGTAGAACAATCTCACCTTTAAGCACTGTAATTAATAAACCACTTAGCAGTGAGTACATTGGGCTCTGGAAAGAACATATGAAGGGTACATTCACAAAACATAACATGATGGACAGCCCTGTTTTAAGTCCAAGGTTTAATACAACAAAGTCCCAAGAGAGCTTTGATTTCCAGACACCCAGGTGACAAATCCTTCCCAGGCTCAGGGAAGTGAGCAGAAATAAGTACAGGAAAGTGAGGCCCACCCAAGGAGCATCACAGCAGTCCCATCTCCAGAACGACAAGAGTTCCACAGTTGTCAGTGGTGCCAGGAGAGCATCGGGAGCAGAGCCAGGAGCCTGCTGGGGAACTAACTAGACAGCATGCCTCCGCCAGGCCGGCGATGGAAGAATGTGTGCCTGAGATTAATGTTTCACAGCTGGGATGTCGACCTGGATGCAGGCATAGCCGATGGGTTTTGCAGCAGGAAACAGATGAGAAATTATAGCATCCAAAGAGCCTGCTACACCACATTAATGATAAATTTACACCCATGAGACAATTGGTGGCCAATAAATAAATAAATAAAAAACAAAACAAAACCAGCAACCCTTACCTCTAATTTTTTCCCTTTGTCCTAATTTGCCCAAATAATATACTTCTTGACTGGGCAATTCCACCACCTGCATTTGCTCATCACGGTTTTGAACATCTTTCCCTTTTCATTCTATGGCGGCATCAAATACTTCTGAAACTTTAAATTGTGAATGCATCTTTAAGAGGCAATTTTTAAAACTGTAATTCCAGTATAATTAATATAGTTATATTAGTTTCAGGTGTACAATGTAGTGATTCAACAATCCTATATATTACTCAGTGCTCATTACAATAGGTGTATTATTAATCCCCTTTGCCTACTGCACCCATTCCCCTACCCAACTTCTCAAGTGCACATGGAACATTCTCCAGAATAGATCACATGTTAGGGCATAAAACACGGCTCAACAAATTAAAAAAGACTGAAGTCATACCATGCATCTTTTCCAAACACAATGTAATGAAACTAGAAGTCAACCACAAGAAAAAAACTTGGAAAGAACACAAATATGTGGACGTTAGATAACATGCTACTAAACAATGAATGGTCAACCAAGAAATCAGAGAGGAAATAAAAAAAATAATACATGCATACAAATGACAATGAAAACACAATGGTCCAAAACCTTTGGGATGTAGCAAAAGCTATTCTAAGAGGGAATTCTATAGCAATATAGGCCTAACCCAAAAAAGCAAGAAAAATCTCAAAAACAACCTAACTTTATACTTAAAGGAGCTAGAAAAAGAACAACAAACAAAACCCCAAGTCAGTAGAAGGAAGGAAATAAAGATTAGGGCACAAATTAATGAAATAGATACAAAAGAAACAATAGAACAGGTCAATGAAACAAAGTTCTTTGAAAAGATCAACAAAATTGATGAACTGACCCTAAAGAGCCAGACCCATAGAAAGAGAGTGTGAGAGAGGATTCAAAAAAACAAAATCAGAAATAAAAACAGAGAAATAATAATCAACATTACGGAAATACAAAAGATTATAAGGAGACATTATGAAAGATTATATGCCAACAAATTGGACAACCTAGAAGAAATGGGTAAATTCCTAGAAACATAAAACTCCCCAAAACTGAAGCAGGAGGAAGTAGAAAATTTGAACAGGCCAATTACCAGCAATGAAATTGAATCAGTAATCAAAAAACTTGCTAGAAACAAAAGTCCAGGACCAGATGGTTTCACAGGGGACTTTCACTAAACATTTAAAGAAGAGTTAATATCTTTTCTTCTCAAATTTTTACAAAAAATACAAGAGGAAGGAAAGTTTCCAAATTCATTTTAGGGGGCTAGCTTTACCCTGTTACCAAAACCAGATAAAGACACCACCAAAAAAAAAAAAAAAAAGAGAGAGAGAGAGAGAGAGAAGTATAAGCCAATATCTCTGATGAACATAGATACAAAAATCCTCAACAAAATACTAGCAAACTGAATCCAACAATATATTTAAAAAAATCTTTCACCACAATCAAGTGGGATTTATTCCTGAGATGCAAGAGTGGTACAAAATTCCCAAATCAATCAGTGTGATACAACCCATCAACAAGAAAAAGGATAAAAACCATATGATCGTTTCGATAGATGCAGAAAAAGCATCTGACAAAATATATTCATTCACAATAAAAATCCTCAACAGAGTAGGTTTAGAGGGCACATACCTCACCACAATAAAGGACATATATGGAAAACCCAGATAGCATCACACTCAATGGTGAAAACCTGAGAGTTTTTCCCCTAAGATCAGGAAAAAGACAAGGATGTCCACTCTCACCTCCTTTATTCAATATAACACTGGAAGTACTAGCCACAGAAATCAGACAAGAAAGAGAAATAAAAGGCATCCAAAACTGTAAGGAAGATGTAAAACTTTGCCTATTTGCAGATGACATGATCCTATACAGAGATAACCCTAAAGACATGACCAAAAACAAAAAACTATTAGATATGATAAATGAATTCAGCAAGGCCACAGGATACAAAATCAATATACAGAAATCTGCATTTCTATTCACTATTAATGAAGTAGCAGAAAGAGAAATTAAGAAAATAATCCTATTTACTATTGCACCAAAAATAATAGAATATCTAGAAATAAACTTAACCAAGGAGGTGAAAGACCAGTACTCTAAAAAGTATGAAACAAAATGAAAGAAACTGAAGATGATGTAAACAAATGAAAAGATATTCCATGCTCATGGATTGGGGGAACAAATATTATAAAAATGTCCATACTACCCAAAGCGATTTAGAGATTTAATGCAATCCCTATCAAAACACCAAAAGCATTTTTCATAGAACTAGAACAAATAATCCTAAAATTTTTATGGAACCACAAAAGATCTCTAATAGCAAAAGCAACCTTGAAAAAGAACAAAACTAGAGAAACAACAATCCCAGATTTAGAGATATACTACAAAGCTGTAGTAATCAAAACAGTACGGTACTGGCACAAAAACAGACATATAGATTAACAGAACAGAATAGAGAGCCCAGAATTAACCCATGATTATATGTCGATTATTCTTCAACAAAGAAGGCATCTTTAAGAGGAATTAAAAATACTTTTTAATGTAAAATTTCGTACAAATAAAAGTAAAGAGAATAGTATAATGAACCCTCATGTATCTGTCAGGCAGTTTTACCAATTATCAATTCATGGCCAATCCTGAATTGATAATTTGCCACCTCCTCCTCTCCATCTCCCTCCATTCCCCACCCCCCTGCACCCCCACATTATTTTGAAGAAAACCTCAACCCTTCCCATCATTTCTCTTACAGGAAATTTTTCATCAAATCTCCAGGAAACTGAACTTCTAGTTTGTAGCTTTATTTTTTTGACTTCTATTAGGAACAAAGGATATCTTTGGGCTTTTTTAATGGACTTCTGGTCCATTTTTACTATAGCTAAAATTACAGCAATTGTAGGGTTGAGATAACTATTAAGACATGCATGTGAACAAATTTTTAGGATAACAAATTCAGCAGTGATTAAAAATATTTAACCCATTTGGACTCTGAACACTGTAAAATATTTCTGCAAGGTAGAAATAAATGTAAGAAAATACAGCACTCTGAAACTATCTAGGAATTCTATTAAAGCTCTTTCCATATCTATATTTGGTTCCTTGATATTGTTTCAAAAGATGTCACATGTTTCACAAAAATGGATTTTTGTTATTGTGTGATTGCGCCTTTACGAAACTGTGCAGTGTTCAAAGTCAGTATCGGCAGATTAAAATCTAGTGTCATCTCTGCATTTGGTTTATTTTCCATGTTGGGTTGTAAGTGGCATAGGTAGAGACTTTCTCCTAAATTCCTTCATGTTCATTCACGGTGCCTAATAGGATGCTTAACATTTATGGATGCTTAATAAAAACTTGTCAATTTATTGGTCTGTGTTGGTTTTCATTATAAAACCCAAGTGTTTTACAAAGTGATAGATTCTTTAACATAAGAACAACAAGTATGTGAGCTGGAACCTGCCATTTCCTGTGCCCATAGCAGATATTTTTAATGCAAATGGAAGCTTATTTGCTATCCTTGCTCCAAATCATTTAGTTAGAGAAGAGATGTGAATCACTAATTCTGCTATTGACCTTATCAAATATTGTCACGTGTGAAATGTTTGGCAGATTAGTTACACTACGTCTGTATATTTTAGGTCAGTTTAAGGCTCCTGTATACATGTGTTCTAACCAAAGAGTGGTTTCCATGATGAGCTTGGAGTGAAGAGATCTGGTTTCAAATTATAATTCCATTACTCAAGAGCTGGATGACCTTGAACACATAACTTAATCTTTCTCAGCTTTTGTTTTTGTGTATAAAATTTGGACAATAACTTCCTCCCTTCTTCAGAGGGCTGCCTGATGAAATAAGGAATCTGAGTGACTTTTTAAATTGTTAAAGCTTTATAAAATGTCTGCTAATATAAGCGATGTTGTAGAGGTCATGTAAATAAACACAGATGTTTGTCCCGTATAAGACAGTACAAACTTAATGAAGCACCAGCTTCCAACCTTCTATTCACTCACCTAGCTAACCCTCTGATTCCCTCTTTTATATGGTTGTCATAGTGGCTGGGGATTAATAGGGGGTCTCTTCCAAGTATAATATGAGGTCTACTGATTCTTCCTTCCTCTCTCTTGCTGCGTGTCCAGGCTGGGAAGCAGAGTGGGGGAGGGGAGGAGTCAAACTGATAGTCTAGAAAACGGAATAGGAAGTACCACGAAAAGTCTGACACTAAGAGAACGTTTTGTAGATCTAATGATTTGGAGCTAGTGACAGTAAAACAGATTTTAAAAAAATAGCCTCAGGGGATTCCCCTAAGGCTTTGGTTTCCTGTTCTCACCAGGTGACTAGCTGACCCTCTGCTCCACTGCAACAGCTTTCAAAGAAAGCTGCTCCTCATTCTCTCTGCACATTGGCATATATGACAATATGGAAAATATGCAGCAGTTAATTTTCCTAACCACCCCGAAACTAACATATTTGCAATGCATTTCATCAGCAACTTAGTAAATTGCCATTTAAGAGGTACATTACTTTTACAATAGTATCATAAAACTCCTGCTGGTAGCCATAACTCACAGGTGGGAGCTGAGGAAAGTGGATTCAATGGCAAGGCGACATTCCTCTGTCCTGAGGTGCTAGTTTCTAAGGAACAGGCTGGCGATGTGTGTGAGCGTGTTTCTACTTTGGGGGTTTTGAGTCAAAATAATTTATAAACCTATCTCTTTCTCCCTCTCCTTTTAAGCCTGAGATGCTCATGGGCATATCGGCAGCTGTATGGAAATTGTTCTGGTGACGAGAGGGTCCTCTCTGAAGGTCACTTTGTGTAATATTTGAGAAGGCGCCTCACATTTATTTTTGGCATTCAGGTCCTCAGGTGATATTTAAAGTGAATTTCAAATGCATAATAAGAATGATAAGAAATGAAGGTTTTTCACTGACCACATTTTACAGGGAAAAAAAATCTAGTGAAATCGGGACATTAGGTTCTATGATGCTGGTTACTTTAAATTTTTATATCACTTCATCTCCACTTCAAATGTCAAGTCAAAGGAAATTCCTTAAGTACTTTGAAAATCTAAGTCATTCAACCAAACTTGGAAGCATCCATCCAAATGTGGACTTGGCTGTCAGAGCAGAAGGTGGGGACAGAAAGATCAGTGTCACTGGCAAACTAATAGGGAGCAAACTAAAATTTCTTGAGGGAAAACATGAATGTCATTATCAATGTTTTTTTAAAAAAAAATACACCTTGTGAGGCTTCAACAATTATGGTCTTAATAATTCCATGGCCAACTGTACTTCCCACATTCTACCCCCCACCCCAAATTCTACCCTCTATTTTTTTGGCAAAAGGATAAAAACTTTATATTAAAAAAAATTTTTTTACAATGTGCCTCTGTCTTCACTTAAAACCCAGCAATTTCAACCCCCTGAAGCTTTACCTCTAATTCCCTTTATTGTCGTCTCTCAGAGAAATTGATGTTCCCTGACTGAACATAATGCTTATTTTTGTGAATGTCATACCACTTACTATTTTGCTCTTTCGAAAAGGAAAGACGAGGGAAATGTTTAAGAAACTGTTCAGGTAATTATAGGTAATTTGACATTTCATTATTTCATTATTTCCTTCTTTATTCCATCTCCTTGCAGCCCCGGGCAACTGACAGAGGCATGGTGTGGCAGGTGTTTAGTTCTGGAAGGAGCCTTGAGAGGGTGCCCAAATCCTTAATTTAATGGATAAGGAAACTGAGTCTGAGATGTGTTCTAGAAGGCTTGTCTGAGGTCACACGGTAGCTAACCAATGACAGTACCTTCATATTGTTCCCAAAGCCGTTTCTTACCTAAATCATGTGGACACCACTTAGCACTTGGAACTAGGTACAGGGCCTCCCCCCATAATCAAATGCAGTATTTGGACTTCGCAAAGGACAGAGCAGTCATTTGCACTATTTCTCTTTTGGCCTGGCATCCGGGAGCCTTTACTTCTTGCAAAGTGAGAAGGGAAACTGAAGCAGACCCGGGGGGAGTGTCTTGTCGGACCAAAGTGGCCCAGGTTTTAGACAGAAGCCACAGGTGGCTACTTACTCCCATCTGGCTAAAGAGTGTTCTTCAGAGGCGGACGCGCAGATCTCTGTCTGCACAGCTAAATGACGAACCAAAAATAGTTTGTGTGGTCTACTGGTAGACATAAAAAGCAATGAGGTCAGCCCGGAGTCCATAAGCAATGAGCACTAATGTATTCTTCTGCCTGCTTTGATTTGCTAAGGAAATCGTGCAGTTTTAAAAGAGGGAGGACAGAGTTTCACGAAAGGGAAAAAAAAATGAGAAATGTCAAGTGTAATCCTTTGAAACAGGTAGTGAAAGCTCAGGAGTGTAACTGTTTTGATGTTCTGAGTCCTGCCAGTGAGTGACAGGGAAAATGAAGACCCTTTCAGACAAACCCATTGTGCTCCTGTCAAAGGTGGCTGAAGTTCTGTTCAAACACCTGTTTCTAGTCTTTATGAATATTAAAAGCCTCTGTGATTTTTTTTTCCCAGGAAGCAATGATTTTGAAGTGTTACAGTACACAAAAGACATCATCTCAGTCTTGTTCCGATTCACTGCCACTCCTCAGTTTCCCGGAGGACGTGCATAATATTTAAGTTTGTGGCAGTTAGATTTGTAGACGTAGAATGCTAAAACTGTGAAACAGGGTTGCTTTTTAAAATATTGGTGTTAGTCATTCTGATTTCATTTTACATGAGATGCACTTTTAATTTAGCATAAAGGTGCTAACCACATAAATGGATATGGAAATACGAGATTGAGGAGCTCTGGAAGAGAGGAAGGCACACCTTCCCGAGCCGTCATGCGACGGAACTGGCAACTATATGGGGAGACTGATCCCAGAGGGTAAATAATCCTCTGACAATTAAAAGGCATGGGTATGAAATGTGCATGAGCCTTCCAGAATGCAATTATTTTTTTCGAAACTTAGTTTGCATGGATTATGATTCCTTCTCAACTTAAATAAAGGTATATGACATGAACCGATGGGATTTTATGTAGTTTCTTAGAAATATATATTACAGATGCAATAGACTGTATAGAATTCTGCCATTAAATCTTCCAACCACTCTTTCAGAACTCTTTCTCCTTGTTTCAAATGAAATTGTGTTACACAAATCACAGCCCCATTAAATGATGGCTTGTAACTAACTCCTTGATTCCACTAATGCTGGTCTTGACTAATCCCTACTTCGTGAAGGAATTCCAACCCACTGTAATCCCTCCTCACTGGAGCAGTTTCGGAGCCAGTTTTAGTGTGTATCACATTACTGTTGCTAAAAAAACGAGTTGTCCTAATTCTTTTTGAAATCCAGGAGGCAAAGGCTGTGGGATCAGGAAATTACACTTGAGTTGTCTTAGAATTTGCAATCAGGATTTGATTCCCTCATTCACATTTAGGGATGGAGATAAAGCCAAAATCATGCTGACATGGAAAGGGATCTAAAAGGACCTGAAAAGGATTGCTTCCCATTGCCCTGCTATGACGCTTGTGCACTCTGGAAGTTAATACAGGTAGAGCAGAAATCAGGCAACCTGACCTCCTTCTTTTTTTGCTTTGGCTCTTGGGTACAACCTGTCTCTGGGCCTCTTTGATGGTTAACTCTAGGCCATGACACAAAAAGCAGAACCTGCTGTTCACGAAGGAGCCGTCACCATCTCTGCATTGCGACAACACCATGATTACCATTTTTCTGGGTACCTTTTACTGTCTAAACTACAAACGTGAAGACGTGTGTATTACGGGCCCAAAACATTCCTTAGTCTCATGGAAGCCAGAATCCTTTAAGACCAAATAGGCAAGGCGGAACATCATGCACCCCTCTCATAAGAGTTCCCAGAATCCAGAAGAGACTGCAGTTGGCTTCCAAGGCTCATACCATCATTGGTCATGCTGCTATTTCCTGCCACATTCGACTTTCTGCTCAAGGGTGAGAATGTGATGTCGATCATTGTGCCTTTCCTCTGTATGATGTATTCTCCTTGCCTAGAGGAGGGGAAAATAAGTCTCTGCAGGTGCCTAAAAGACCTTATGTGATCTCACTCCCGATCTACCTGCTACCTCTCCAACCCCATCTCCTAGCGGTGTTCTCCTTGTTCAAGTGGCGCTGGCAACACTGGCTTCCTTGCTTGGTTTGAAATAGCAACCCCACGCCCAGCACTAACGACTGCCCTTTCGCTGTGTATTTCCTCTCCAGTGCACTGATCACTACCTGACAGACAGTATATGGTATTTTATTTGTTTCATTAATATCTTCTTAAAACATTAGAACATATGTTCCATGACATGAAGATAGGAATTTCCTTTTTGGGGGGCGGGGGGGGCTGGATCTTCAACTTCTAGAGCAGTTAACTGGCAAAAACAGGTGCTCAGTCATTATTTTTTTGAATGAATGACTAAATCCATGACCTCTCCTTGGCTCCTTATTGCTTTATGACTTGAAGCTATGTAGGTGCCCCCAGAGGAGACCAGGTAGACTTCTTAAGTAAAAATCGGTATCTGGTCATGAATATATGTTTGGAGATGTCAGATTTTACAAAATGGGTCATTTTAGATCAACAAAGGAGGCATCTACCATGGGCTTAATTCTGAGAAAATGGTCTACAGAGGAGATGCTGACCAGCAGGCCCAGGTTATCACCCATGACTGCACAATTCAGGCACTGTACAAAGGAGTCAGACAAGGGAGTGAGGAGGAGAGAGATCCGGCGTGTTCTCTGCTCTCCAAGCCTTGAGTCCTTTGGAGTAGCAGAAGAGAGGTGCCCTCTTATAACTCATGCATCCTCGGGCCTGCTTCACCTCAGTTTACCAAAAATGCTCTCCTAGCTCACTGCTGGCTCTAGTCAGTCCCTTTCTGTGGACACCTTCAACACCGAGAGTCAACTCTGAGCACCCGGCTCAACTCCCCGCCATCATGATTGGGTGATTTTCCAAGCAGAGCTGTTTATAGTTTAAGCACGTGAGCATTGCTTCTAAAGAAAACTGGGTCCAGTGGGCCCAGGGGTCTCCTTCACACAGTCCATCTCACCACATACGACATGTGGAAGATAGACAGTGGCTGATCTTCCATGGGTAAAACTGAATAGAATCAACGGCCCAAAGCTCTCACCTGACTAACCGAAAATGTTTAGATTTTGCTTCAAGAGATGGTCCAGAATTTCTAAACAGCTGCCTCTAAGTAGCAAGGCGGCAAGCATTTCACTTTAATCTTTTCTTATATTTGTGGGTAAGAGTCCCAAGAAACTATCCTTCCACAGAAAGAATTCATAATTCACACGTAATGACATCATCAATAATGCCTCTAACACAAGACAGTGCTTCGAAGCACCTACTTCCTAAACTTGGGATTTTTGAACTAAAATGTATCTGAAATGACAGTTTGTCTAAAACAATGCTTAGAAAGCTTTCTCTATCCCTCCATTTATCAAATCAATTAAAAGAATTCCAAGAATCGGGCGCCTGGGTGGCTCAGTGGGTTAAAGCCTCTGCTTTCGGCTCAGGTCATGATCTCAGTGTCCTGGGATCCAGGCCCGCATCGGGCTCTCTGCTCAGCGGGGAGCCTGCTTCCTCCTCTCCCTGTCTCTCTGCCTGCCTCTCTGCCTACTTGTGATCTTTCTCTGTGTGTCAAATAAATAAATAAAATCTTAAAAAAAAAAAAAAGAATTCCAAGAATCATCCATATATGGTCTCCCCAATTTTTCCTTGACTTATTCTTAGCCAGGTGTTCTGATCCAGTTGACCCCGAAGAAGCTGTGCTCTAGTACAAATTGCTTTATATAGTTGTGTGGGGATGGAGAGTAACTGACTTGTCCTTTGCCAGTGACAGTGACACACTGTGGATTGTCTAGTTTCTTTTTCCCCACAGCTTAGGACTCCAACATGATATTTTTCATTATGCTGCTCTGTTATTAAACTCCACTGAAATCGGTGTGCCTAGTTGATCATCAACTGGTGACAATTAAATTGAGAAGAGATCCCAAAGGAGGAAAAGGGCAGAAGAAGGATCCAGGCATGGACTTATTTTGAAATCTGTTCCCCGATCTTCTGCTTGCATTGTGCGGTAGTAAAATCTGAGGTGTGATAAATGTTTAGCGTTCGTATTCACATTATTAGCTCAAGAGCAGTAAAACGTGTGAAAACCATCTTTATTTTAACCAAACACAGACTATCATATAGCATAATTAATGATCTGTGGAAAAAGGCATTTTCCCACCTTTTCAGTTGTGTTCTGCTTCCCAGTGTTCTGCCCCACGCAGCCCTCCCTCCCATCTTCCCAGAAACTGAGCTCTGTCTCTTACCCCCACTTTTATGTGTATTGATATTCTCTCTACTGCCGTCCTTCAGACCCACAAGTTTTTCCAGCCTCTTCTTTGCTCATCCCTTCGCTCCTTCATGGGGATTGCTTTGGCCTGCCATCTATCACCCCCAAACTGGGTCCGGATCATTTGACTCCATTTTCTCACCACGTGTTTTTGTTACTAAAACTCCCGAAAATCTGGATTCAGCATTCACTGCATTATTGATATGGCTTTCTCAGAAAGACTTCCCAGAACTGCCAAATCCAACAACTCAGTCTGAGGCCGAAGCCTCCACGTGAATTCCAAAGCTCCCAAACGTGCCCTCTGAGGGGGCAACCACTCCCTCAGTGAAACTCCACTTTGTTCTTGGCTTTGGTCAGATAATGGCGACAGTCTCCCCACATTTCCTCTACCTCCCTGGTCCCTCTGGCTCTCCACTTTGTTTGTTCTCCACGCCCTCATCAAATTCAAAATGTGAGAGTACCCTAGGGTTCTGTCCTTGACCCCATTCTTTTGTCTGGCTGTGCACTTTCCCTCTGTGATCTCACTCACGTCTTTGTCCCTCCCTCCACAGCGGACCATGGAGCAGCTACTCACTCTGGGACCCCCAGCAACAAAGTCAACCACAGACTTCCCAGATCTGGTTTCTCGTCCTTTTAACCTCCTGCTCATTTCTCCTGGAGCACTAAGACTTGACCCCTTGCCTTCAAAGGCTTTCACAAGGTGATTCCAACTTCTTTTTTAAAGTTTCATTCTTTACTCACCATTGACATGCCTAAGGCTATTTACATACCGGAAATTTGAGGGGGAAATAATGCTTTTTGCTTTCCCCTGCGTATGTCAGGGGAAAGCTAGGATGTTGGAGGAGCTCTGTCTTTGTTCTTCTCTGCCTCACTCTCTCCACCTCAGAGCTTAGACAAGATCCTGGAGCATATGCTCAGGAAATATTTGTACAGTGAATAAAGGTACAGACGAATGCCTCAAAATCTGACCACCGGAATATTAAATAAGCTGCTCAAAGTCCCCTTCATCTTAAAGCTTTTCCTAATCTCTCCATTTTGATTTATATTCTCACTTCTTTCAACCTTCCTAGCACTTCTTGTGTAACGCATATTTTATCTTGTATTTTAGTATTTTATTCAATGGTCTTAGTGTCCCTCCTGGTTCTTCCGTACATGCTAAGAACAGGTACATCACACACACCTTGAAGTCCCTGGTGCTCCTAACACAATTCCTTGTATGAAGCAACGGCTTCATACCTACATGTTGAGCGCGTTTTAACTCAAGGACTAACATACTTGCAGAGGAAATCACAAAGGTCCTGCTTCTTGAAGAGTGTCCACCATAACCATGAGCCCGGGGTATGGTGTTTCCCTGTCACCTAATCGCTCAGAATTTCATTTCCTTTATAAATGGCGTTAATAATACTTATCTAATAGGGGGACTCAGAGGATTCTTTAATTAATGATGAAGCACATTCCAAGATCCTCAGAGGAAATAAAAAGATAAACATTATTATATCTCTTATTACTGTAAATAGCAGTTATTAAACTTTCACATAAACAGGGACCAAGAACAATTTTAAGCCAAACTAATAGTTTAATAAGAAGCAGCTAGGGGTTTCCACAGTTGAGCTAACGTAAACACTTTGGCAAAAATTATTCCCTTCTGCTGCTGCTGCTAAGACTGGACAAGATGAGTTTTCAGAGTCTCTGGTTCTTCACCTGTTTAATTAAGACACTGGACGAGATTACCTCAAAGGCCCCTCGTAGCTCCTGCATTTCTTGGCAAATCTTTTATTAACACCTCACCTCTCTAATTGAATAGTCTTTCGTGCTTTAAAAGAACTGCATAATACCAAAACTGCTTTCTCCTAAGTGTTCCATTTCAGCCAAAGAGTTGAAGGACAAGTGTAGAGTTAAAAAAAAAATCATTTGACAGTAGAATGCTGTATAAAATCTTTCAGGGCACAGGGAACATGCAAATCTACATTTTTGAATCTTGGTGTCCTAGAAAATTTTTTAGCTTAGGATAGAGAATAATCAGGAAAGATTCATGTATACTCTACCACACAAGCTAATCAGAATTTCTCACAAATCGAAATTACTGTTTCTCATTAGCATTTTCCCTGGGGCTCAAGGTAATGCTTACCAAGTTTCTCCCAGGAGTATTTCAGAGTCCTAGTGAGGAAAGACAGCTCAGTGAGGATGTCAGGCATTTGGTAACAAACCAAGTAGTACTCTGCCTTTCTGGAGCATGTTTATGGAATGGATAATCTGAAATGTCCGAATGAACAGTGAGAAGGGCATGCAGAGAGATTGTTTTATAAAACTCCCTCTTTGCTTCCTTCTACCTGACTCGAGTATTCAAAATGGTCTTGAAAAATCAGAACCACTGGAGTCTAGTGCTTTACAGCTCACTCTTTGATGTCTAGCTTAGCCTTGTTCTTAGACACTGTGGTCAGCTGTTTTCAGGATTTGTCATGATGTCTTTTTTTTTTAATTATTGTGGTAAGAAATACGTAACATAAATTTACCCTCTTAATATTTTTAGGTCTACAGAGCAGTATTGTTAACTATCAGTACATTGTGGTATGACAGACCTCTAGAACTTTTCATTCCTGATTAAACTCTACCCATCGCACAACTTCTTCCCCTATCCCCAGCCCTTGGCAATCACCATTCTACTTTCTGCGTCTAGAAGTCTGACAATTTTTAGATACCTTGGGTAAATGGAATCACGCAGTATTTGTCCTTCTGACTGGCTGATTTCGCTTTGCACGATGTCCTGGAGGTTCATCATATTGGACCTTATGACAGGACGTCCATGTTTTTTAAACAGATGTTGTTCACAATATTCTAGTATTTCTACTGCCTTTTGTTGATAATGTGTTTATTTCCTAGGAGGGATAGAAACTTCCCTGAAATATTTTAATGAAAGAGTCACTCTCCCAGGTTAATCCCAGAGTTTCATCTCCCGTGGTCCATGAGACAAGTTTTAAGTGGTTTTTTAAAGTACCTGGGTCACATTCAAGGGATGTCACTGGTACCTCAGAGAAAGTAACAAAAAAACTATTAAAAAAGGGGGGGGGGAACAAACAGTGAGCAGCAGTTTCCTGCTGTGAGAAGTGAGAAGAGCCCCTCTACTCACCCAAACTAATGATGGACAAACTAATGTTTCTTTTCAGCATCACTTAGACAAAATCAGCATCTTCTGGGGATCATCAGGTGGTACGGTGGGCATATGATTCTGTGAGAATTTTGTGTCTACGAATACCATAGTATTAATACGGTAGAGATAATAAAGCATAGAGTTTAGCAGCAAACATGGAATGCTTCTAAGTTTACCTAAATCCCGACTCTTTTCCTACAGAGGCTTCCTAAGGATAAATGGCATGGTTTTGAGTCTAGCTATGTTTAAATTGTGGCTTTACCACGTATTATTTGGCTTTGAACTGCCTCTTGAAGCCTCAGTTTCCTCCCCAGTAAAATGAATGTCACCTGTGTCCCACAGGGCTGTAGGGGAATGAAATGTGATCAAGGAAACAGCGGGTCACACTCCTGATCTAGCATAGCTCTGCTACTAATAAGGGTCCCATAAATAAACATCTGACCCTGACCCTTTCTCATACTTGGAACGCTGGGGCTTTCCACTTGCACTGAAATATCTAGGTGTCCTAAAAGATATGTCCTCTGCTCAAAGAAATACTGGCATCTAAGAGGCTGAATGTACAAAAGAGACAAATTAGGAGCTGACTATTTGCTTTACAAAACGAGTCTTTGATTAACAGTGAGATTAACAGCTCCCAGTTTTTCCGTACCTCCTGGTCTGTTTGTAAACCCTGCTCTGAGCTGTACATAATTCTCATCCTGAAACGATTCCTTTCTAGAGCTTTATAGAGCCCCTCCAAGACTCAAACTCTCACATTTTTGTTTCCCTGCAAAAATGTTGCCAAGGTGGCAGCAACTGGGTAATTCTTAGACCATATTTATGTCTTATAAGTAAGGAATCCAAATTAGGCCAGCCTGACCTCCCATTCAAGTCATTTCCACATATTCTGGTCCTACCAAAAAGAAAACAAAATGTCCTAAAACCCGAGCTATTGTGAATTCCTGCAGGTTATGAGATATTAACATTGACCATCATTAAATTGCGTGGTTATAAGTGCCGTTGCTTGACCCAACTATGTTTTTGGCCAAAAATCCTAACAGACGCCTAGTCAGTGGAGTTCTATTTTCTCCAAAGCTTCCAACCTTGGCCCAGAGTCAGGCATCCGAGACCAGAAACACGCAAGGATGTGCTTCCAGCCTCCTGTTTCCGAGGTTTCTGGAGCAGGTGATCATTAATGCAAATTTATGGGCCATTACTGAATTTTGAAAAGATGTGTTGTGGTTGGAAAAAAAGCATAAGCTTTTTGCGCTTGCTTTTTAATTACTAAATATGTAAAAAAGGAAAGTTACAGGTTTGGGCCCTACCGGTTTCTAGGAAAGGTACTGAGCTGAACATTCCCTGACAGAAACAAACAAAAAAGTCTCCCTAAGGAGGCTGACTTCTTCAGCAAAAAAAAAAAATAAAATAAAATAAAATAAAAAAGGAGGTTTCCTCTACTTAGAAAAGTGGTCTGAGGATCGAAAGCAACACTGTCTCTCAAAGAAGGGTCTGTTTTTAGTACTCCTATCAGAGCCAGAGTGTGGGGTGGCAGAAGCCCAGGAAAGACGCCGTTCGCAGGTTGGGTGTGTGCCTGTGTGTGATAGTATTGCTGGAAATTTCTCTCCTGCTCCTTCCCTAAAATACTGCTTAGACGAAGAGAAAGCAAATAGCTCAGAGTACTATTAGTTCCTGTTTAAATTTAAAGTGAGGACTAAGCTAAACACGGTTTTATGAAAGGAGTATTTTTAGGAATGAATGGGTTAGTCAGTCAGTCCTCGAGAAGTAGATTTTAAACACGCCATGGCTACATCTTGGTAAAGAAGTATGTGTGCAAGTATGTTTGCTTTCTTAGAAAACACATTTTTTTGGTGTTGTTTTAAATGATTCTGTAGTCACCACAGCTAACCTTTCTCCCATCTTGCTTTCCTGACACAGCCAGTTCTGTTCGCTTACAAGAGACACACGCAGCTGCAATCTGGCCCTTTGTGATTTTTCCCATATAGCTTTTTGAGATCAGCACAAAAGATTCTGAAATCTTTTTTTTTAATTTTATTAAAACCAAGGCATGTGGCCATAGCAAAAGCAGATATATTTTTCATGTTAATAGCCAGATCGCTTTGTTTCTATTTTGCTTTATTAAATAAAGCGTACTATTTCCTCTGACATTTGTTTTTCTGACCCTAAGAGTACAAAACACTGATCATAGGAAAAGATCACTTACTGTCACTCTGCTTAGCTTTGCACTTTATGATAAGAAAACCATTTTCTGAGATCTCTTTGAGGCTGAAAATGTTTCACCAATCTGTTTGCATTTTTAATAACAGTAAAATAAGCAAACCCTTGATAACAGCGTTTTCCATTAATTTTTAATAATCTCATGGCTTTTAAGTTGCCCTTTGTATCTTGGTGGGGGAAGACATTCTATAGAAAATTAATCGGGAAGTAAATTTATTTCCGATGCTTTCCTTATTCTTGGAGAGTCAGAGAGTCAGTGGCATGGGCTGCCAAATGTTTCTGAACGTGTTTCCTCAGAAATGCCACCAAGGCAAACAGCCAAGATGATAGCTTTTAATTTTTTGCTTAGTAATATTCCCCCTCTCTTCATGGCTGGATTCTCCTCAGCTCCAAAGTGCTAAGCTGTCTCTATACACAGCCTTTGTGATTACTGCCAGCCCGAGGGTCCCTCGACTTGTGAGTCAGGCCAATGTAAAGACCTGAGTACAGCAATATTTATATCATTCACTAATTCATCTAAGTAATGAAAATTTATTGAACACTTACTGCACACCAGGTCTCGTACAAGGTCCTAGTGACATGGCAGTGATCAATTCAGCTGCCGTCACAACAACGTATCCGTGGAGACACAGTGGAGCTTCTGTACATTCTTTAAGGTGACTCTATGGTGCCTTAGGTGCCAGGAAATGTTTAGGAGAATCTTCATGCCCGCTACCCACCTCCGCATGCCCGATATATTCTGGCTTCAGGTGCCTCAACTGAAATATGAGATAATACCTCCCTCACGGCACTGGTATGTGGGTTAAATGGAAGATTCTCATAACACTGTTTAGCACAAAGAGTAATCATAAACGTTGACTATTCTTACTGTCATCTGCAATAATGGTAATAGTTCAAACAATAATAACTATCGTTTATTTCCTGCTATGCATTTATATGATAGGCTCTCCATTGGGTGTTGTTAGGTATATTATCTGGAATTCCCTCGACAATCCTCTGAGATGGGTCTGACCATTTAAGTCCAGAGAATTTAAGTGGCTTGCTCAGGGATGTCTAGCTGTTGGGACCACCAGGTCTCTTCTTTCTCTCCCCGCAGCTGACTAGGTGACACGAAATGGCTCATGGCTTGGGGTTCAGTCCCCACTCAGGGAATGCTAGAGTGTGAGGAGAGATTCCCCCACACATGATCTCAGGAATCATGTCCAGATCCACAGCTTTAATACCAGCAATAGTGGGCAGACACCTCAGATGGTCCTGGGTAGATCTGCTCCCTGCCTCTACCCCACTTCTTTGGATTCTAAGATCCACTGCTGGCCCAGGGACGTTATGGGAAAGCCTTCGCCTGATCCATGTCCCCTAGGTCATATGACCTCAAGTGGACTTCGACATTTCTGGGTACCACTTTCCTCACACAAAATGAGAAGAGCTGGTTCTAGGATTCCTCCTTTTTATTATTTTTTAAAATATTTATATATTTATTTTAGGGGGTGGGAGAGGGGCAGACAGAGAAGGATTGAGAGAGAATCTCCAAGTGGACTCTGCTCGGAGCACAGAGAGTATGTGGGGCTCGATCCCACAACCCCACAACCCCGAGATCGTGACCCAAGCCGAAACCAAGTCAGATGCTTAACTGAGCCACCTAGGTGCCCTGGATTCCTCTTTAGATAAGGAAGCAAAGAGAAGTATTGAGTGCATGCAGGCCTTCCATCTGGTAATTCATTTAATTCTTCCAGTGACCTTATGAGAAAGCAAAATTACTATTTATGATTCCATCCAAGGTGGTCCAGGTACTCCATGGTGGAACCAGCTGAGAAAACTAAGTCTGCCCAGTTCCAAAGATAGAGATCTTTCGGCATCACCACACTGTCCGAGGGTTTGCGTTTCCTTCGCAGTCATGGTGACTTGGGCATCTTCCATCTCCCAGCAAAGATCAGAGATCTGTTACCATGTGTACTCTGAAACAGACACCATCCAATCTCGATGGCCAGTTTTCAAGGGAGTGGCAATGAAGAGTCACACTGCAGTGTGAGTTAGTGCCATCTTCTCGATTCATGTCTTCTAGCCTGGATTATCCCAGCATTCTTTTTATCTCCCCTTTCACACGATGGTGCAATCTCAAGGTTGCTTTGGATCTGGTGGTCTGGAAGTCAAAGAAGCTTTCCTTCTCACTTTGTGCTCCTGAGCAGGGGAAAGATTATCCTACTGCAAATGTTTTTCCTGCACCACCCTACCCTCCACTAAATGCTTGTACAGCCACGCTCCCGTTGCTGGCAATTTTGCTGAAGTGCAGTTTGTAATTAAAATCCTCCTTGGCTTCTATAGTTTCTTTCCTATTCAAGCTACAAGTTTCAAGTGGTTATTATGCTTAATACAGCAACTTTAAAATGGAAATTAAAAAATTAAGGGTTGGATGCCTAAATGGAAACAAATACCAATAAATATTCTCATGCTATTCCTATATGTAATAGCTTCTGATTATCAGGCCTTCCAGGTTTTGTGTGTGTGTTTGAAAATAAGCACTTACAGATCCAGCTTACACCTGATATAATTATTCCCCATCCTGCCTTTCTGAGATCATAAAAATAACAAGATTATTCCACCAAAGGCAAATAATACTTAGAAACAATTAGAAAAACTTAATGAAAAGAATAATTAAACGCATGTTAAATAACAATATATCAAACACATTTGTGTTTGGAAAGAACAGCTTTTCATGAGCAGAGTTCTGACTGATGTCAGCATGCATCTTCAAGCTCTTGGATTCTCATCCAAAATACCAAAATATTTTTCCCCTGTAGGACTGCAAAATAAAGTAGATTCCAGTTCCCACCAGATACGCTAGTGCTTCACATTACCATATTTACACGTTAGTGTTCCAACACTACAGCAGGGAAACAATTCTTGAAACACTCCTCGTTTTCAGTACGTCATGAGTAAGTAATCCTCATGGCTAGCATTTGTATCTGCCTGGTTACTCTTCCCAAACTGGTTAGCAGCAATTTCAAAAATCCCATTTTAAACGTCTCTGTTTAGTTTTTTTTTTTTAAATAAAACAGAATATATGTATGCTGGAGTGGGTATTCTACAAACTCTACTTGACAATGGGATGGATTCAAGGCATCAATCTTTCCAGGAGTGGAGAATATTCTGCAGGCCTACGTGTACAAGTATGGCAAAAATGAAAGCTCTTCATTTTGCAGGATGTTTTACTCTGGGATATTTCTGCCTCCCGCGAAGCAGTCTACACTCCTCCTGCCTTCTTTTCCTTTTAGTCTTCCATTTGAGCTAGAGACAAAAAAAAATTCTCCTGTATAGGTAATCATTTCTAGAAATAATCGTTTCTCAAATAAACCCTTGCTATGAAAAACATTTTCTTCTTTGTAAGGTTTCTCGACACAATTAATAAAAAGATATTAAACACCCATTAGTTTAGGGTATTGTAGTAGTATTTATATATTAATAACCAACATCTAATGTTATAAAACTGTGTATGACTTCATAATTTTTTCATTGCAATCCACTTGAGTAGAACAAAACAGATAATGCTGCTGTCTCTAGGAGGCAAATCAGTTCTAAAGGTTTACATGATCAATGGCAGTGTAGCAGCATGAGGAACACAACTGTTCCGTCCTTGGTTGTGGATAGTCTTTGTCTATTAATCCAGCTGAAGTTGGCAGTCTTGTCCCATAAAATGGTCAATGAGTTTATGGTCAAAGAAAACTCTTAAGTCTGTTTCACCTCTGCTACATGCTATCCACCAAATAGTTCTGGTTATTCCCACTTTCTGGCACATTGTTGGATTGTTTCTTGACTTGTAATTGGGTTACTGCTAAATGGGGAGTAAAGTGATGTGCATTAATTCCAGGCCAGAGACTTTAACTACTGTTGTGAGACCCTCTGGTCTCACAATTGGCAATGTTCAAGATGGTGGCTATCCCTTCACCCTGAGTTCTAGAGTAAGAGATATAGAGGCAAGCCAGAGCCAATATAGGACATAGCCTGAGTGAGAAATAAATCTTTATTATGATGAGCCATCAAGATTTTGGGGTTGTTACTTTGGTGTTACCCAGCCTATCCAGACGTATGCAATAACAAAGAAATTTTTAAGAGAAAAGATCACATTATAATGCGAGGGACAAAAATTTTATTATGCACCCATGGCTATTACTGTGATTGTTTTCTTGACCCATTAACCTAGGGCCTCACTAGCCCACCTGACAACTGTGTACAATTTAGAATAAATCCTGGCTCTGGGGATGTGTCCTAGAGATCAGCATGTGACCTGGATTTCAGGTCCGCCAGCCCTCTTGGCTTGGCACCTTGGGTTGCGATCCATTTTATTTGGTCTTAATTCCTTGTAAGGCTCACACATGCTACCAATCTTTTTTCTGCTGTCTTCAAAACCATTGATTTCTTTTTACAGTACAAGTATTTATGCAGTATCTTTGTGTTTGCAAAGACTTTTTCACAAAATGGTAATAATTTTAATTATACTTAATTGGCAATGTTGACGTGAGGATCAAATGAGATAATGTATTCGAACAATGCTTTGTTAACTACAAAATCCTTTACCTGGTGAGTCAGTAGTATCTCTTCTAATGACTACAGTCTTTGGAAATAGGCAGATAATTCTGTCATTCTACAGATGAGGAATTTGTGGTTCTACGAGGTACAGTGACTTGCCCAAAGCACATGGCGTGTCATAAAGTCAGGCTTGAGACCATGTTTTTGGATCCCCAATCCATTTCATCTTCCATTTTCCCACACAAGCTGGAGGAGAGCTGGTGTTTCTGCAGCCCTCTAGCAAACAGGCAGGTCTGGGAGGCATAGAGGTACAACCAAAATCATTTGCAGTGTTGAAGATATCACCCCTGCCAACTTATTTCTTACTCTTCTCAGTGGAGAAATTCACAGGAAATGATCTTCCTTAGAGAAAGGCCTCAATTCCAGAAGGTTCAGGGTATAGATAAAAACTATTAGGTGATGAGAGGAGACCACTGCCGTATATTGTTTGTTTCTCTAGACCTAAGTGTGAACTCCGCACCTGGATGGGGCTGCTCAGAAAAGAGCCCCCAGCAGGTCTCCATGTCCCACACTTGGCATCTGCATTTCAGAATCTGACTCACAGAGTACAAATTATTTATGTATATAAACTTGCTCTAAGCTAAATCAATTTAAATAAATATTTTATGAGTTTGCTTTACTGTGTGCTGTGTTGTTTTTTCTTGGTAATGATGATGAGAATCTAGTGGTCACTGAAGCAACAGTGCAGGATGGCGGAATGGTGTCACATTGGAAAGAATAGTGGCAGTTACAGCGAGGGAACATATCTCTCCTGGGAAACTGGCGCAAAATTTAAAAACAAAAGTGCATCACACACAACCAAACACTTATTTCACAGAATGTACAGAAGGTCAGGGGTGGGTAGTAGAAGAATGTGGACACTGGAAACACAAACACAGTTGATTTTTGTTATTTGTGGTAGTTATGATCTGCAAGGTCGTTGAGAACACTGAATTAATGAATATTGAACAATACATTGGTCTTAGGGGAAATATAGGGTTAGGTTCCTGCGAGTCTCTGGTCAACCAATCAATATGTAGCCTTTTAAATGTATGTCTGTTCTATTTAAAGATACACGCACACGCGTGCGCGCGCACACACGAGCACGCGTGTGCGCACGTAACTCATTAACAATGGACTCAAGGCCAATTTAGGTATCAGTCCTACCTAAATGAAGCTTCTCTAACAAATGCATTTTCTCCGAGAAGCATATCACAGCCTTCTCACACTTAGGACAACCAGACAGCACTTCAGCCCAAAGCTTGAGAGGGATGGGTTTAAACAGAGACATTACAAAAAAAACAAAACAACGACAACAACAACAACAAAACAAGAAAAACAAAAAACCCATGAGCATATGAAAAACGCGGCACTAAATAGAGGGAGAAAAGGATGCTGTTTACAGTAGGAGAGCTGAAACAAGAAGGCAGAGCTTTGCCTTGTTTGACTTCAGGTGGCAGCGTGCATCCTGGGTGACTTAGATTTTTGCCACTTTGCACGTGCCTGAGAATGATGGACTGCAGGGCTCTGTTGAGAATTGATTTAGGGGCTACACAGACACTTTACAAATACGGAATTTGTGAATAATGATTATCAGGGTTTGATTCCTGGCTCTGCTACTTCTGAGCTCGGCCAAGTTACCCAGGGGTTCTGAGCCTCAGTCTCCCCATGTACAAAGGGCTGATGATACTGTCGTGCAGAGTAGCAGAGGATTATATGAAAATGGGCGTAACACACAGTAAGGTAGCTGCATTATTATCATCATGGAGGAACATAGGGAGGAGAAAACATCTTGGTGCCAGAAAAATCTGGTTTCTAAGCCAGGTCCCGTTACTTAGCTGTGTGACTTTGGACAAGATATTATTTGTCCAAAGTCAGAGATTCAAATTTCCACTCTGTAGAATGAGTATGATAATATCAAACTCACAATCACGTCTGAGTGTGTGAATGTTTACAGTAAATTGACATAGTATGTGCCTTATAATTTTGTAAAAATGGGGATATCTTTTCAACCTGTCCATGGTTGAATAATATGTGAAATAAAGGCAATCAGGCATTCGTGGGCACACACATACATACAACACCATCTTCTCCTCCTTCCATGTAAAAAAGAGAGAAGGAAAGAAACTTTGGGTAATGTTTAAAATAATTTTTAAAAGCAGGATTTGGAAATTACAATGCAAAAGAGAATAAGGGAATTTGGCCATTATTCTTGAAAATGTTTTGAAATTTACTTCATTTTAAGGGTTTTCTAGTTAACTCAGCAAAGCATACTTCACTAGTGAGAGAGACTACCTGGAAATTTGATAGAAGAGGGGACTTTTGTGTGGGTTAAAAAAAGGGTCAGTGACAGTGAGTAAAGATGGTGCCCCCCCCACCCCGAGATGATGTGCACATCAGATTATAGCTGAGCCACAGACCAGGAGTGGATTCCTGATAAACTGAGTTTAAGATAAACTAGGACATTTGGTGGGGGAATTCAGAAACAGATGAATTGCAGGACTATTAGAAAATCTGTTTGAAACTTGTCTCTTTTAGATATTTCTTGATTTTCATGCATTATCTAATTATGTAATATCTGTTGAACCCACAGATCCAGGCACAGGCAAGACATTCATCTAGAATATCCCTGCCTCTCGATTAGACATTTCTGGAAAAGTCTGACCTTTGGGACTGCATTCTCAGTACTAAGGAACATCCCGACCTTGTGTCCACAATACAGGTAAGGAAGAGTAAAGAACAATAGCCCATTCGGCTGTCTGAAAAGTTAAGCTGACTTAAAAGTGGTGGCCACCCATTTCTCATTCCCCAGTGGTTCTTCAGCAACACGTTTGCCAGAGATAAAGGCAAGAAAGCCTTTTTCTTAGTTCTACTTCTTGGACTTCTGCTCCTATAGGTTATAATCCAGAGCTTCCCCTGCCTGTTTCAAGTTGAGGGATCTGGGCTTGTCTCCAAGATTGTACAAATTCCCAAAACATGTATGTACAATCTTTCATCACTCAACTTATTTTGAAAAGAGTATTGGTCTGAAATGTGAATGAGGCTCTGGTTTATACTGACAATGGCAAGTCTACGAACACTTTATTTGTTCATCAATCTTCATGGGTATGACTGAGAATAAATATTCCCATTTTGTTTGCGACAAAAACCCAGACATGGAGAGATTAAGTAACTAGAATGAGGCAGAAATGCAAGATTAAGAATACAAACAAAAAACAAACCTTATCACTAGATAAAGAAAACACGCAGTCAAGAACTAGGAAGTTCTTGACTTCCAATTCAGATTGCTCCTGATTGATAGACTATGCTGTTAGTTCTCAATTGAAATTAATGATATTCAGTGGCTTTTTAAATAATGCAAATGAACAAGTTTTTAATCATACCCTTGACTATTACCCAATTTAAACCTGTGCCTTACAGCTTAATTTTAGAAGCTCTGCTCTTGTTAATCACAATATCTTGTTAACTATTGTTAGTCTCTGTAAAAAAAAAAAATCTTTTTTTCCCCAGAAAAATAAACTGAGAGTTTAACAATCTGCTTTGCAGAAATTTTCAGTGAATATAATTATGATGAATATAAACAGTTCAGAATGTAACATATGGGGTTCTAACATGATCCTGTCATATAAAATTAGATTAAAAGTAAAGTTGAAATGTGATCACTCTGCTGTATGAACATATGAGTATGCTAACCATTACTCTCAGATAATGCCTTTTATATTTCAGGTCTAACCATTGTTAAGTGATTTCTAATTGAAATGTCAGTTTCCATAAAATAACTGGGCTTGGAGATCATTTTTGTACCCTTATGGTTTCAAGAAGGTAAATTTTAGTGATTTTAGTTAGAGCAGTTTTATCAGTTTTATTGGTTTATTAATTCCTTTAGAAGACCAACATATTGCTTATTTTAAAATGACTGCTTTACTTTTGGGAAAATATTCAAGAATCAATCCTAGCATTTTAGTCAAGGACATTTAAATGTGAACATTACATGATCCCATTCACCAGGTCAGACTGTTCAGCTATCTATGGATAAGTCTTTAAAACAAGACAGTTCCATGGAGCTCATACAGAGAAACTCCTACACAATGGTAGTCAGCAGATAAGAAAAAGTTTTAAGGACAATTTTAGGCTGAAGTCATCCTGTCCCTGTATGACCCAACACTTTGAGTCCTCACCAGATACTCATATAAATTTGCTTCAAAGAGTCTGTTTGGGGCTGAATTGTGTCCTTTCCCCTCCCAATTCACATGTGGAAATCCTAACTCACAATACCTCAGAATGGGACCGTCTATGGAAATCAGGACCTTCTTTGGAAATTACAGGTGTAATGAGTTAAGATTAGGGTGGGCCCCTAATCCAATATGACATGTGTCCTTATGAACAGAGGAAATTTGTACACTGACATGTACGACATCACCATGTGAAGCCTGGAGTTCTGTTGCCATAAGCCAAGGAACGGTGAAAAGCTAGCAGAGATGCCTGGAACAGAGCCTTCCCAGAGCCTTCAGAGGGAGCCCGGCCCTGCCAACACCCAATTTGAGACATACAACCTCCAGAACTGCATGAGAATACATTTCTGCTATTGAAATTGTTTAAACCTCTCTGTTGGTAGAGCTTTCTCATGGCAGATATAAGCAGACTCATACAGAGTCCTTTTGGAAAAAGAGATGGTCTCTGTTTTTTTCCTTTGCTGTCTATACCAATACTGAAGGGGTTTTGTCTTTCATGAACAGGAACATAAACTTCCTTGAAAGAGTGCTAATCCCACCCCTTTGGATCTGGTCTGCAAATCACAAGGAGTACAGAATATCTAGACAAGCTGGACATTTTTTTTAGAGATGGAGGGTGATGGTCTTCATGGAGTTTGGAGCAAAGGGAACAGGTGAGTGTGTCCAGGGAAGAGAGGATGTTCTGACCATTAGTCTCTGTCCTTCATCTCTAGGACGGTTTGGGGGATTCATCTGTTAGTGATGCAATCCCCTTCTTCCTCTGGTTCTGACTCACTGGGAGAAGGTCTAACTGCTTAGAACACTGGCTCAGTGTCTTTCCTTTCTCTTAGAAATTGTGTGCCAATACCTAGTGTTTTAGGTAAAAGACAGTGTCTGTAAGTTCAGCTAATATGAAGAAGATCATGCAGACCAAATGTTTGTGTCCTTTAGAAAGTCCTATGTTGGAATCCTAGTGGGAGGTGCGGCCTTTAGGAGGTGATTAGGTCAGGAGAATGGAGCCCTCCTCATGGGGATTAGGACCCTCAGGAAAGCCTTATAAAAGAGAGCTCCCTAGGCCCTGATATGCAAGGGACACAGTGAGAAGACAGCCCTTCGTGAAGCTGGAAGTGGGTCCTCACCACCTTAATCTTGGACTTCCAGCTTCTAGAGCTGTAAGAAGTAAATTTCTGTTGTTGATCAGCTGATCCCAGTCTATAGGATTCTGTTACAGCAGCCCGAACTAGCTAAGGCACAGACTGACACCTTTTTTTTTTTAAAGGACACAGAGATGTTCTTTCTTTCTTTATTTTTTTAAGACCTTATTTGTTTATCTGACAGAGAGAGAGAGAGAGAGAGAGAGAGAGAGAGAGAGAGAGAGATCACAAGCAGGCAGAGAGGCAGGCAGAGAGAGGAGGAAGCAGGCTCCCTGCTGAGCAGAGAGCCCAATGCAGGGCTCCATCCCAGGACCCCGAGATCGTGACTTGAGCGGAAGGCAGAGGCTTTAACCCACTGAGCCACCCCGGCGCCCCAGACTGATACCTTTTGAAACCCACCAAGCCCAGGATGCTGGGGAGGAGTCGGGTTGTGAAGATACCTGAGTAGCTCCAAGTGCAGCCCCTGATCTCTTCCTCCGACTCCCGTGGGGGAGACAGAGTTTCGCACTCGGCTCCGCACTGAATGCAGAATGTGTGCCTGGGCTCTGGGACAGGCCCTTGAGAGTTACCACATCCTTCACAGCACGCCCGGGAGGTCCATTCTGTCTCCCTTTTATACATGAGGACAGAGTGACTCAACGTCAGGTCACTAGTAAACATCAGTACCAGCTCTCCGAAGCACAAGCTTTTACTCGCTGCCTATATTTTTGCTTCAAAAGCAGGCAACTCTTTCACTGTTATTATTATCATCTTTATTGTTGTTGTTACTCTATTGCCCCAAACATATTAGGGTAGGGGAGTGAGAGACACAAACACGCCCTATAGTGTCTCTGATTCTCGACAGCATATATGAGCCCGTTCGGCCTATGGGGATACTTATCTTCTATACTTTTTGTTTATGATCACATACTGTTTTCTAAATTAGGATTTTTAGAAATACTACAGTGTTTCAGCACCTTCGAGAATGACCACTTGCATCGGAAAAAGCTGGGACGCTTATAAAAATAAAAAGTCCAGAACTCTGTCAAACACTGAACACTGGACTGAGCTAACAGGCAGGGGATGCCGGGGGATCTGCATTTTTAAAGAGCACCCCCAGGTGGTTCTTACGCAAATTAAAGTTTGAGAGCCACTGCTATAAAGGCTGGGGGGACCGAAGGTCTCTCAGGAAAATTCTTTGCCTCTGGCACACCGAGATTCAAAATGTACAACTTATGCCAGGCTCCGGTTGTTACCAAGGGCTGAAGCAGGTGCAGAAGCCTGGGGGTACAGGAGGGTCACAAAAAGGACACCACTTCTGCAAGGCTCACATCAGAGGGAAAGAGTTGCAAACTTTCTACAGAACAGTTAAGCAAGTATACTTGAGCTCAGCTTAGAGGTGCGGGCCACCTCTGGGGAATAACGGGGTGCACTGGGGTTCTGAACATCTGTGTCGACGAAAATGTGGTCCTGATAGCCCGAAACAAATTCTGTCATCTTTATCACTTCCATCTCATGAAAGACTCAGCCTCAAGCAGTTCCTCCTCTACCACGGATCCAAGGTGGACGGTGGGCACCACGTGAATGGAGGGATAGTTTGGTTTTGATTTATACTAAGTTCAGAGGCAGAACCAACTACCCATGTTTGAAATGATCTCAGAGCTATGCTGTCCAACCTAAAATGCCTTGCTTCTTCCGCTTTTACAGGAGAAGAGGAGCATTGATCATCTGAAGGACTGCTTGATCTTATCAGGCAATTTTAGTTCCCTGGAGTCCTACTTAGGAAAGGAGGGTTTCAGGATTCTCAGTGACCAGAAGTAAGGGAATTTCATGAGTACTTCACATTCTCTGATAGAATCCAAACCTGTGTCAAAACTCATAGAAAGCCATTGTGAAACGCTGGTGCTTCAGTTCTGGAGTGGGAAAGAAATACCAGCCCATCTTGAAATGGCAACCATTGATAACTGTCCTACTTGTGAAGTGCTACTGTGCCCAGCGTCAGCTAGCACCTCCTGTACGCTTCACAGCGCCTCCGTGGAGGTTTTATTCTGCCCATGGCTCAGATGAGAACATGGAGGCCTTGGGAGATGGTGTAGTTTTTTTTTTTTTAAGAGTTTATTTATTTATTTGACACAGAGAGAGAGATCACAAGTAGGCAGAGGCAGGCAGAGAGAGAGGAGGATGCAGGCTCCCAGCTTGAGCAGAGAGCCCGATGTGGGCCTCAATCCCAGGACCCTGAGATCATGACCTGAGCTGAAGGAAGAGGCTTTAACCCATGAGCCACCCAGGCGCCCGAGATGGTGTAGTTTGCCCTGAGTTACAAAGTGAGTTACTGGCCAGACTAGGATTAGAACCGGTGTCTGCGTGATGCCAATGTTCATGTTCATAACCCCTGCACTTTCTGTTATGTTTCTGCTTTTCCTTCTATTAAATGGGATATAGACATGATTTTGTTGGAGGGGATGATAACAGTTTTTCTTAGGTTGAAGACAGACGTGTCCCTGGATTCACAATAGGTTCAATGAGCATGTAGATTCTCATTCATTGTTGTCTTTTTGCTTCCTCTTTCCACATCCTACTACCTTGAAATGGGTATAAAGAGACTATGTTCACAAATGAAGGTATATCTGACATTTTTATTTCCATACAAACATGCCTAAAGTCGCTGATTTAAAGTTCAGAAACAGGTGTAAGTTTTGGACACTTCTGAAAATAAAAATATCTGCATGTTTACACACTGTGGGAGTAGATTAAGCTGAGAGGATACAATTTTGCCTTGTTTGCAATCTATACTTACTAACATTGGGATCTGAAACAGTATTGCATTAGTTATCCTGTCTCACCATTGAGCAAAGATGCCAAATGTTGCATTTGATTTGCAAAATTCAAGCTGAAATTAGGAATTCACAAAAGGTGATAATGGTAGAATAATGGTAGATAATGGTAGTCCCTTATTCTGAGGGGTGCTGTTAATACTCATTATCTGTAATGTGCACAGGGGTGTTGCCAATCACACATTGATATCCCGGTTTTGTAGATGAGAAAACTGAAGGTCACAAGTTCGTAAGTAGTTTGACCAAGCAACTCTGAGAGCCAGGGATTTGGAGTTCAAACCCAGACTCACTGGCTTCCACATAAGAGTGTGTTACCAGAGAAGACTCATTCCCAGCTTTTTGTGAAATGAGCCTCACTTATAATAAAAGAGAAGACCTTAAACCTTTTTGTTTTTTTCTTTGTTGAAGTTTATGCCGTATTTGGGCTAGAGTGGAGAAGAGCCTTATCTTATCTTCAACTATAAACCGAGGCTTTTTAAAGTGGGTTTCAATGTCCTGGCAGAGGTGTGTGAATCAGCTGGCTCTAGAGACCGGCCTGGGGAACAGAGGGCGTCGAGGTGAGTAAGTCAAATTTCAAAGCCCTTCACGTTCTGCCTCCTGACAGCAGAGGGGCCTGAACATCTCTTGGAGGTCTTCTCAGGGTCATGTTTAGCCTCGGAATGCTGTTCTCTGATCACTTGGATTTCCTTAAAGTCAGGGCAAGTGACGAAGATTGGTAAGAATGCTATCAACTTTTCACAAATGCGTAATAATCACTGCTTATATTTATAGAGTGCTTTCTAGTACACAAAGTAATTTCTTGTATGTACTTCATGATCTAATTAAAAAAACAATCCAACAAACCAAAAATATCACCAAGATCTAAAGTTCATGACTTAGATTCAAGCAAGTCACAGGATTCCTCGGTTACTTCCTGGTGGGGGTGGTGATAACATCATGGCCTAGCCACAGTGAGGGGAATTACATATTCTCCCACGATAGCTTAAGGGAAGTCTACACTTCAGAAGAGGTGAACAAAAACAAAAAATTCCCTAGTTTGCTTAGAGAGGGAAAACCATGGGGAAAAAAGTGCAGGTTGGAAAAACCAACCATTTAAAAAGTATTAATATGTGTTTGGAAGAGATCAACTCTTTTATTCTTGTTACATATTCCCAACTGTCTGTCTTTTCTGACAAAGAATAGGAGCTAATATTCAAAGTTCATTTAAGGGGCTCCTGGGTGGCTCAGTTGTTGAACAGCTGACTCCTGATTTTGGCTCAGGTCATGATCTTGGGGTCCTGGGATTGAGCCCCACACTGAGCCTTGAGTCGAGCCCCATAACAGGCTCTGTGCTCAGTGGGGAGTTGTCTTGAAAAGACTCACTCCCTTTTCCTCCAACAAATAAATATATAAATTAGAAATAAAAAAAAGAAGTGAAAAAAGTTTCATTTAAAAAGCATACTTGAGGGGCACCTGGGTGGCTCAATGGGTTAAGCCTCTGCCTTTGGCTCAGGTCATGATCTCAGGGTCCTCGGATTGAGCCCTGCATCAGGCTCCCTGCTCAGCAGGGACCCTGCTTCCTCCTCTATCTCTGCCTGCCTCTCTGCCTACTTGTGATCTCTGTCTCTGTCAATTAAATAAAATCTTTGAAAGAAAAAAAAAGCATACTTGAAATACACAGTATCACAACAGTGTGATAATACCTTTTTGGTTATATGGAAATATTAATGGTTATTTGAAAGCTTATTATTAATGAAGTTAAATCTATTCCCTTTGCTTGTGATATTTGCCTGGTTCTTTTGTCTAGGTTCAAAAGAAACATGACAATAAAACTTGTACATGGAAATACAAAATAAAACAGGTGTATGTTTCTTTTGTAGGATCCTTTTCCATTAGAAAAAAAACACTAAAATTCTTGAAACTTGATTCTCTTTTCAGTAGAATCAAATGTAGAATTTGAGGTCAGTTTTGTAACTCCAAAGTCCTGGTAGTTCTCACTGAAGGCTTGGACCCATCTGTGTGTCAACGTAAGCCTATGTTATTATGCAAGTTATAGGGTCACTGAATATCGAGGCAATGCTGTTTTCCCATTTCATTTCCATCTGTCCCATTTGTGTATAACACATCTACAAAGTGTGTAGAAAAAACACACATAAGAAAATGATTCTTTTAGGCCAAGTCTGCCTGCCTACGGTTATGTGAACTGGGAAACCTAGACAGACAAAGCCCACGACGAAATCATATTCCAGGATTCACAGAAGATGATTGTAGAACCAGTTAGTAATGTTGAAAAAATTCTAAGCCCTTCATATTCACAAGAAAAAAATGCAGTCAGTTAGGAGCTGGGAGTAGATGTGAATTTTATCATCCAAAAACACCACTCAAATTCACTGCCCTAGCTTTGCACAATAGTTCATACTCTGTAAACTCATTCCTGAAGGAAACATTAGGGGTACAGAGTTTGTTCTCTGTGTGTATGTGTGTGTGTAGGAGTGGGAAACAAAGGAACATTTGACGTAGGTTCTTTACTATTTGAAGTTTTACATATCTTTTTTTAAAGGTTTTACTTATTTACTTAAGCAAGGGAGAGAGAGAGGAAGAGAGAGAGAGCATGAGCAGGGGGAGGGGCAGAGGGAGAAGGAGAAGCAGACTCTCCTGCTGAGCAGGGAGCCCAATCCTGGGCTGGATCTCAGGGCCCCCAGGATCATGACCTGAGCCGAAGGAAGATGTTTAACCCAACTGAGCCACCCAGATGTCCCCCAATTTTACACATTCTTAAGACAAGAGACCAAATTAAAAACATAGATGCCCAGATTCTTTTCTTTCTTTTTCTTTAAGGGTAATGTCACCCCTTAAATTGTATCTTTGCCCAAGTGCTGAAAACAGTTTAATTAAATGTACCTATTTCAATAAATTCCTTGGGCAAATAGACTACCATAGGGGCACATAAAGAATGTGAACATTAATTGCATTTGAGATTAGCCCTATTGAATTAAATTCTCACACATGGATGCCCTTTGTTCTTAAGCCATAAATAATGGTTGTTTAGATATTCAATGACTGGTACATTCACTGTACAATAGTCCTTCCATTGGTCCAATCTGGAAAAGAATCTCCAATCTAAGTAAACAGTAAAAAAAAAAAAAAAAATCTACTTGAAAATTACCCAGAAGGAACATTGATGGTATACTTTATTACGTGTACTGCTTTGGGGAGAAATAACTAGATTCTTTGTCTTTCTAATAAACAAATCTTTAGGTAACTCCAGCTCAAAATAAGTTTTGTAATATACAACACCAAAAAAAAAAAAAGATAAAACCAAAGTGCCTAATAAAAAATTCAATTTGCTGATAGATTAATTAAATTCCCTACCTACCCAACCCTGACTGAATCTGTCCCAAGGGGGTGAAGTTGAAAGATGAGTTTGCTAATTAATGTTAATACGGTGAATGGCACAATTAGAACAAACTCACAAAACAACGAACAACCCTTGGTGAGAGAGTCAGTACAAGAGTAGAGGGGAATTCTCCAAATATGCACAAGCTATTTAGCATAGAACAACTGAAATTCCATTAAGTTTGATTTGACAGTGATAATGCCAGAGGTAACCTTATAGATAAATGTAAATCAAATATGAAATAACTATTATTTCAGGATTACTATAATCACACTTTGATAACTTCAGTCCAAAACTCAAATCTTGAGAGACTGACAGTATCCTCAGCTTTCCTGATCACAGCTACTTGGGCAATAAAAGAATACTTCATATACCATCCTAACCCCATTGTAAATAGAACAAAAGAGATTTTCAGAAAAATGTACATTTCCATATTATTCTTTTAAGATGTGTAACAGATAAAGTTGATTGTGTGTATTTATTCTGCTGCAAATGGCTGCAATTCTTCCCTCCCCGTGTCACATTGCTTATAAAGTGATTTGCTGTTTCCCCCATCAAGAAGAAAGTGTATTTCTTTACTCTTCCATGTTGAATGCCCTGTGCCTTGCTTTAGCGAATAGAATGTATGGAGGTGATGTCATCTAGTTCTAATTATAGGCCCTAGGAGGCTTCCTGGTGCTGCTCAGTCTAACCTTGCCACCACCAAGTGAACATGGCTGGCCTAGGCTACTGGAAGATGACAGAGCACAAGGAACTGAGACACATCACCCCAGCAGAGGCTATCCTGGATCAATTTGCCTTCAGCTAACCCTAGAGCTCATGGGAGAAGCATGAGTGAGTCCAGCAGAGACCAGAAGAACCACCCAAATGTCCCTAGTCCCCATAGCAGGCTTTAAAAATCTTGAATAAATAAATTATTAGTTTTCTAGTAAGCCACTTAGTTTGGGGTATTTTGTTATGCAGCAAAAACTAACTGATACACACGTGCATGGCACTATTAGTGTCCCTTAAATGTTTATAAGATATTCCTCATACTGCCCAATTTGGAAGGGTCACAGATGATAACAATAATAATGATGATGAGGGCGCCTGGGTGGCTCAGTGGGTTAAAGCCTCTGCTTTCGGCTCAGGTCATGATCTCAGGGTCCTGAGATCGAGGCCCGCATCGGGCTCCCTGCTCAGCGGGGAGCCTGCTTCCCCCTCTCTCTCTCTGCCTGCCTCTCTGCCTCCTTGTGATCTCTCTCCCTCTGTGAAATAAATAAAATCTTTAAAAATAATAATAATAATAATAATGATGATGATAATGATAGCTATTTTTAATGACTGTAGCTACTCTGTACCTTTCTAGATACAGAAAAAATTCTCCCAAGTTGGAGGGAGAAAGACAAATTAAGAGCACAGGCTTACATTCTGGCTCCAGCACTTAGTAGTATTGATACTGACTTAAGAGTTCTCATGTCTGTGCTTTGGTTTCCATGCATTTCCAATGGAGAAGTGATAGTGCCTGTGCAGTAGTACGGTGTGTGTAAGGATTCACTGAGATGACAAGATGATGTATTTCAAGCACACAGTACATGTTTCCTTAAAATATGTTTGCTTCTTACGATTAGTTAAAGGCTTTCCAAAAAGTTTACCTTGAGGGATATGAGGGATATCACTGCACAAGAGAAGATGCTGTGGGTGACGAATGGCAGATGCCTTTTAAATAGTGAAGTACCAAGAGAATGAGATAATTTTTTTCTTTTCTTACGCCTTTCAACAATTTTAAACACCTAATGATTCCTTGTGCTCCATGGACTCAGTAATTCCACGTCCTTCAGCTAGTGCCTAAAACAACTGGGAAATGCAACCAGTTCACATAACTAACAACAGTGATAATCTTAGTCCGTGGCAGGTATTAAAGCTCTTATCCTGGGAACAAATGAGCTTCAAAGTCAAGAAGTGACTTTGCCAGGTTCACTATCAGCAAGCAGTTCAACAAAGAGAGACTTCAAGACTGTTGACTTCGAGTTGATTGCTTTAGCTGTCAGAGACTGCTTCCAAACAGGCCAAGTTCCTCATACATATTGATGAAAAAAAAGAAATCACGACTTGCTTGAAATAAGGATTGAGATGTTTAAAAAAACAAAAGGTAGATTGCTGATCCATCTCAGGGTGGGACTAACAGGCCTATGATATTGAACACCATTGACTGATTGATTGAAATGGGAAAACAGGTTTCCCACCATGACTAGTCATCAGGTAGAACCCATTTTCCCAGGCTGCAGAATCAGATATAAAAAGGTGCTAATAAGGTCCTTATTGATTTTGCAGGCAATGAGAGATGCGGTTAGGGCAGAACTTAACGGTCACTTCAAAGCATGGTTAATTAGCCCCTTTAACTCAAGACTATGTGCACATCTGCTAAGTGTAGAACATAAAAACTCTATTGATAAATCTCTCACCCATCCGATGCTGCACAGAATCGTGTGTCATACTGTGCTAGGCTCTTCTCCCCATTGTAAATTGCTCCCTGGAAATTGCATTGGCTTTTACAGGAACTCTGTTTGTATATAATAGGGCCATGAAAATGACGGATGCTGAGCTTGTGGTCTTTAGCCAAAGCCTTAAGAAGGATACTGGCTCCACAAGTTCCTAACTCTTTAACTTTGGACAAGTCATTTAAACTTACGTGCGTTTCCTCCCCCTGTCCGTAAATTGGTGATAATATCAATTGCTTTGAAGGATTATGGATGTGCCCAGGGTAGAGCCTAAGTAGGTGCTGTTATTGGCCCACTGACACGTCTCTAACTTATTCCCCTGAAATGACTCCTGTAATCCTCCTCCCATGTCAAATAAACAAATAAACTTCATTTTTGATTACTTATAATTGTCAGAAATAACTCTTGCTTCCGTGGCAATGAGATAAAAGGTGACTGCATTTTTCTTCAATGGCAGAGTATTTTTGCTAGACTGAAAGTTGGAAAGTTCTCCATACATACTCTTTATTCGCTGAATCTTGGTTATTGTATCTACAAAGTATCCAGAATCTCGATCTCGCTATACAAATAAAGCCTTGCAAGAGATTCATTTGTTACTTCAGGCAACTAAAGTGTCATTTCAGGCATGGAGACCGCAAGGTCACTAACTTTTCCAGGCTGTACAAAAGAAAAACTGACCAACCAACCAACTGACCAACCAATCAACCAACCAACCAACAAACCAACCAAAAAACAACACTCACAAACCAAAAGTGGTTCCTTTGCAGAACGACAACAATAACAAAAACTGACTGTACGGGTTTCTGATTCACACCTGTAAACTCACGTATTCACTGAGAAATTTCTGACTCCATGAATAAAACAGTACTAAGCCATAAGGCATCTTAAAGCTGTAATACAGGATTTGTTTTATGCCCCGCCCATTTGTAGCTGGAGCTTTTCCACTTGCATTAAGGTATTCAGATTTTAAATATCAAATAAATAAAAGTTTATTCATAATGTTTTTGTTTTCTCTAAGTACTAAAGTAATTCTTCTGAATGATTTCACAGGCAAGTGTACAACTTAAGTAAAGATGAAAACTTAGCTTTGTGTCACTTGTGATCATTAAAAATATCTGACTCTTGGGGGTTCGACTCTGTGTTTTAAATAAATTCCAGTTCACTGTGACTTCTACTTCTTATCGTGTTGTAATTTCATGCAGATATGACATATGCTTTACCTTAAATTATTTAATTTTAGGCAATATTTACCTAAGTTATAGGTAGTGTTGAGGAACAGTTATTGAATAGGGTAAACCATTTACTATAAAACATTCTAGGGGCGCCTGGGTGGCTCAGTCAGCTAAGTGCCTGCCTTCGGCTCAGGTCATGATCTCGGGGTCCTGGGATTGAACCCTGCTTTGGGCTTCCGGCTCTGCAGGGAGTCTGCTTCTCCCTCTCCCTCTGCAACACATCCCCTCCCCCATGCACCCCACTTATGCTCTCTTTCTCTCAAAGAAATAAATAAAATCTTTTTAAAAAAACCATTCTAAACACATAGAAAAACAGAATACTGCAATGCACACCCATTTACAGACTGATAATCACATGGTCTTTTGTCATTAGTTTTCCTAACACTGAATTTCATACAATTTATGCTCTTTGGAAAGACTGAGATTCTCCACAACCATATTCTCAAAACTGGATCTTGGTGTTCACTTTTTTGGTATTGTTTTAAATAAAGTCATAACAATGGGAAGCAGAGCACTATTTTTCTTTCTGTTTTAAAATGAGAGGAGACTCGCAGTGGATTTTTCTCATCAAGTTATCATTTTTTTTAATGGTGTGTTTCTGTAGGAGCATTAAAGTGTACTCTGTTTGCAGATCAATATGACACTGACTAAATATAGATTTACTTACGAGGTAGACCGAACGGAGCCATGTTGGACAAATGAGTAAATAATGTCTCTCTTAACAAGTTCATAATTATGTATTTATTACACGGGCTCTTCCACAATAGCTCCAGGGAACTGTTACAGACCCTGCCTGAACAATGCTCATTCTAGCAACCAAACCCTGTCTACTCAGGACAGCTGTGAGGCTTGGGCATGAAGCACTGAAGGGAACAAACTAACATGAGTTGTATTATTGCTTTTTCTTCCTTCCTGGGAAGGAAGAGGAGAACAAATGAAATTCAGAAAAACACTGCTCGCAGATACCAGGGAAACCTAAGGAAATTTACTATCTGGGGATATTTCAGATGTGTTGTATCAACAAGAAAGGGGAAATAAAACATTACACGTAGATATTGTAGAAAATTACATTAATATATAAACTAAATATAAATGATGTGTATAAATGATACATGATAAATAGCAATTAGAATACCTAAACAAAATAATAAACAACCTACCGTGGTGTTTTAACCAAGAAAAAGCAGAAGCATAAGGACAAGAAGATGCCCTATACTTTGGTCTGTTTACTGTCACCATGTGAAGGTTTGTGCACGCTTTCCTTCCTAAACTGAATTCTTTCCCACCCCTTTTGCACCTTGAATTTCTATTGATTTTGTAAGATTTAATCATCTCCCTTTGAAAGTTTTCCCTAACTAATTTTGGCAGCCCATCATTCTGTTAACTGGGGTAAGAGCTAACCTCTCCTGAGAGCTACTGATACGCTGTGTTCTATCTATGCTTTATCAGACTTATTTACCAAACGACCCCTATGAAGTGGGCACTTATTAGGCCCCATTTCAGAGATGAGGCAGCTGAGGTTTTAAGGGACAAAGTGACTTACCTGAAGTCACACTTTGTAAAACTTTCTGTCAGAGCCTTTCTCAGACAGACCTTTTCTGTTAGAGCCCTTATGTTATCTTGTTACCTCAGTGGGCTAGTTGGAGGATTTCAAATATGTGCCTGTTAAATTTCCTTTCATTTTTTTAAATTATTATTTGCCCCAGGGGTACAGGTCTGTGAATCATCAGGCTTGCACCATTCACAGCACTCACCATAGCACAAACGCTCCCCAATGTCCATCACCCATCCACCCTATCCCTACCCTCCCACCCCCCAGTAACCCTCAGTTGTTTTGTGAGATTAAGAGTCTCATGGTTTGTCTCCTTCCTGATCCCACCTTGTTTCATTATTTTCCCCTCCCTACCCCAAATTTCCTTTCATTTTAATCTCCAAAGTTACTAATGGTTTTAACGCACCCAGGATTTGTCTTGATCAGTTTGGGACAGCACACAGACACAGGGATGACAGTCATGAAGGAAGGGGTTGCTACCCATAGACCCCTAGAAGCAGGAGGCCTAGCAGGTCGGCCCACAAGCAGGAGTGCAAGCATCACTCAGGAGGCCGAAGGGTGATGGGAAAGTGTGCTCAGAAGCCTATATTGGGGTTTTTGTGTGGGAAGAAATGGGTGAGGCATGGGAGATACGCTGCACGAGCTGAGGATTAAATAGATTGGATAATTTCAGTGGTTCCAGGTTAGGGGGTGTCTCTAGTTCTCTGGGACCTGACCCTGGGACGATTTCGGGCAAGGGGAGTATTGGCGTGATGTGTGAGTGTTTGAGAAAGGAGATGGACGGGGGTGTGGGTCCTGGATTGGTTGGTCAGCATATAAATCACATGTTCACAGGCAAGTTGCTTGCTGTGTTTAGGAGTTAGTGGTCCGAGGAAGGGCAGTCTCTCCAGAATCAGCAAGGCCTCAAGATAAATGGTGAAGCTCTACATGTAAACCACCTGAAACTAATATTATTACACTTATGTTAACTACCTGAAATTTAAATAAAAACTTTCAAAAAAAGAAAAAAGATATCAAAGCATCATAAATACAGAAAATAAACAAAAACATGATTAATACACTGATCTTACTAGAGAACTAAAGACACGCAGCTGGAAATGGCTGCTTAGATGTCCTTACTGAAATCTGGGGCCGGATAATTCTTTGTTTCTCCATAACAAAGGGGTTCAGTAACATCTCTGCTTTGGGGGTTCAGTAACATCTCTACACTCCATCTACTTGATGCCAGGAGAGTGACCCCACACGCAAATGTGACAATCAGTAACGTCTTCAGGCATTGCAAATGCCCCCAGGGGCAAAATCACCCTGGTTGAGAACCAGTGTTCCAGATGACTCACAGTTTAATTTGGTCATGTTTTCACATAGCTCCTGTCATTATGAATCCTGAAAGCATTTGTCATTCATATTTAAAATGATTTTTTAATGGCAGAGAAATGGCCTCATTCTCCCCGGTCTCAGGAAGGAAAATAAGTCACAAAGCACAGATTGCTAAGTAGCAAATTTAGGATGAGCTTTAGCAGGTGTTGTCTAAAAGAACAATCAGGAACCCTTCATGGAATAGATTTGTCCAGGTGCTTCTCTGCCTTGGAAGGCAGAACAGAGATTTTCCCGAGCTGCTTTCGTTGTGTTGTGGAGAGGAGAGAAGGAAAGCATGCCTGAAAACCTCTACATGACTTCTCAGCTGCCTAGTCTGGTGTAGGAAAGCTTATGTAACAAATAGGTAGTTGACATCCATACTATATGTAAAAACAAGGCAAGCTTCATCATGACCACCTGAGATTTGCTGCAATAGGGATGAACCAGATGTTCACAAATCAGAAAGCAAAGGCCAAGGGATCTGAAGTACAACCCAGAATCCCTTGTTTTCTCAGTACTCCTGTAGCTGTTGGAATCTGATCAGCAGTGACCAAGAAATTATGCAGGTAAAGTTTGAGAACCACGTGGAAGCTTGAAAGAGAAAACCGAATGTAGGTAAGGACCAAGGAGATATATATTCATGTAGAGAAGATCTACTTTATGTACACAATGGAATGTTTTCATATCATATTAACCTTCTTTTCCTATTGTCTACAATCACTAACTAGTTCCTTCAGATCGTGGAACAGATTGTTATAACTGACCTACTGATGAGGAAATTGAATATGAAATATGTCAAGGTCTTACTGTTGAATTTTTGATTTCCAAACATTTTGGATTCCTAGTTGATTAAGCCATGTCTGCCTCATCAATCGAGAAAAGTATTTGCTAAGAGATAGACGCTCATTAAAGAAGTATTTGTTGAATATGGGATCTGGGAATATAGTGCAGTACAATCCAGACTGGGTTCTACAAGAGCACATAGTTTCTATTCTAAAAGGGGAGGAGAGAAAACTTGAACATAATTTATTCTAGTGGCAGAATTTATAAAACCTTTCTCTCTCAACTTGCGCATGTGGTTCAACCAGCAAAGGTAGCTAATACCTTTGAATAAAATAGTTGAACTTCATATTCATTAGGAGAATAAACTTCAAACCCAAGGCTTTTATAAATTCAATTCTATGGGTTGTATTGTTTCTGTAACTATTATATGTGCTAGTGATGTTTCACAGAGCCCTAAAAGAAGGTAAACCTGAACTAATTAGAACAGTGGTTGAAGAAAAAGTCTTTATTTTTATTACCAGTGATATACTCCCACTTCAAAATGGATTATTTAAGTATGCGGTATAGAGAGAAATGGCTTATTGATTTATGTATTTTGTTGCTGCACTTTTGTAGGCTTTATTTGGCGTACTAAAGCAGTCACACCTTAAAGCTCTAAAATTTAGAGGATATATTTATTTCGCATTGTGTGGAATGCACATAATTCTTAGGGGCTGCCCTGATTCTCTGGAGGATTAGGTACATTTTTATCCACATTTGTTTTGGTTCAACTGAATCGCTACCCTTTTTGTTTATCAGCTTAAAGTATTTATGTATTACAGAAAGCTGGAATTTTGTATATGGAAGGATTTACCAAAGTTTTTGTTTCCTTGTCTTTTTTTTTTATATTTGGGTGACTTAAACCCATCGCTTTCTAGAAAAAGAAAAAAAAAAGTGTAGTAAAAGTGTGAACTTAGTAAGTACTCACATTTACACTTAGTAAGTACACATACTTATTAGTACATGTAAATTTATTGGATATACTTTCAAAGTTATATGTTGAATTGCAATGATGCAGGTAACAGATACAGTAATTTTGCTGAGAACTTTGGTGAATGGCACAGTGAATTCACACTTAAATGTACTCCTCTCTGGTTCCAAACAGAACAGTGACAGAAAAACTATATAAAATAAAGTCACAGAGATGAAGTGATATGAAGTATTAAACAGTGACCATCAGATAGAGACCAGGGAGTAGGGTTGAGGGGCTCCAACATGCATTTGGTGGGATTCCCAGAAGGAAAAAAATGGAGAAGATGGCAGAGAAGAATTTTTGAGGAGTGAGAGTTGAGAATTTTCCAGAAGTAAAGAAAAACATGAGATTTGAGATCAAAGTAATTGTGGTATTACATCCTCAGTCCTGATCCAGCCTGTCTAAGAATAATTTAGAACTGAAACAGCAATATTCGAATACTGTGTTGGAGGGAACATCAACACAAGGTTTAAAATTAATGGGTATTGTCTTTCAAGTGAAAAGCACTGTAATAAATGCACTACCTTAATATTTATTATGGTGAATCTAAGGACAAAGGAGATTAAATATGACACATCATTTATTTTTTACCAATTCTGGAAAACAACAGGAAGTCATAATTTGAGATAATGTAATTGTATGAAGCTTCTCACTGCTTTCCCGAAACAATATAAATGCATTCTTTCAGTGATTCTGTTCACATGATGGTGTGTACATGGGTCTCTTCTGAATTTTCATTGTTATTTTCTTTTATTTTACAGACTAAATAGGATCTAATGAAACCTGGATCTTTAAAAAAAAAAAGAATTCCAATACTTTGAATGTAGGCCTTACTAATGAAGCCTATATTTATAAATGTACAAGTCCACTTAATCTACTGCTTTGGGGCCATTTGTAATTACAAGGACTCACAAAGAATGACCTAGGCTGTCTGATCAAGGAATGTGGTGATTTTTCTCTAACGCTATCAGCCACGAGATGCCGAAAATAGAATTGTTTTCTGCCTATCATGGCATTCTGTTTTGATTTTCTGTCGCACTAGAGAAAGGACCCACGTTCTTAGGGGCCTTCATTTGTAGTTTTCCCTTTCCCCTCATTGGCCTCTTCCTCTCATCTACTCCTGGGCTTTGCTAATCTCACCTTCTTAAACACCATCCATCCTTCTGAGGGGTTTTCCAGCCCCTTCCATCACCTCATCCAACCTCCCACTTAATGAAGTCTGTTTCTCCCATCCCCAGCATTTCCTTGGCTAAACAACTTGTGCTTTTCTTTCTTTCTTTTTGTTTGTTTGTTGTTTTTGTGTGTGTGTGTGTGTGTGTATCTAAGAAAACTTGAGAAATTAATACATCAATATTATTTCCTTTTGCTCTTGATATACCAAAATAAGTCAAGGCATTGTGTGCTAGAAACTGTTGCAAATTTGCAAACAATCTTAACTTATGATGGCCCTGTTCTGAAGGAATTTACAATCTAATTGAGGACATTGATTCATTCGAAGAAAACTAGAGCTCCATGGCAATATCCGCGTCAGAGGAGTAGAGAAACAATGAACTGTTTCATTGTATTATCAGGTTTTTGTCCTAGTTAGTGTTTGTTGCATTGACATCCTCACGATGACTTTATTGATCGGTTGATGCAGTTACGTGGGTGATCAGGAAAGGTACTTGGCACTTTTATCATAGTTTATATATATCTCATAGGAGTTGAAAAGTGAGACAGCAATAAGCTATCTTCCCCAAAGGTGCTAAGATATTTTTTTCTTTCATTTTCTGCAAAACTGCAGGGGCCTGGACTGTGAAGTTATTTCCTGCCTTAAGCAAGCCGGGCTCGGGCCCAAACAGGTGGAGCTGGAGTTGACTTCCTGTTTTTCCTGTACTGACAGGGCTGAGCCTGAGCCCGCCTCCTCCCCCAGAGCCGGCGTCAGCATATTCAGGGGGTGATTCATTTCTGTCGCCTGCATCATGATCAGCCTCAGCATCCTATCACATCGTGCATCACTGTCAGACCCCCTGACTCCTTGATATCTTGGTCCCAGTGAGAAGCCTGGAGATCGAATCACACCCGATAGCTCCGCTCAGAGCCCGAACGCCCTGCCCGAGGCAGTGAACCACGAGGGGCACCATTTTGTATGCCAACTTCATGCAACCTCTCTGACAGTCCGTGATCGTGTTGCGGTTTTCCAGGGGGTGCCTTAATTTATTTGATGTTAATCACTCTGTTAGGTCCTGTAGCAGAATCAGCTGGTTGTCAAGTGCTGTTCCTCCTCATGTCACCCACGCTCACTTCCAGTGCTGCCTGTCTCCTGCCGTCACTGAGGCACAGGCTTTATTGGGTCCTGGTCCCTTCATGGGGATGCCACTTTCTCCCAACCTCCCTGGGCCATGCAGTCCAACCTAAATGTGGCTGCAGAAGAGACTTTGCCGTTTGTCGCTGACACAAGGACTACCTCAGAAAACCTTTTTAACTCAGTTATTCCTCAACTCTAGTGAGTACAAATAATCCCCCAAAGCCACCCAAACAACAATTCTTGAAGATAGCAACACATCGGTCAACTCAACCTATCCATAGAGTTTATCCATAGAGCCCCTACTCACGGGCTCTTTCTGTTCCTGCCATGTTATCTTAGCCTTTCAATTCTGTACCATCAGATTTTTACTTGAATGGAGACACCACTAAAAAGAGATTTCCTCTAGTTGAGCTGAATATAAAGAACATCATTCCAAGCATCTCTTCCCAGCACAGTCTGCTCTATAATACGCAGGTTTACCATGAAGTGTACATTGAAAATGAAGCTACCGGCCCATTGGCAGTAGGGCATGGGCTCCGAGTTGCTGATGGATTTGAAAATAATTAATTGTAACATGTCCTCACCTGTTCCACTTGGGACTCACAATGTACAAATACAAGTCACTTGTCTGGGGTGAGAGCTTATGCATGATCTTAACTCTGGCCCCAGTGCTACCTTCCCCAGCTGAGTTAACAGCCTTAGCTCCACATTTGTAGTCAGTTGGTAGACTCCTGTGTTCTTGCAGTGAGAAGGGGTTCCAGAGGAAATTCGTTTCAATTCCCTCGGTTTACAAATCAGCACATGCGGCCACCCAGTCGTGTGAGTTTGTGTATTTAAAACATTATTTTAATAATTCTTTTCCAACCTTTTATCTCTCCTTGACTTTGGAGTTTCCAAAGAGCATTTCCTGAGGTGTATCCAGGAAGATTCTGGAACTTGTAGAATATTCTTAACATGACAGAAACCCTGCCTTCCGGTTTTTATGTGTGCTCAAGGAGGCAATTTGAAGAAGAAAAAAGAAAGAGGAAGGGTAGATTCATGAAGCTTCTGCTAGGAGAGGTGCATTCTAACAAACGGTGAGAAGGAGCATTTGTGGCGGGCTTCTCGGGGGCCAGTGTCCAGAGTACACTGTGTGTGTATCATCTACCCACTTAATCCTCAAACAGCCCTGTGAAGGAAGAACTATTTTACCAACCCCATTTTACAGATAAGGACATCCCGGCCGAGTCACTTGGCTGGATTCACACCATCTTAACTATAGAAAATCTCAGCATCGCTCTGTGGAGTGGGTGTTATTGCTGGAAATGTGCACATGAAGAAACTCAAGCCCTTAGGAATTGGAATTATGTGGCTGAAGCTTGGGAGGTGAAAGCAGTGGGATAGGAACTCCAGTCTCCCTCTTTTCATTTCGCCATGTAATTCTACTATGTATCAATCAAAAAATGATGACTTAAGACATTTCCACCCTGATCCAAAGGAGCTGAGCCCAAATCAATTTAGCAAATTAACTAAGAGAAGGAGTAGAGGCTTCGGCAATATACTTATTGTATGTTTGACTCTCCCTGCCTCTCTCCCTGTTGCGAAGGGGAGATGAGGCAGATTTTAGCTGGGATATTATGCCTGGTGAAGCCCCTTGGCGACAGTGAATGAGTCTGACAGCATGGCACTCCTTCCCAGATGCCTAATGTAGCTTCCAACACAAAGGCTGCTCAACAAGCATGTGGCAAATGAGATGATAATGCCAGCCTGGCATGTCACTGTCCCAAAGTCTCCACGGTGGATTGGATCCACCACTTTGTCTGATTCATGAAAGAAATTTCCTGTGGGTCCTTATCTGGAGGAAGTCCTTCCTCTGCTGGTAGTGGAGAATTTTAAGGCAGCTGTGCCACAGGATGGAAGGAAAACAAAGATTTAATCCGAATTCACTCAAGAAATACAGCTTCAGTGTGTGAATCCCAGCTCCAGCAGGGGGTTGAACAAACAGTCACAATATCACGGCGGTCTCACACTGAAGATGTGTAACTTGTCAGAGCAGTGAAATCTCTTAAGAAATGTGTGTTAGGGTGATACTGTTCAGGCAGAAGGCTGGTCAGCAGTACACTTCCCTGAAGACATCTTTCAATTACAGATGCATTGTAATTAGAGATGGGAAAAGACCGGACGTGGATCCACTACACGGATAGAGCCTGAGATTTTGCTCCATATCAGACAGTTTCCAAAGTCTAGCTTGTATGATTTCTTGCAGGAGGCTTGTCTATAATCATGTAATCCAAAGAATCCACCAATATCGTTTGAATTCTATCTTACTTCAGCTACTTTTTCCCAAGCAATATCTGCTCTCTAATTTTTTAAAAAAGATTTTATTTATTTATTTGAGAGAGAGTGTGTGTACAAACAGGGGGAGGAGCAGAGGGAGAGGGACAAGCAGACCCCATGCTGATTACAGAGACCGATGCAGGACTCCTTCCCAGGACCCTGGGATCATGACCTGAGTCAAAGTCAGACGCTTAACTGACTCTGTTCTCTAATTTTATTAACTCATCTTGCCACTTCGTTTTCCAGATCTGGAGAATGTTCTTCCCAGAAGGACCCTAAAAGATCATCTTTTCTGTTACTTCTTTATGGAAAGTGAAACGGAGTCTCAGGGAGGCTGAATTAGGCTCTCACCTGCTTCTCAACCCATTGCCTGAATTAGGATGTTCACATTAGCCCCAATCTATACCTTTGCATTTTCTATAAACAGTGTTTGCATTTTATAAATTGTGAATCTAAGTTGTTAGGCTTTATAATTCTGGTGCCAGAAAAATTCTTAATAGCTGAAACAGCTACAAATATTCACTGTTTACAGCTATTATACTTTGGTAAATAGAATTTGATCAGTGCCAGATCTCATGGAAAAGAACAATGATTAGTGTCTTATAGGGTACAATTAAACTCAAAACAGTTTTTTTCTTCCTGCAAAGACATGTGCATAAAAAGTAACATTCTGAAAACAAGTCAACATTGACAATGTTCAACATTAGCTACAGATACTTGCTCTCGAGGGCACAGGGCTCTCTTTCATATTGCTAAAATTTTATGTTTCTTGATAATATATTCCACTCCGTGTTTTGATGCAAAATGTATATTTATCCTGGGCCACCAAATAACATGTATAGGCTAGAAACACAGAAGCAATTCGCCGAAACACAGATAACTCTATTTTATTCTTAGTCCTGATGGACTGAATTGTGTCCCCTCCCCCCAGTCACATGTTGAAACCCTGACCTCCAAAGTGACTGTATTTGGAAAGAAAGCTTTTCAGGAGGTAAGGAGTCAAATGAGGTTATATGGGTGGGGCCCTAATCTGACAGGACTGGTGGCTCAGTCCTCAGAAGAGAAGTGCACAGAGAAAAGGCCTTATGAGGACACAGTAAGAAGGTGCCATCTGCAAGCTAGAGGGAGCTCTCATCAGAAACAAACCTGACCAGGACCTTGATCTTGGACTTCCAGCCTCTAGAATTTCAAGAAAATAAATTTCTGTGGGTTAGGCACCCCCACCCTGCCCCAGTCTGTGTATTCTGTGATATGGTTACCAAGTTCTCCTCTTTAAATCTGGGAACCTGATGATACTCAAGAGGGACGGAGTGTAAGTCAAGATGTGGGAAAGGTTTCGACTGAGGTCAGGATGGGTGGAAGAGGCCAGCAGCGCAGAGGTTTTCCTAACACCGCAAAGGGTATCAGAGATGACAGCATTTCATGGAACTAGCCCCAGATTTCCCTAATCCTTCAGTCCATTCCATCCTCCCTATAGTTCCAGAGACAGCATTTCCGATTTCCTTCCTTCCTGTTAATTCACACTTTTGAGATGTACAGGAAGTGGTATCAAAACATCAAGACCCCCAAACTTCCATGTCACTAGTTATAAAACAGCCTAAAGCAGAAATTGTTTTCATCCCATCACCGATGTGGAAATTCTGTCATTTATCAGACCTATCACCTTACATCTGACTAAATCCACAAGAAATCAGCATGGGGCAAGCAACCCAAGTGTCTCCTTTCTCAATAGCTGGTATTTCCTCCTTCCCATGTAACTTAGGTCAAAGTTCCAAATTTGAAATTGAAGTTCCTTTTCATTCAAATACAATTGTGTAGCAGCTATGAGTAGAAATAGGTAATGAACCAAATAAGGGCATATTTAGGAACTGTCTGATAGGGTTATGCCAACTCTGATAACGTCAAGTTGTTTTGATGAGCAGTCTCAAGACCACTAATTGCTTGGGTAAATGTCTTCAGTTGGTTGCTTTAGTTAGTTCTGACTCTAAGAGCAATCCGACTTGACAGGTTTACTGCAGTCTTCGGAGACGTGCATACCGGGCCAGACACAGCCTTGAAGGTAAAGGTCAACATTGAGCATCCGAAACCACCCCAGTATCTTAAAATGAAATTTCTTATTGTTACATTTGGACACAGTTCAATAGAAGTGCCTAAAAAATGTTGGTGTCTTCTTCAGAAGTTACAGATTAATGATAGTTGACAAGAAGTAAAGGTACAATATAACATCTTTATATAGCATGCACTTGGCTTTGTGGTTGTCAAAATGCAGCTGCCTTTGAAAAGATAATTGTATGGCCTGTTTTATGCAGTCAAAATAAAAAAAAATTAAGTTTTTACTTGGTTTAAAAAAAACCCAAAACCTCTTTCTTATAAAAAATATTCCTATGCTCCAAGTCTTAATTATAAAAACAAAATAAAACAAAACCTAAAAAGGTTATTCAAGTTAATTGTGGTATCGAATAGGATCCAGCTCTCTATCTTTGATGAAGACAAAATCTATTTCACCAGTGACAGAGTGGTTTCAAAGGCCATCTATCTTTTGACTACAAAGACTGTTGAGGGTTATCTATTTTCATATGTCAGCATCAAAGAAAAATTTGTTCTCATAGCCTTGAGATGCTCCCACCACAAGGAGCAAACAGTCAGCGCATGAAATGGATTTTGGCTTTGCACCATATCCCAGGAAGGCCCACACTTGATTCTGCTGAGTCTTCATTTAATTATGGCTGCTGTGGGCTCCCCTTGTGTTTCCAGAGTGGAACCTTAGTCACCCCCGAAATACAGTTCTTTACGAGACGACAATGAAATAGACTCTTGGCCACACTTCTCAGAACATGTAAGAAATATCTGGAATGACTTCTGAGATGTTGGGTGATTCAGAAGACACTGGAGACTGTGCAGTGGGGGCTGGCCTTTCCCTCCTATGTGTCTCATAGATTTTACCATCTCTTCCGGGTAGCACAGTGAATTTTCTTTTTTAATCTTTAAAATTTTTTTTAAAGATTTTATTTATTCATTTGACACAGAGAGAGAGAGATTACAAGTAGGCAGAGAGGCAGGCAGAGAGAGAGGAGAGAGGAGGAAGCAGGCTCCCCGCTGAGCAGAGAGCCCGATGTGGGCCTCAATCCCAGGACCCTGGGATCATGACCTGAGCCGAAGGCAGCGGCTTTAACCCACTAAGCCACCCAGGCGCCCATGAATTTTTTTTTTTAATTGCAATAGTTCATTTAATCCTCATGATAGACCATGGGCTACTTTATCATGCCTGTTTTATAGATGAGGCAGCAGAGGATTTGTGAGTTAAGGAACAATCCCAAAGTTAGCAAGGACAATAATAGGGACATACATGCATAGTCCGACTCCCATGATGGGGGAAGTCATTCAAATGTTCAAATATGACATGTGATTCACAAAAATGGATTTTCTCAGTTGAAATCACAACTCACACTTCTCTGTGTTTTAGAACTGCAAGCACCCCCATTCTTGTTATATCTTGGTTGAGCTGAATTATTCCTATAATTAAAATTATGACTTTGACATCTCAAGGCAATTTCTGTGCCCAGAGTGCCTCTTCCTGGGGTCAGAGGGAGGAGAAGGGTTATGTAAGGTCTACGTAAGAAAGGACTATGTGGACAGGAGAGAAGGAAGCTGAAGATGACTGGAGTTTTCACCCCTTTAAGGACGAGAGATTAGGTGCCCTAAATAGGGTATGGGGACACCAGCACTTAGCACTCCCCGTTCAAAATGGAAAAACAGTGGAAACGAAGAAATTGGAAAGAATAAGGCTTCAGGGACCACATTTATAGGTCCTGTTCCTGGGTATTTTCTACTTCTCATATATCCCTTTCCCTAAGATTTGCCCTTGGGTGGGTGTATGTGTGTAGGAGAGGACACACACACACACACACACACACACACACACACTTACAAGGGTTGCCAGGAATAAAAGGAGACACTGTTAAATTTGGATTTCAGAGAAATACCAAATACTTATTCCGTTAGTGTAATTATGTCCCAGCTGTGGCATGTTACATACCTATACTGAGAAGTTACTCGTCTATCTGAAATTCAATTTTAACTGTGCATCGTATATTTTTATTTGGTAAATTTGGCAACTCTAATATATACATCCATATACATATACATGTGCATACATATACAAATATATTTAAAATCTATGTATCTACATATGCAATTATATATAACGCTCCCTGACACTGAAATGAAGTTGGCACCCCGTTCTGTCTGCTGTGCTCCTGTTTATTCTACACTTCCCATATATCAAACTATTCACACTTGTGATCTTATTTTCAATGTCTGCTTTTCCCACTAGATCAGAAGCTCCGCAGTGACTACGACTCTTCCTGCTCCTGACTCAAAACTCAGCACAAGACATAACTGATGAACTAAGAATGCAGAATACATGTGAAAGCCCACGTCCAGAGTTTAGTCAATAGATCACCCTAACTCTAAAGAACACATAGGCTCTGTCCAACTGTGGACAAAAGCTTGAGTCAGCAACTGAAACTCTCCAACAGATAAAGGGCCTGCATTTAAAGGCATGACAACAATGATTACGTTGATTTCCACATTTTTATCTCCCTGATTTCGAATAAGCATTTTAAATGACGTGTTTCCCCCCTGAGTACTTGGCTAGCCCCCTGGGTAACAAGAGCATTAGTATGCACGGCTTTCCTACATCCACCCCCAGTGCCATGAACCCTTCCCAGCATGCCACACCTTCACCGGGTTTGGATTGTACATAAGGCGGCACACTCAGGAAGTTGTTCTTGGCCTTGGACTTCTGTGATCAAGAATGCCATTTAGAAATTTTTATTTTCACCCAAAGCTTTCAAACTGGCAGATAAAAGAGAGGCCAGAAATGGAAGCCTCCTCCCACTCCACATTACATTAGCGGCATTTCAAAATTACAACCTCACCCGCTTCCTTAAGAAATACTACATTTTTCGTCTTTGGTGGCTGTGATTAAGTAACACTCACTTTGCACAGCTCCTGTGGTGACACAGCTCCATTACAAAGGCCTCCTGTGTGGCATTTGGGTCATTAGAAACTACACGAACTATTAGGAAAGAGTAGCAGAGCTGCTAACAAATCCTTCAAATTATGGTTTCCTTTCTGACTGTGGCAAAGAATAAAGACTGGATGCATGATGGTTCTGGAGTTGAATAAAATAGGTAAGTGGAAATATATAAATATATATATATATATATATATATAT
>LNAC01000006.1:8945285-9148187 GCA_002007465.1 Ailurus styani
TATATATATATATATATATATATATATATATATAGAGAGAGAGAGAGAGAGAGAGAGGGAGGGAGAGAGGGAGAGAGAGAAATCACAATGTCTGATACAGTTCTTGGAATGTTTTCCAATAAAGCTCTTAGTCTAACTTCCTTGATCTCCAAAATTAGGGTTTCGTTTCTGGATTCCACAAATTCCCTAAATCTACACAGTTTTCCTGTGTTTATAAATAAAGCTTTCTCGGTTCAGCTTGATGTCTGTAATGGTTAATTTCTTTTAAGCATTTTTTTTAAAAGATTTTATTTATTAGTCTGAGAGAGAGAGAGAGAGAGCACAGAGGGAGAGGGAGAAGCAGACTTCCCTCTGAGCAGAGAGCCCCCATGCAGGACTTGATGCCAGGACCCCGGGATCATGACCCGAGCTGAAGGCAGAGGCTTAACTGACTGAGCCACCCAGGTGCTCCAATGTAATGGTTAATTCTCTCTCTCTTTTTTTAAAGATTTTATTATTTATTGGAGAGGGAGAGCATGCACGAGTGGCGGGGAAGGGCGGAGGGAGAGAGAGAAGCAGACATTCAGGGGAGTGGTTAACCCGATGCGGGGCTGGATTCCAGGACCCTGGGATCACGACCTGAGCCAAAGGCAGACGCTTAACTGACTGAGCCATCCAGGTGCCCCCTGTAATGGTTAATTTTATGTGTCAACTTGACTGAGCTGAGGGATGCCTAGATAGCTCATAAAATATTTCTGGGTGTTTCTGTGAGGGTGTCTCTGGAAGAGATTAGCATTTGACTCAGTAGACTGAGTAAAGAGATCCACCCTCTACAAAATGGGTGGGCATCATCTGACACTTTGGGGGCCTGCATAGAATGAACAAGCAGACGAAGGGATAATTGTCTCTCTTCTTGAGCTAGGATATCCATTTTCTCCTGTTCTTGAACATTAGAGCTCCTAGTTCTCAGGCCTTTGGAGTCTGGCCTCAGATAAGGAGTTATACCATCATTCTCTCTAGTGCTTAGGTCATTGGCCTTGGACTGAATTATACCACCATCTATCATGGTCCTCTAGCTTATGGATGGCAGATCATGAGACTTCTCAGCCTCCATAACCACGAAAGCCAATGCTTATAGTATATATCCTTTTGTATGTGTCTTTTTATATATCCTATGAGTCCTGTTTCTCTGGGAAATCGTGACTAATACAGGGTCCTATATGGAATCTTCAGTTTCTTGAATGTCTCTACTATGGACCTGCACCCCCAACTAGGGCTTACACTTCACACCCCTGCCATGAAAACTGGGTGCCAGGCAGTAGGGCACACTGGGGTGCAAGGCGGATCTCTGTGCACCAGCCATCACTCCCTCTTGGTTCCCAGACACATGAGGGGTCCTTTGGCCCGGGGCCCCATAATGGCAAAGGCAGGCTCTTCATGCGCACGCGTCATCCAGGCACAACATCCCAACGTATCTTGACATCGCTAACATTTAGCCTGCTTGCTGTGAGCTCCTCATAGGATGTGAAACACAGGCCCATGTTTTACTGGCACTTGGACTAATCTTTTGGGGGAAATTTGGCTTATGTGGGAGGTGATTGACTATGTGGTACCCCTTCCCCAGAGCTAGTACTAAACAGAGACCCCAGAGGTGCTCTTGGCTTTCCATCTTTCCGATGACATATACAAATGAGGAGCCACACGCTCTGGACTAGTACAGATCCCACGGCACTGTTAGTAAGACCAGAGGCTTTACCCTTAATACATGGCAAAAAGCCAACAGGGCAAGTGAAGTTCCAACTGCTCAAAATCCTTCGATGCTTTATAGATTGCTCTGTTATTTGCCCCAAAGACTGACTAGTACGTGGTGGGGGCCATTGATCTGTTAGCATATTTTTTTTTCCAGAGGTGGATGCATTTCAGCAGTGGATTTTAGCAACCTCTGTCTAAAATACTGTAGTCTGCTGAAGTAAACAGATGCTACATAAAAGATGTTATTTGATGCTCAGGTGTGCATTTTCTTGTAAATAAATTTATTTCTTATAAAATATATACAATTGTGGATTGTGAGGGGTAAAGGTAGGAGCAAAATAGGAGGATAGATTTAATTTTGTGCTAAATAGGTGTCTTCTAATTCAGTGACACAAGGATTTTTTTGTATTGATTCAGCACGCAAACTTGTGTTCCTATGAGCATAATTTTTTTTATTAGCTGGGTTTGGTTCCTCCATACCTTCCATAGGGACTCTATTTGTTGCATCGGTTCCCCTTGGAGATGAGATGCAGCATCTCCATCACCGAAAAGGAACTTTCCGTGGGGAGCTCTGCCGCCCGCCCCAGCCATCAACAGAGGAGGCAGGGGAGTCTGGGGATGGGAGGACTGGATTTATATAAATGGAAAGGTAAGTCTCAATTTCTTCGCTTCCTTCAACCTTGCCTCTCTCTCTCTCTCTCTCTCTTTTTTCAGCTTACGGTGTTTCTTATTCCCTGCTTTAATCTAAGCTTCATCCAAACGATGACAGATTGGAAAAAGAGGCCATATCAAGGCCATCACTCGCTCTCCTGACTCATCGCAGTATGGGTCTGCCATCCCAGCTCTCTGAAGAGCCTCCTCAGTCCCTATTTCAGTTCATTCCACACATTGCCAACACCTCCCCCTGCAACTAGACACTGGTTCAAGTCATTTAAAGGCCAGGATCCCTGAGCCACACTTAGCAAGCCCATGCTGCCCACATGCCCATAAAATACCAAGGAGCTTGTCACAGACTCTCATGAAATACCAAGGAGATTTATATTTATCTTTAACACAAGCAATCCTCATCTAGGTTTTCCAGGATCAATTCATTCCTTATAAAATGCTCATGTCCCTCCTCGTGGACACAGCTTTTTACATGTGTGCGAATCAGGAGATGGACACAGCTTTTTACATGTGTGCGAATCAGGAGATGGCCCTCAAGTTGCCAGCCCCAGAGTCCAGTCGGACTGCTTCATACTTGCATCATAAGGGGAGTTTCTCTGTTTGTTTCTTTGGAAATAATCCCATGCTCACAGAAAGTTCCAAAACTGGTATAAAGAACACTGGTAGACCCTTTACTCAGATTCATGTATTGTTACTATTCTGCCTGTTTATCAGTTCTTTTGTCTTACATATGAGAGAGACTATATACACATGAATACTTTAAATCTTTTTTTTTAAAAGATTTTATTTATTTATTTCACAGAGGGAGAGAGATCACAAGGAGGCAGAGAGGTAGGCAGAGAGAGAGGGGGAAGAAGGCTCCCCACTGAGCAGGGAGCCCGATGCGGGCCTCGATCCCAGGACCCTGAGATCATGACCTGAGCCGAAAGCAGAGGCTTTAACCCACTGAGCTACCCAGGCGCCCTACACATGAATACTTTATATGAATATATATAACTTATGCTATTTGATGATAGCATTTGAGAACTCATATTAGTGAGAATGTATACACATTAATACTGTGCTACTATATGTAACTTATACTCTTTGAGGCTAATTGCACACATTGTGACCCCTCAGTCTATAATACTTCATTGTGTATTTCCTACGAATAAGGATCTTCTCATACACCCACCAGTGCAGTTATCAACCTTAGTTATTGTACATCAATATATACATCAACAATTTAAAGAAAAATTTTTTAAAGATTTTATTTATTTATCTGAGTGAGAAAGAGAGAGAGGACAAGCAGGGAGAGAAGCAGAGGGAGAGGGAGAAGCAGACTCCCCACTGAGTAGGGAGCCCAATGTGGGGCTTGATCCCAGGATCCTAAGGTCATGACCTGAGCTGAAGGCAGACGCCTAACCGACTGAGACACCCAGGCGCCCCTAACATCGATATATACTTTTATCTAACCTAAAGTCTGTATCCAACTTTGTCTACCGACTCAGTAATCTTGATTGCATTTACTCTAACATGGGATCCCATCCAGGTTCGTGGGTAGTATTTTGTTGGTGTGTGTCCTTAGTCTCCTTCAATCTGAAGCAATTTCTTTGCCCTTTGCCTCTTTTGTGATGTTGGCATTCTTACAGAAAATGATCCCTTATCAGGATGTGTGACGGGCTCTTGGAGGGGATGAGACTGGTGGAGAGAAGGCACACTAAATGCAACCATCCATGTACATGGAAGAATTTTATGCACCTGATAGAATTGGGGCAAGAGACAAGGTGGTCATTCATCATGTGCATGGTCAGTTCCTTAGGTCAAACCATCTTTAGACCACTGCNACAAGGTGGTCATTCATCATGTGCATGGTCAGTTCCTTAGGTCAAACCATCTTTAGACCACTTCCTCTTTTTTTTTTAAGATTTTATTTATTCATTTGACACAGAGAGAGAGAGATTACAAGTAGGCAGAGAGGCAGGCAGAGAGAGAGGAGAGAGGAGGAAGCAGGCTCCCCGCTGAGCAGAGAGCCCGATGTGGGCCTCGATCCCAGGACCCTGGGATCATGACCTGAGCCGAAGGCAGCAGCTTTAACCCACTGAGCCACCCAGGCGCCCTAGACCACTGCCTCTTGGCTTTGCATGTAGACCTAAGAATTACTCAGCCAGCTTGGTTATCCTGTTTATTATGGCAGACGTTAAAGTGAAGGCATCCTGGTACATGATGACAAAGTAGTGAGAGGACAGAGAGAGAAGATGGAAGAGAATGGAAGAAAGGGAGGGTAGGAGGGTGAGAGAGTGGGAGGGAAGGAAGAGAGAGAGGGAGAGAGAAGGCAGTATCCCCAGTAATTACAATGCACACTGGGATCATTTGGTGTGACATCCATTAAATAGCATGTCTCAGCAGGTCCTAAGGATACTGCTGTGTTATCAATAGAAAAATACGTATGAGAGCATCATAATGTTGATGTCATCTCCCTAGGAAATGAACACTCTTCTTGCCTCAGTTGACAGGGTATGGATCCCTCTGCTCTTGTGTGAGCCTCACATCTCTTTCTTCCCCTTCGTTGTCCACCCCCGGGGCTCATTTTGTACAGAGGAGAAAAAGAGACTCTGTTCAGCACAATTAAGCCACCCACACGCAGATTTACCAGGCAGAAAACAAAGAATAATGAAGAAAACATCTGCCACCACCTGGGCAACTGACGTAAATAAAGTAACCGAGATGATGCCTCTTGACGAAGTCATTAGCAGGAGCTTCTGTGTGACAAAAGGTAATGCCTTAGCAACATCAGGAACCCTTATAACAGCTTCAGTGAACGGGAGTCATGGGAATATTTATTATTCAGTGGCAAACCCTGGCTCTTTCTCCTTACCAGTAGAAGGGAATGAAGCAACTATGAGATCCAAGGGAGAGGGGATGGACTTGGAGTCACTTACTAGATTGTTACTTTGGGGAAGGCTCACCCGCATCTCCAAGCTTCACTTCCTTTATTACGGGGATCTGATAACAAGTCAGGACGAAATGAGCCAAGAATGTGAAGTGCTTAGCAGCGGCTCTGGCAACACAGTAGGTAAGTGATGCATATTGGCTCCTGTCCAATGACAGGGTGCTGGCAAGCAGAGCCTGAGACGGCTTGGCTCCCACATGATTTATGGAGGAGCAGAAGAAGGACACAGAAGTGGACAGAGGAAGGTGTTCAGCAGGGCTGTGGTCCCAGCTGGAGTCCAGTTTGGGCCTCATCCCAGGGGGAGCTCTGGAGCTCAGACTTGGTCCCTGGTGGGACGAGAGTGGGTCAGACTTTTGACCCTGTCTCAGTCAGTCAGTCCCTAGGTGTGGGATGCAGTCGGGGCAAGTACCTCCCTAGACACAATGGTTCCATCAGCATTTCTCTGAAGGAGAGGACAGCTGTGAGCAACCCATCCCCAGAGTAGCTAGAAGATGGGGGGAAGGGGGTGTGCCCTGACCCCATGAAGGAATCTGGGTAGGGCACCCCAGTATCCACCATAGTTCCCTTCTCCCTTCTCACCTGAAGAAGAAAACCTGACACAACACAGGGCAAGATTATTTGTAACTGGAATGGATTCATATTATTTTTCTTAATTTTGGTCAAAGGAAGTGACCACTCACAGGACAGAACTCTCTGAAGCATGCATGGCTAATTGATTCCATGGAGACAATCTTTTATTATTGATAACACTGTTCTGGTCCCCAATGCAGATGGCACCAGCCACGAGGAAAGGGGCCCATGCCTGCGGGTAAGCTTCCGGTCGTCCCAGGGGCCCTCAGCTGCACTGACCCAGCCCAGTGCCCAGGAAGAGATGTGGAACACGAACGGGCAGGGACGTTCAGAGTTGCCTTCAACTCTGCCGCTCTCTTCTTGGTGTGGCTGCCCTGCTTTCTGGCTTGGCGTCATTAGCTCACCGCCACGCCTTCCTGCACATTCGCCTTTCTAGGTCACTGAGACATGAAGTGAACATCACTTGTAATATTCATCCCTTTCTCCACGAACTGGCAGGGGGATGGAGAAAGGCAAGAGCATGGAAGCAGTGGCTGCTGGGTGGGTGGAGAAGTAATCTGCATTCATTTCTCACCCTGTTAACTGGTATGTCACTTTTGTTTCCGGGGTGGATCTAGCAATGACTTAGCTCATCAGAGGTAATGTGCCCCATCACATGGCATAGACGCTGGTCACGGGTCAAGGCTGAGCCTAGGAACCCATGGATAATATTCATATTCTGTATTATAAGGGATGGCACATATAAATTAACTGTATTTTTCTGTGACAATGATGTGTGTATCTTATGTGTATTATAGCATTGTATATATATACACATATATATTAATATTTCATATAGTTTTCTTATTTTTCATCTTTCTTTCCTCACTGGACTGTAAGCTTTGTTAGGTTGGAGGTCTTGTCTATTTTGTTCACTGTTGTGACCACAACTCGTGTTCTAGGTTCCACAGTGGAGGCTCAATAAAAATTTGTTGCATCATCTCCAAATTCTTAAAATCAACTCAAGTCATATTAAAATCAATTCTTAGATTTGAATTGATTTAAAAAATTTGAAGATGAAGGTAAGGTGCTTTATTTCTAAAACAGACCTTGTGTAAATAAGTACGACTAGTTTCGAGGAGCCCTTTCTAGCTGAGGTGCCCGTAAAGTTCGAATATGCTTTATCTATGCTAGAAAAAAATTGGGTTATATGGCCTCCTCCCTTCTAGCTCATCCTTCTTTTTCTTAGCTGTACCAGAAATTTGACTCGTAATTTCTATTTTGATCAATGTGATGTTCAATGAGTGGAGCCAATCAAGCTTAGAAATAGAAATTTAAATTAGAATTCTAATTATGCAGGTGATTCGTTGATGAAGACACGCTTGCCTCAGTTTCTTGTAAGTGTACATTCAAGACTTCCTTTAAAAAAAAAAGATTTATTTATTTATGGGGGAGGGGCAGAGGGAGAGGGAGTGAGAGGATCCCAAGCAAATTCCAACTCCCCTCTAGGCATGGAGCCCAATGTGGGGCTTGATCTCATGACCCTGAGATCATGACCTGAACCAAAACTGTTGTTGGGTGCTTAACGGACTGAGCCACTCAGACACCCCATCTCTGTACTTCAACATCCTTATGGATAAAATGGGAATAATAATACTTATCTTTCATAGGGTCATGGTGAGGATTATACTTGTTAACATATACAGAATATCTATATGTGATAAATAGCTTGAGCACAGTGAACATATGGTACTATCATTTTTTTCTAGCCCTTATCACTTTGTGTAATCACTGCTCCTTACTTGTCTCTATCCTGTCCTGTACTGTAAGAGTCTAGCATAGGCCTGGCTTAAGGAAATGTCAAATGAGTGACTCCATTCTTCATTAGCTATATATTTTAAACATAAAATATTTACAATGTGCCTACTATGACCAATGTACTTCTCTGGATGTTGGATACTGGAAGAATTAAAAAGGCTTAGCAGATAAAATTTTTGTGTTTTAAAGAGCTGTCACTGGTAAGGAAGATACACATTTAAATACAATTATTTTAATAAACAAATTTCAAAATGACCAATGAGAACTGGCAAGCTAAAAACAGAAAATAAGACCAGAAAGATGAAAAGCATGGGATTTTATATCTCAGTTTTATGATTTTTACCTGTTAAAATTCTGGTAATAGTTTTTGTTGACGGAAACATTATAATGGGCAGACTGGTAAGGTACAAACAAAGCCTAATTCCTATCCAAGGGCCTTAGAATACTCAATAAACCAATGATAATTTTCATGCACTTTCCCCTGTCTGAAAACACATCAAGGTGCAATTGGCTACATTTTTAAAACAGAAACACAGAATGTTCTCTTCATAGGAGCACACATATTCAGCTCCACACCTAGCAAAACCTAGGAATGAGGTGCATCTGCCTACAACCACAGCAAGAGCCTCCCAAACGGAGCCACCTGACCTCTGCTCCCCCAGGCCAGCTCTCGGACCAACTTAGCCCACTAAGCAACACACCAGTCTTTCTGCAAATCAGCCTCTGACCTTGTAACCCAATTCCAGTGTCATGAGTGTTTGCCGTTTTCCTGACACCAAGTCGCTCTGTTGCAGCCCAGTTCCAGTGCCAGAAGCCTGCCTTAGTTTCTCTTACATCTGACTCGCCTTCTTGTCACCACACCATCAAGGCACATACTTTGCCAATCCCTTCGGGAGGAGGAGGCACTAACCATTGGGTCGCCATGGCCTGGCTCAGCAATCTCTCTGCTTATACTCATCCTTCTGATGCCATTTCCCAGCTGCTCAACTAGGAGTAAGCCACACAGGCTCTCTGAGCCTCAGTTTCCACATCAGAAAAATAAGGGTAATCTTACTTATCCCTCAAAGGTACTGTACACTTTAAATGGACCAGGGCATGTAAATTATATGGGGCCAGGAACTTAGCAGACACTCAGTAGGGCACTAGCTAGTCTTCCTTCCCAACCATGTAAAAAATGTGGCAGATGCACTCAAACACTTGTCTCCTTTATGAAGTAGCGTACATTGTTACACACTGATTTGTTAACGGCTCTGCAATTGAAGTTACAAAAGCCAGGTGTCACAGTGCAAAGACTATGTGGTCTGGGAGAGCAGAGACAAATGTCTGTTGTTCCTGAAGTCACCAGGAAGCATCCACAGGACCTCAATCACATCAGTTAATCTCTGGGGCCTCACTGTCTTCATCTGCAGGCAACAGGTTAAGTTAGATCATGTGTCAAGCCCTTCCTTGCTCTAAATTTCTGAGTCTTTATTAAAAGTAGACAAAAATCTTCATATGGTCACAAGTATTATCTTCCACTAGGGCCTCACTGAGTGATGAGTTGAATGATCAGAGTTTTAGGGCTCCTGTCCTACATGCTAGCAAGTGGTGTGCGTGCTTGGTGTTAGGGGGAAAAGGACCAGTCCAAGGATCTCAAAGTGTGGTTTCTAGACCAGCCTCATCCACGTCATCTGGGAACTTACCATAAATGCCAAATCTCAGGCCCTGCCCCAGATCACCTGAAGCAGAAACTAGGATGCGCTCAGCCACCTCTGCTTTCATAAGCCCTCTAGGTGATCGTGATGCTCCATAGACTGAGACCCACTGTTTTAATCAATGAAAGCATTTGACACACACACACACCCCCTTCCCTTCAAACCGAGAAGATAGATCTAGAATAAGGACATATATTCTACTTAGAATAAGGACATATATTCTACTTTCTGATAAGTCCCCACTGATTTCTAGATTAAAAAAAAACAATTTAAAAAAAGAGCCCCTCAGGATTGCTGACTGATCAACTTCATTTTCAGTAGATTATTATGCTATTTTGAAGGAGACATGTACGCCCAGCAGAAAATTAAGGAAATTGCTAAGGACAAATAAGCCCTGATTGCTAAGGGAAAAGAAGGCCACTTATCTCCTGTTATCTCTTCTGTGAACAGTCATTCCCTCTGCACGCAACTCACTCCAAAGTCTTCCATTTCAATATGGCAAGGATGCCTCCAAACAGTGGTTTAATTCATTGATTTTTCTTGGCTATTTTCATTACCTACTTAAGCACAAAATGCATTTATTGTGGCTTCAAACTGCATTCAGTTGATCAAATTGCCGTATTTGAAGAAGGGTATCAGACACCACTAAAGAGCCTCTTTCTCAGCACAGAAGGGCAGGATCCCAACATGTGGTGAGGTTTCAACCAAAGCACATATGTCTTAAGCAGTTAGCGCTCGCACACAGTTTAGCACCAGATGAACCCGGAACTGGCAAGTAGTTACAGTCCCGGTCATGGGATTCGTCTGTGTAAAGCTCTCCATGGCTCCCCTTTCTCTCCCGGTGATACTCTGCAGTGATGTCTCTGAGACTTATCACCAACCTCACACCTGTAGGCCCCCTTTCCAAGCCTTCGCATGGGAGTCCCATTGCCTAGGCAGTCTCTCCGTCCCTACCCTTCTCCCCATATGCCGCTACTAAATCCCACGCACCAGTCCTACCTGTAACACGTTATCGCGCCATTCAGGTCACATGCCTGCCTGTCCGATGGGACGGTAAGCACCAGGGAATCAGGCATTATTTCTCTTCAGATCCCAACAGCATTCTAATAGGTCCTTGTATCTGCTGAGTGAAATAAGTTTATTTTCTGATCACACCTTCCTTTTTTGTCTGCAGGTATTTTACCTCCAATGTAATGGTCTTATTCAGTCAAGAAAAGACATAGAAAAAAGCGAATTTCCTAGTGATATTACTCTCCAAGGAAAAAGTCATAGTCAAAAGCAAAATTTTCCTCCTGTTGTGCTTTTTCAGCTACCTACAGAAATAGTAATTTTTAGAGGAAGCCTGTCAAAAAGCTTATGAACACTGGTTAAATTAGTTTTTTCTTTTATTTTTGACAAATGGGTTGTAATTAAGGTTCATATCGCTTTCGTTCTTTGTTGTTGTTGTTGTTGTTTTTAAACTTTTAGAAGTCTACCCCAGATGAATACTTACCAGGGAACAACATGAACTCAGGAAATGAGAAAGAAACTAACCAATTTCCACATATGTAAACAGTGATGGAGGATTATTGAGAAAGACGCAGAGTTGGCAATCGGGAGCCCTGTTAATCAGGACACTGAGTTTCTACTCCTCCTGCAGGGGATCCATGTGGCCTTGGCTATGACCCCTGGCCTTTGAGATGTCAGTTTTCCATGCAGCTGTACTCTCTCAAAGTAAATGCCAACAAGATACTTGAAAAAACCATGACGATGGGAAGAGGGGAAAGGAAAGAGAGATTTTTGAAGAATATTTCCAGAGTATGGAGATGGTTTGCAGAAAAACCATCTTTAGACACCTGAGGAAGAAGCAACTTCAAAAGATATAAATGACACAATCTAGGTCGGTTCGAGAACCAACTTCTCTGAGCCTAAGAACAAAGACAGGCAGGAGGGTGAAGATCCTGGAAATGATGTAGACACCATCAGGACCAGGTCATGTGTCATAGCCCAGGAAAAGTTCCCATAGAAACAAGGTGCTCAGGGCTAGATTCAAAGCCTTAGCATTAGGTAAGTTGAGGCAGCCGCTGTACCCTGCAACAGGCTTCCAGAACCAGAAAGGGGGAACTCAGGAGCAACTAGAAAGGGGACTGAGTTCAGGCCAAGCCTCCTGCAGTTTGAATCCTGCTTGGCTGAAACACAGTTGGTACACTGTGTTCCTGTACCTCCCAGCAAGCAGGAGAACTCGTTCCTTCCAGCCATTGAGACTCTTCATCCTATCTGCTCCCACCTCTGCGGGCTGCACACACCAGACATTCAGCCTGACTGCAGTGGAATAAGAGAGTGAATATAAATAGTGAGACTTTGAGATCTGCTCTTCAGAGATGTTGGGGAGGAAACCAAAAACCCATTTTTACCTTAAAAGAGAGTTGTGGGTGTAGTGGTCTTCTGAAGAAGAAGGCAATTACTTTAATGATTTGTATTTTTACTATGGGAAAAGTACATCCTATTTAAGGAAATGTGAACAGTTTTGAGAATTTAAAGGAAGAAAGAAAAGCAAAACCCACCGTCCCATGAGTCAAATACAATGATAGGGATATGTTAGTGTGTTCCTTTTAGTCTCTTTTGGGACACACAGACATTTAAAAATATTGCTGAAATCATTGTTTAACATTATCCATAATCATTTCTGATGGTTTGCACACAATTTATATAGTTAAACCACTTCTCGTTGAATGAATTTATCATACCTTATGTTACTACACCTCTATAATTGAATGATAATGGGAGATATGAGGAGAAGATAAAATATTTAAAGGCCACCGAAAGAGAATGATACATGCCTTTGAAAAGATTTCAGACTAGTTAAGGATACTGGGAGATGGGGACCTTGGGAAGAAGGAACAGACAGAATTAGAAACACATGATAGAGGACAAGTGTCATATGAACATATGACAGAGGAAAAATTAAAAGTATTTTTTAAATTTGGGCGCCTGGGTGGCTCAGTGGGTTAAAAGTATCTTTTAAATTAGAACAAATCTTTATTCAGAGGAAGATGATGATGAAGATGGCTTTATACTTGACCATGTGGTCTGTTGTTAGTAATATTTTGATATTGCCATTGGAAATTATGGCCAATTTATAATTCCTGTCAACTTACGTGATTATTTCTGGAGAGTAGATAGAGTTAAAATAACTGTGTTAAAATAAAACATACAGATATTATTACTGTTTCTTTTGTTTTCCAAAAGCCTCAAACTAATGTATCACCTAAACAACATATATGATTGTGTGTATTTTATCATAACCAAGCTACCATGCTTATTATTCATTTAAAAACTTTGCTAATCAATTGCTAACAATTGGCATCACTTGTTTTTTTCCTACAGTACTGTAGTTGGGTTTAACATTATTTTAATGTTTACTAACTAACTTTTGTTCTTTCCCTGTTAATTATTCATTCAAAACCATTGACAATCTGGCTGTTAACATGTTCATTTAAAAAAATCCATATATGGGAGCTCTTTACATAACTCATGTATCATATGTTCCTCTTAAAGGCAAATATTCTTGCCAGCGCCTTTTTATCTGGGTAGTTGATATGTAGAAGTTTTACATTTTTATGTAATTATGACTACTTTATACTTAAGAGGGTAACAATTTGCCCACTTCATTTAGTCACTTTTCTCCAGATGTTTACTTTAACACTTTGCTCCCTTACATGTCGAACTTTGGGAAGGAATTAATCATTCATTTTGTCATGTGAGGGTCGTGAGCAGACATTGACTGTTTAGCTGATTGAGCTAAACGGGATCCAGAATTTATAACTTCTTCCTAAAGGCAAATTTTCTGCATGGGTTTCTAATGCTAAAAATAGGACAAATAGACCCTTGCACATAAAAATAACCTAGACCATTTTTCCTCTTTTACAAAATAGTTAGAAAACATTTGTCACTGGTAGATTGTGCTACTTTGGGTAACACTTACGGATGCAGAACATCACATGAAGGAGTTCTGCAAAGTTTCAGCTATTCCACTTTCTTGGTTACTTATGTTATTGGGATTCTGATTGCATTAAATATTCGTTCTTTCACCCCGGAGAAGCATACATCTGCTTCTGCTGACATCTGTTCTCCTTTGTGGGTTCTGAGGAAACATTTATTTCTTTTTTGCTTTTCTTCCTGTTTTAGCAATGTCTGCCTCTCATCTTAATAAATCACCTTTGCTTGGCAATAACTTAATAGAGAGAGAATGCATAGCTAAAGAGGGAATGTGTAGCACAGAATACAGAATTTCGGACAACATATTTGGCTTGTTGGGTGGTATCTGCCAGGCAGCACAAAATAAGGTTGATGGTGTACTGACTTCCTTTTTAAAGAAGGATATAAACTACGATACCAAGGTTGATATCAACAAGTGATATCAACAAATGTTGATAAACATTCGTTTCACACCATGTTTAGCACAAAGGAATAGGAATGGTGAACAAGTTAGGGAAGGCTCTGCTTTTGGGGTATAGTTCCAAATATACTGCTACATTTTTGATTCCTCTGTACCTTTCTCCCAGAAGGTTACTTTTGCTTCCAGGGTCTGGATTCTGCCTCCCTTTCAGAGGCACAAAGACCACCACTCTGTGAGGTGGAAATGAGCAAGAGGAAATGAGCAAGAGGCTCTACACACATTCTCAAGGCAGAACTGACTTAATCTTCTCTACAGACTTCTAGACTCCTGAGATGCTGCTCACATATCCTGATTAATTCTGTGACCCCACTCAGGGCTGATGCAACTGATGAAGTGAAAAGATCTTATTGAAAAAAAAAATCATGACATCAACTTCTTATGATTGCTTTAAGAATGAAATCTTGATTGGGAGAAGATGTCCAATCTACAATACATATAAAGAACTTACAGTCAGAATATATAAAAAACACTCCTGCAAATCAATAATGAAAAAGAACAGCCCATTTGAAAAAAAAATGGGCAGGAGACTTGAATAAGAACTTCCCAAAAAGGCACTATACCAATGGGCAATACATATTAAAAAAAAAAAAAGTGCTCAACATTGTTATTCACCAAAGAAATACAAATTAAAAACACTTCTCCAAAGAAGACGTACAAATGGCTGACAGACACATGAAAAAATGTTCATCATCACTAGCCATCAGGGAAACTCACATCAAAACCACATTGAGATACCATCTTACACCAGTCAGAATGGCCAAAATCAATAGAACAGGAAACAACAAATGTTGCAGAGGATGTGGAGAGAGGGGAACCCTCTTTCACTGTTGGTGGGAATGCAAGTTGGTGCAGCCACTTTGGAAAACAGTGTGGAGATTCCTCAAAAAATTAAAAATAGAGCTACCCTATGACCCTGCAATTTCACTACTGGGTATTTACCCCAAAGATACAGATGTCGTGAAAAGAAAAGCCATATGTACTCCAATGTTCATGGCAGCAATGGCCACAATCGCCAAACTGGAAAGAGCCAAGATGCCCTTCAACAGTTGAATGGATAAAGAAGATGTGGTCCATAATACAATGGAATATTACTCAGCCATCAGAAAGGATGAATAGTCAACTTTTATATCAACATGGACTGGTCTGGAGGAGATTATGCTGAGTGAAATAAGTCAAGCAGAGAAAGCAATTATTATATGGTTTCACTTACTTGTGGAACATAAGGAATAACATGGAGGACTCTAGGGGAAGGAAAGGAAAGTGAATTTGGGTAAATCGGAAGGAGAGATAAACCATGAGAGACTGCGGACTCTGTGAAACAAGCTGAGAGTTATGGAGGGGAGAAGGAAGGGGGGATGAGTGAGCCTGGTAGTGGGTATTAAGGAAGGCATGTATTGCATGGAGCACTGGGTGTGGTACATAAACAATAAATCTTGGATCGCTGAAAAAGTAAAAATTAAACAAACAAACAAAAACCACAAAGAGAATCTCCCAATCACCAGAATGGTTAAAATGAAAAAAAGCTGATTATACCAAGTATCAAGTATTGGCATGGGAATAGAGCATCTCATATATCACCAGTGGGGTTATAAATCAGTTATAACTACTGATTTATAGTATTTATTAAAGCTGTATTTATTAAAGCTGATCATAACAAGTGTATGATCCAGTAATTCCACTCAGAGATATGTGTCCTAGAGACATGAGTGCATATTTTTACCAAAAGACTGGAAACCAAATGTTTGTCAACAAGAAAATGAAGAAATAAATAGTGATATATTTATGCAAAGGAACATCATAGAGTAGGATTGAACAAATAGAGCCCATAGGCCAAATCCTGGCAAATAAGCTTTATTGGAACATACTCACATTCTTCATTCACATAGTGTCTATGGCTACTTTTGTGCTACAAGGACAGAGTTGAGTAGTTGAGACAGAGACTATATTGTTCACAAAACTTTTTTTCTTAAACTATCTAATCCTTTACAGAAAAAGTTTGCCAACCCCTGTTATGAAGCAATAAGTAAGAATAGACTATGGGGACAGATAGGAACACGAGATGAATCTCACAGATAATATGTCGAATGAGAGAAGCCCGAAGCAAAAAAGTACATACCATAGAATTCCATTTATATAAAGTTCCGAACAGGTAAAACTAACTGATAGCATTAGAAATCTGAGTAATAATTTTATCGGGGGGATACACACTGAGAAGATACAAGGGAACTTTTGGGGCTCCTGGAAATGTTCTATATCTTGATTTTAGTGGTACCTATAGGAATATGTTCATCCATAAAAGTTAATTGAGCTGTACATGCAAGATTAGCACACTTAACCTTTTTATGGATCAATTAAAAGAAAAAGAATGAAATCATGAATTTGCTGCCTTTTAAATAGGCAGATTGGCTAAAACTCTCCATATGTATGTAGGAGGTAAAAACATGTTCTTTTCTGTGACTATGAGAGGAGCTAAAACTTCAGCTTTTTTTTGTTGTTGTCATTGTTGTTTGGTTTTGTTGTTAATGAGGTATAACTGACATATAACATTATATGCTCCAAGTATACAACATAATGATTCAATATCTGTATATATTGCAGAATGATCACAGTAAATCTTGCTGACACCGGTCACCATACATAGTTACAATTTCTTTTCCTTGAGATGAGAATTTTCAAGTTTTACTCTTAGCAACTTTGAAATATGTGGTACAGTATTATTAACTATAGTCAACATGCTGTACATGAAATTCCAGTTTTCATAACTCAAAGTGAGGCTGGCCAAATTTATTTTGCATCAAATTTGTAAGGATATTATAATGCATGATGAAATGGCAAGAACTTTTGCTAAAAAGTATGCCATCTATGAAAGAATGTCTTTTTATTTTTTCTTAAATGCTTTTCTTTCCTCTTCACTGAACTTCTGTTTCGCCATACTCTTCGTTTTATGCATTTCTGACTTCCAACAATGGTTTACCAATTTTCTACTTCCTTATTCACCTACATCTGTCTCTTTTTTCCTAGTATATTTATAGTAAATTGCTTGCATAACCCTTGGGCCTACATTAATTTATCTTCGAATGTTTTTCATTTCCCCTTTGTGTCCTTTAACTCCATTGATTTACCCTATTTGATATTTCTTCATTATTCTAAAATTCACTTGGCTGCCGTTCAACAGTCTTATTTTTTCCCCTTTTGGTTGTCCCTGTGTCCTAATTACCAACCTAACTAGGTTATGAGAACTCCTGCACAGAGGGTCCCTAACCCATACATTAGAATCATAGTGTATGGATCACTCAATCTTAGCCAAAGATTGATTTCTTTCTAGCTCCCTCTTTTACATAGTGCATAATTTAGTAATCTTGTGCCCTGCCTGAAAACCTGCAGTAGTACATGATTTATTCACTTCACGTCATTTCTTTCCAGAGCACTAAAATCATGTATAACTAGTAGCCTTTCTCTTAGCATAAATGAAAAACAATAAGATGATATCGAGGAGTTGGCATTGTGGTAGTTGGTAATCAACACGATAATGAAAGATAAGGGCTTCTTCTTTTAAAGTATTCCTGAGCACTGTGCAACTCTATTCCCAGTGATCCTCATAACCTTGTTGCAGTAACTGGAAAATTACTAAATGTCTGTTACAGACAGAAGAAGTGGACAACAGAAAGTACTTAAGGATTCCACGGTTCCCTCAGCTGGCCACCAACTTTGCACACAAGAAGCAGGGCATTTGATAAGCAGGATCAAATTTGTGCTATTTTATCTTGGTTCAGATAGAAAACAGGTGACTAGAAACTACCAGTGTTCTCAAAGCTTGGCATGGGCTCCATCTTGAGGTGTGTTAACTCAGGCACTCACCGAAACGTCAATATTTATATTTCTAGGACTGGAGAATCACTACCTCTTCTTTACATCACCATGCCATGAGATGAAGCAGCTCAGAATACAGCCCTATGGAGATTTTTCACAGAATCCAATGTTTTAGGGTTTGAAGGAGTCTTTGAAGTCATTAATCTAACCAGCCCACTGATACTTGAATCATCTCTCCAACACTCCCACTTACTCCTGAGACCACAGTTACACACTCTAACCACAAAAACTTCCTCTCCTTGGTCCCAGCTGCACCAAAGAGCTACAGTGAACATAGAACATAGAACTCTTTAAACATTTGAACACAGCCTGTGTCTACCCCTCTGGCTTCTCTTTTCTGGGTCAACGATCACAATTTCCTATATCATTCCTTATATAGCATGGTTTCAGGTCCCCACCCAAACTTGGTCAGTCTCTTTTCCCTGAGCTTCTCTTGTCTTTCATCCCTTAAAAATGCAGGGGTCCAAAACTGAACAGTCTTCCAACTGTGGGTTGACCAGCACAAAATGGAGTCAAAGTGTCCCTTCTCTCCTTTGAAATAATTGATGTGGTTTCAGAATTTGTTTTTCTGGTCAATCTGTCTCACTGTTGGCCAATTATTGCTTTTTCTGTTATTAAGGTCAATTCCTTCTCAACCACTGCTCATCACTCATGGGTGCTCCTTATAAATACAACCAAATTGACAGCCTCTATTAGGTCACTGCTCAGGAAAAGTCACTGGTGGTGGCCACCTGAACTTGACTCAACTCAATCTTTTTTTGTCTGGATATGTCATCTCTTGTGGCTTCAGTAAGACACACACACACACACACACACACACACACACACACACACACTGTTAAGAGGCTTAGAAATGCATGTAATTTGGTCATTTATATAAGATTGTGTGTCAGCATGTTTGTTCAGCCCCTAAAACTAAGATTGCTTTTTCTTAGAGCAGGTGTTGTCAAATATTTACTGTAAAGAGCCAGAGAGTATTATTTTCAGTTTTGTGGGCCACATGAGCTCAGTTGCAACGACTCAGCTCTGCTGTTGAAGAGCAGAAGCAGCCATAAATAATATGTAAATGAATAAGCATGGCTATGTTACAATAAAACTTTATTCACCAAAACAAGCAGTGAGCAGAATTTGGCTACTGTGCTGCAATTGCCTGCTCCATGCCTTTGAGTGTCTAAAAGCATTCTGCTGTGATTATTTTCCCATTATCCTTGTATATTGCATGAAAGTGGTATATTATTAAGTGCTTTTTATAGATAGAGGAACTGAGTAACATAGAGAATGTGGTTGTTGTTAAGACGAATTAATATGTACTATTGCGGCACTCTCTTGATTCATCTCTCTACTCAGCAAATGGACAAGATGCTCATATTTATTGGGAAAAATATTTCAGGGGCGCCTGGGTAGCTCAGTCAGTTAAGCACCTGCCTTTGGCTCAGATCATGATCCCAGGGTCCTGGGACTGAGCTCCACATGGGGCTTTCTTCTCATCCGGGAGCCTGCTTCTCCCTCTCCATCTGGCTCTGCCCCTGCTCATGCTCTCTCTCACTCTCCCTCTCTCTTAAATAAATAAGGAAAAACTTAAAAAAAAAGACTTCAGAAAGAGTTCACTTCTTTCATTTGTCTTCTGGTGGCTACCTTCATCATGTAGACTTGATTATAATGATCCCATAAAACTATAATCTAACAAAAACCTTTCTAATCACTATCCTTTGTGCTTTAGGGCAAGCTGCTGCTGCTATGCCGGTGTGTGCACTTTGGGAGGGTGTATCAGCAGTGGCTCACTGTCTTTCCAAACCATTCACCTAAATGACCAACCTCCCTAAAACGGAAAACAAAATAAGAATACCCATCGACTCCATATTTTTGTCACTTAACAAAATCACTTATGGGCTTTGCTCCCATTTTCTGTATGGAGCTTCCACTGCAGTGCTCCATGGTTTCATGGTTTTTGCTGTTTGGGGTCAAGTAGGAGACTCCTTCCCCCCAAACCTCTGCCATTTTAGGATCATGGAGAGGATCGCTAAAGCACATGGATGTGATTTTCATGCTAATCTGTAGCTCCACAGATACGTTCTGAGTACCTGCTCTGTGCTACATGCCATGAAAGACGTTAGGAAATCAGAAATGATAAACTAGGGCCTCAAGGAGCTCAGGCTGGTAATGACTAAAATGCACAGAAACACAAATCTCCTGGTTTTATCCCCTAGCAAAATCACTTTTTTCAACTCAGGCATCCCCTATCATGAATATACTTTGGAATTTTCCATTCTCCCCAGAGTTACCTTCTTTAGCATTTTAATCTAGGAAGCATTTGTTCTTTTGAATGTCATGCAGTGTGACAAATTTGTTCTTTTACTTTTACCGAAGCACTTAATAAGCTGCTTCTTTCCTGCACCTTTACTCTCCCCAGGTGTTCGCACAGTGAAAGTGTAACAGCTTTCCTTATTCCCAAAGAGTCTCCTCATGTTTCATTCGAGAATATTCACAAGACAAAATGACAAAAGCATAAAATAAAAAGAAGGCTTGAAATCTATATTAACCTGGCTCTGTCTCCAGTGGGCTTGTGTATATGGGTGAACTTGCTATAGTGCTGAGAAAAATCAGTCTTATTGATTTATCTGGACGGTGAGTACCAGAATCAGTACTCAGGTCCTGAGGGTGGTGAATTCTTTCTCCAGGACCAGGGAGGTTGACAAGTTGCCTCCTCCAACCCAGCATGCTCAGGTGGAAAGAACCAGAGACAATAAAATAAATTTCAGCTACATTAAAACAGCACACCCATTTTCACAAGGAAATACACAAAATAAACCAAGAGTCAATTTCTTATGAAACAGCATCTCTTAACATGAAGAACATTCCATACCGATTCTTCCACCTCTGGCAGTAGAATGGATAGAGAACAATGACCCAATCCCGGAGAAAAGTGTGTAAGTCCCACTCTGTCTGCCTCTCTACTTTCAGGATCTTTGCTAAATGGCCCAAATTAAATTCGAGGTTTCAAATGTCTTCACTGGACGCTTGTTAATAACCACCTTTCCATGCAAATTCAATGCCTGAAAACTCTCATGGCCTCACTTCCATCCTTCCCCATTGGCAAACAGTTTGGTAGGTCTTAACTGGCATTTTCTGCCAGGTTCAGATCCTTACCTCCAGCGGAAAAAATGAAAATCTGGGCAGAATCTGAAGACTGCAAAGAGTTAATACTTATGGGGGAAAGGCAGTGCCCAAAAGGAATTAACTACATTCCCTTTTCAATTTCTCTGTCTTCTGGCTAACTTTCCAAACAGATTTAATCACTCTCTCAGTATCAGTCACGATCAGAATCTCTCCCCGATGGCCGGCGCCCGGCTGCCACCGCTCTCGGAGAGCGCCGGGCAGCCAGCAGGCACCTCACAAAGCCATCACTCAGTCCCAGCAGCTCAGTCCCCCTGGCACTCTTCAGAGGCTGAGTTACTGGCATGAATAAATTCCGAGAGCCCCGTTAACGTGGGGTTGTTTCAGTGAAATTCACGGTGAAAGCCATTGAGTATGAGGGTTTGATTTCTGCCCAAGGAACATGGGTGAGTTTGGTCTACTCCTCCTTGCACTGGAGAGGGAACCCAGGGTTTGACACGTCCTGTTGCCATTGTTTGTATGTTGCTGCCTTCTGGTTACCAACCACAACCACTGTCTGTCTGCGTCTTCTTTCACAGGACTCATTATTTCCTGTTCTTTTGGGGGCAGCGACCAGGGTTTTCAGAAATGAGCATTGCTTTCTCTTGCCTCCAACAGCAGCGGTGCCAAAGGAAAGCTCTTTTAATCAACTCTGTGCCACAAAAGAACTTGAAGCTGCGACTCCGAAAGTTCGTCCGCAGAGGCTCTGCCTGCCCAACTTGGAGTGTTCACTTCTCATTCAGTTCCCTTCACTCCGAAGCAACAGTGCAATTTTTCATTTTCTCTGGCTCTGAGAATGCAGGAAGATGCTCAGGCAGGAGACTCGGGCAACATCAAAGTGGGCTCAGCAGCTAAGGTTCTTCAACGGGATCCATCTGCAGCGCTCGCTCGCCGGGTCTCCGGAGAGCCCAAATCTGACCCAAAGTCATGGCCTTTCAGCCCAAACAAACTTCTCTGCCAATGGCTTGTTTCATGTGGGCATGACCAAGCTGGCTTGCATCTGTGCAGACTTGCTCTAGTTTCCTTTGTGATTGGCTGCAAAAGAATCTGTCACGTCTCTCTCCTCTTTGCATCTGTTTCTATCAGTTTCACTTATTTCCTTGCTCTCGCGGTACCTACTCATCAGACTCACAATCACTATCTTTTCGATATTCAAGAGGCAAATCCCTCCAGGTCTGGTATCCCAAGACTTCGGTACCCTCCTTCTCCATCGCTTGCATACTTTCCAGGTCTTCTAAATGCCTCGTCTACCATTTCATTGATTAGCATAATTTCACCACGGTAAGATTTGGGAGGTGCAAAGTATTTAAGAGGATTTCCAGCTCTTTGCCTGCCACGTTCCTGTCCAGACCCACCTGTGATCTCATCTCGCATTCATTTTCGAGGGCTGAGGTACTTCGTTCTTGGAAATTTTCATGCGTGACAAATGAGATCTGGAAAACTACTGCAACAGCATCAAGAGAGGCAGTCATTTATTGTCAGCTGTTGCCTTTCTTTTAAAAGTCAGATTGTGAAAGTTGCTTCCTACCCTGTAGTAAATATGTTTGTCAGAAGTTACACTTGATTAAATCTTCATAAAAGGCAAAGCCATAACTTAATTGTGGATGATTTAATTAAAGCATAACTTCCTGAGTACAAATCCCTAAGGGCTGGCATTGGTGTCTATATTATATTATATTATATTACAATTATTTCTATATTATATTATATTATATTATATTACAATTATTTCTATACCATAGAGGCTAGCACAGCATTGGGGACATTATAGACATGCAATAACTTCTTTTAAAATGATATTTGTTCATTTATCTATACTTATTGGATAGTAACCCCCTAGCCACTGTGAGGTATGATTTAACGATGTAATGATTTTTTTTTCTCTTAGAAGACTATGCTGCCTTTGTCCATTGGGCTGTCCTTCTTGAAGAGGTCAGGGATTTTATTCTCTCCACATATTCTTACTGGGCAAGCTGGTGGAAAGTGGCTCCCCTCTGCTGAAGCCTCTTAGGAAACTGGTCTCATGAAGGAAATCACTCTGATCCAGTTTCCAATCTGAGTCCGCGAGGGTGGCACTTTATGATGTTAACTCTTCATTCCTTTACCACCTAGAGGCAGACTAACACTCCAGTCTTCAGCACGGCTGAATTATGGAACCCAGGTCCCATGGTACTGATAGGGACCCAGAGAAGTTTTAAAACTTTGACTTCTTTTAAAATCAGGAGGAAAAAATGAATTTCATAGTAATGAATACATAATAATGAATTCTACTTGGATTATATTCATCCTACTCCAATACAGTTGTAAAATAGTATATATGTTATTTATATAACATTATAATATATGTTATATATTATATATATATTTTAAAATATTTTATTTATATGTCAGAGAGACAGAGAGCTCAAGCAGGGGGAGGGTCAGAGGCAGAGGGAGAAGCAGACTCCCTGCTGAGCAAGGAGCCTGATGGGGGACGCCATCCCAGGACCCTGGGATCATGACCTGAGCCAAAGGCAGATGCTTAACCAACTGAGCCACCTAAACATCCCTACATATATATATAGAGACACATATATATGTGTGTGTGTGTATATACATATTTATGTGTATATATACATATTTATATATTTATATGTATATGTGTGTGTATGTGTGTGTGTATGTGTATGTATGTGTGTATATATATATATATATATATATATATATATATGTGTGTGTGTGTGTGTGTGTGTGTGTGTGTGTGTGTGTATATATATATATATATATATATATATATATATATATATATATATATATATATATTTTCCTTAATGGAGAAAGGAACCCACAAAGGAAAAAGTGCCCAGGGACCATGAAAGTCATAATGTTGCTCTGGTCCAAGAAGATTTGCTTATCAATTAGGCCCAGAACATGCTAGGAACTTATCACTACCTGGCAGTAATAAAAAACCCATTTGGGGAATATAATTTTGTTTCAGCTCTGGGCTCCTCTCCCCTGACACTGGCGCACCCCCCCCCAGACAGTTTCTCTCGGGTGATCTTCCCCCTGCTTTAACGCCTGCAGATTTGCACGGGAGTGTGTCAGTGCACAGACAGGGAGATGGAACCTCTTAGAGAGCGGAGAGCAATGTGCCTCCACCCAGTTTCTGGAATAGAGGAGGGGTACAATTAGTATTTATGGAATGTAAGAATGACATCACCATGTCCTGGAAAGGGGCAGCCTTCGGATCCAGAGAGATTCTGGCAAAAATTCTGGCTGTACCATTTTCTGAGGGTTGTCTTGATTAAATCACTGCTCGGGCGAGCCTATGGAAGTTTGTGATCATAATTCCTTCCTTGCACGGTGCGATAAGGCTTGAAGATAATTTACGTACAAACACTTAGCATAACCAAATACAGTAGTCCCCGTGATCTATGGTTTCATTTTATGCAGTTTTCAGTTACCCACGGTCAACCACAGTCCCGGAAGAGATAATCCTTCTTTGGATGTATGGTTGAAAAGTCAGTAGGAGCCTAACGCCAAGTCACAACGCTACATCATTCACCTCACTTCATCTTATCAGGTAGGTATTTTATCCTCACAGCATCACAAGAAGAAGAGTACAGTAAAATGAGATATTTTTGGGGGGGGGAGAGAGAGAGACCACATTCACATAATGTGTATTATAATATATTGTTTTATTTTATTATTGTTTATTGTTGTTAATCTCTTATTGTATCCAACTGATGAATTAAACTGCCTCAGAGGTATGTATGTCAGGGAGAAAACATTTTAGATACAGGGTTTGATACTATCTGTAATTTCCGCATCTATTGGGGGTCTTGAAACATGTCCCCACAAATAATGGGCTACTCCTGAATAAGCACTTAATTCTTTAAAGCTATTATATAGTGAGAGGTAGAAGTGTGGGGCAACACAGATGAACAGATGCTAAAATGGGATGTTCAACAAGTGCTGGCATTATTATTAAGTTAAGCACTGCCTCTCTCAGATTCTTGAATGGTTTTCTAGCACTGACAGAAGGTAGGGCACAAAACTCCTCTGAAGTTCAGAGCCCTTCACACCTAACGATGCCCCGCCATCCCCACTCTCCTCTCTTCCTCACACCTGTCGTTTTGCTCTAACTTTTCCTCAGGTTATCCAGGCCCTCTCATACCTCTGTGCTTTTGCATCCGCTGTTCCCTCTGCCTGGATCACCACCTGCCCCCCAACAGTCGTCTGCCTCCAAGTCCTACCTTCTTCTGCACACTTTTTTTACTCTCAATGCTTCCTTATTCCATGTCACTTTTCATTCTCCTCACTATGTAAGAGCTTAAAAGATGAAGACATTATTTCAAAGTGCTTATATTTAGTTCTTATGCATGTAAATACAGAATTTATAATTTCTCACTATGTAATCACCATTTAAACTGAAGTAGAGTGGAAAAAAGATTTTGGACACTGTTCTTGACCATCTTTAGTGAATCCTTCGGCTAAAGTCGAGTCAGAAATTTCTTTGTGTGTGTGAAGGGCCCTGACCTGTAAAAACATTCCCCTCTCTCTCCTTCCCCAAACACTGTTATGACCATATAAAAGCATAACTTTCTCCTAAAAGCAACCAGACAAAATTTCCAAATATTCCCATTCTGTATTTTCAAATATTTTGGGGCCATCCATTGTCAGAAATTAAATGAACAAAATCTGGAAGAAATTCAAACTTCCATAACATTATTAACCATTTTAAATTTGACTGATATATAAATGGGAAAAATGTAGAGTATAATTTTACAAAACTCTTGATTAAGAGATGAAATCTAGATTTTATTAAGAAGTAGATAGCCATTTCCAAGTTGATGATTTAATTTATTAATCCATTAAATTCACGCTCATTTTATTCCACTTAGCACTTGAAACTGAGAGACCAACTTTACCAAAATAACTTTGATCATCATAGATAATTCATAATTAAGTCTTAAAATTGGTTACAGAATATTAATGCATTTGGACTAAATACATATTTAATGAAAACTTAGAACCAAGTGTTTTCAGGCTTCAAATATTTATTCGCTGTCTTTTAGATGTCCGCATTCTTTGACACAAGTGTACTACAGCTTAATGCTTCCATGGAGATTAAAATATGTATTGTGTTAATGTGAGTGATGATTTATGTCAGAATGTACTGTCATCTTCTCTAATAAAAAAGGTTACAAAACAAATGGCTATAATTTATTGGGGGGTGCTGATTTGAAATTTCTGTATTCAATTTTTTGTCAGGAAAGCTATTTATAAGGTCTCTCTATATTAAACAATACCCAATCAGTTCTACTGACAGTGAAATGACATCTAAAAATAAAAAAGAATGAGGAACAAGCCTATTACTGAGACTGAAAGCCAGGCTCAGACTGCAACATAAACAGGTTTGCAACTACAGTGCTGATTTCTTCTTTTGAAGAAGGTAAAGTCTGGGAGAAAGGGAGGGCATATCAACAGGGTGCAATAAGTTATAAAAGCTATTATGATGTCCTACAAAATGAACATTTTTAAAAATTCTGAATTCAGACTCTATTTAAAATGCATTATCCAAAAGGCTATTTGCTATCTTTAGAAGTTTAATGCATTTTAAAGTAATACTCTTGCATTATGAAGTGTGAAATCACAAAGTTCGGCATGGGAAGACTATAACCAAAGGCCCCTCCATTATCCAGTGCCACGAATCAGGCAGGGATCCCATTACCAACAGGCAGGTGTCACATTTATATCAAATTTGCTTGCATAGGTCATAGGGTGTGAAGTGGCCAAGAATCAATTAGTAGAAAAAATTTAACATGCCCTCCCTTTTAAAGTTCATACTTAGGGAGATATGAAATACTTTCCTCTGGAAATCTCTTCAGTACATAAGAATACATTGATATACATAAAATATGTATCTGTACATTTACTTTCGGGAGGTCAATGATACCCTGTGGAAGAAAATTAAGAATAAAAGATGATTTCATCAAGCAAGTAGCTACTATCTTCCTATAAGAGGATCCTATTATTCTCCTCTCATCTATAATTTTACTCAAATAAACTACTGTTAATATGCAAATAGTTGGGGGTTCGTTTTGCAAAGAACAGTGGGAAATGCGAGCTTGGTATCACTTTGGTATACCTAGCTCGAACCAAAGAGATGCATGGATATAATTTTGAAGAACAGAATGACAATGGTGTCACTTTAGTTAAGCTCTAAGTTCTCTTTTTATTAGAACAGACATTATTAAATCCCACTGCATACAATAAAAAAATCTAAGTTTCAATTATACATCCAGTAATCCCTCATTATTTTTTTTAAATCAGTTTCATTACATTGATCTACACCTCTCATATTAAAGAATTCTGGTCTGTTCATAGACAATGGAGGGAGAGATCATAGTTTTCCTGAGATTCCTTTAAGTTCTTCTAGCCCTTCTATCATTTCTATCACAGTAGAAACCACCCAAATTATTATCCCAGGTAGAGAAGATCTCAGGAGAACAGCAGGATGTGTTTTGCACTAATAGCCATTTGCAACCCCTACATTAGGAAGTTTAAATGGATAGGGCTTTCATGTGGGTACTTTATGGCCTATTCCACTATTCCACTGCAAAAAGCCTTAGACACCATGCAGAGCTGTACATCAGTATCCTGCTTACCCTAGAATTTTTAAAAATCATATAGGAATAACAGTAACAATACCTTTCAATTACAACCTGTGTGCGACAGTGGCAAATAACTCTTGAGGCCTGAGTTTTCTCGTTTGGAAATTGGGATAATGAGACCTATCTCACTGGATACAAAAAAGGAAAAGCAAGGTGAATGAATTGGAAAGTAATTTACAAACTATCAAGTGCTATCCTGATCTTTAGTACCTTATGTGCTTTGCAAGCAACAAAGGACTAATGACCTTATCTCAATGGATCTTGGAAAAGCCCCCATGTGACAGAAGAGCAGGAATTCATGATATGATTTTAGAGGAGAAAAATGAGTTTTCAGAGATGTGAAGCTTTGTTCTAGGTCACATTGCTGGTAGGTAACGGAGCTAAACTTCCAACAAGGTTTCAAACATCTTGAAAGCATTTGCTCTTCATCCCCTTGCTCATCTGCACTTTCTGTGCCATCACACAGATAAGGGCTAATCCATTTTGTGCAAATTTAAGGACTGTGATCGCTCCCCACTTGATACATGTAGCAGATCACTTTCCACCATCCTCTATAAACTGCACGCTTATTCTCACTTTCATCTAGTCATCTACACCGGGCATGATTTGACTGAAATCCTGTCCCCAGCTTTTGGAAAGTTAAGGTTCTGCAATACTTTCCAAGACTAATCTGAAGCTACACCATGGTCCAGACACTTTTTCCCCAGTAAAATCGTTTAACCAACTCATTTTGCTCTGACTTCTCAGAGTTGTCAGGTTATTACCACACAATCTAGTGGTTGATGAGATTGTAGCTTTTTTCATCCTTCTGTGCATGTAATTCTTATCCTGTTGAACTAGATTATCAAATCAGATGTAGGGAATATATACCTTCCACAAACTGAACACTGTTGATTAGATTGAATCTAAAGGATTATTAAAATCAATTTTTAGTTATAATGATGGTATTTTGGTTATATTTTACAAAGAGTTTGTTAAAAAAAGAAAAAGAAAAATGAGTTTGTATTTCCTAGAGAAACATACATGAATATTTAAGGATAACATGATATAATATGCAAGATTCATTTGAAAAAAATCCTGCAAGGAGCAGGGGAGGTGGAGGTGGATGGAAATAGGAAGCTAAGGATGAAATAAGATGGGCCAAATACAATTATTGAAATAGAAAGTAAGAAAATGGGAGTCCATTATATACTGCTCTATTTTTTGTGTATGATTGAGAAGTCTCATAATAGAAAGTTAACAAAAGTAAGAGGCTAACACGAAGGAAAGCTGATACCTCAAATAACTACTGGCACAATAAGGAGTATATAGAAGCTTTAGTGAAGTCATGACTCTATAGTGAAAAGAATATTTTAACAATTCTGACCACTTTGAATTAATTTCTTGTTTAGAAGAGAAGGAAAGCTTTTGAAGAACTTTCACCTCAGAAATAAGTTTGATAGTGAATTAATTCTTCCCTGAGGGAAGGAAACAGAGGTGAATGAGGCTCTTTCCTACAACACTCTGGTTTCTGTACCTTCACATGTTACCCTATCTATTGTCTGTGTTTGTGCCATGCTCTAAAAAGATTTAAATATGGGTGGTTTTACGACTGGATTTAACTTGCTTTAAACTAACTGAAACATGAACACTTCCTGAGCAAATAAAGAATTACAACATAGTGCTCAGTGTTCAGCTAACTAAAAAGGTAGAAGAAAAAAAAAATAGAGAATAATGAATGTAATAAGATTTTAACCCAAGCTCCTAAATTCATTAATTTCTTCGTATCCAAGTAGATGATTTGAAAGAGAAATGAGAGATGATGACCACCTTCTCTCTGTTCTCTCCTTTCCCTTACTAACTGGAAGGCCTTCTGGGCAGAGCAGCTTGTGGGGATTGATTCTCCAGGCTCCAGGGGTGGGCCCTGACTGCTATGAGCCAGCCCATACACCCCTGCCCTGGGCCACAGAGCAAGTTGCAGGGCTAGGCACAGACCCACTTTGAGTCAAAGAGATGTGAAGAAGGAACCCTGGTAAGGCAACTGATTGATTCTGTAGAAGCAATTTAACAAAACTCTCCCTCCTGCTGGACATGAACAAGGAAGAATTCAGCCTCAGTTACAGCTGGCGGCCATCTTGCAACCACAGTGGAAACCAGCCCTGGGGAGAAGCCACTTCACAGGAGGTGAAGCAAAGATGGAGTGACACTGGCTCCAGGTGACAATGCTGAACCACTGAATTAAACTTCCCTTGAAGGTTACTTTCCCCTTGACTTCTCAGTTTGAGAGAGGATGAATTTTCTTCATTACTAAAGCTTATTTAAGTTGGGTTTCCTAACCTGAAGAGGACAGTGCTCTGGCTGACACACTAGTCTTGAACTCTGGCTCTTTAACAGGGCTGCTGCTCTCAGTGAGTACCCATAACCCATGTGTGGCTTCTTGTTTGCTGTATGCTTCTATTGCAGCCCATTTCCAGATGGCTGACTAATGATGAATCTGATGGGCTCTGGGTCATAGGTGCCCAGAAAGGTGGATGGTATTTACTGCGAACACCAAATCTTATGAAAAAAAATATATTTTTTTCAAAACCACATTGAGATACCATCTTACACCAGTTAGAATGGCAAAGATTAACAAGGCAGGAAACAACAAATGTTGGAGAGGATGTGGAGAAAGGGGGACCCTCTTACACTGTTGGTGGGAATGCAAGTTGGTCCAGCCACTTTGGAAAATAGTGTGGAAACTCCTCAAAAAATTAAAAACAGAGCTACCCTATGACCTGGCAATTGCATGACTGGGTATTTACCCCAAAGATACAGATGTAGTGAAAAGAAAAGCCATATGTATCCCAATGTTCATACAGCAATGTCGACAATCGCCAAACTGTGGAAAAGGCCAAGATACCCTTCAATGAATGGATAAAGAAGATGTGGTCCATATATACAATGGGATATTACTCAGCCATCAGAAAGGATGAAAACCCAGCTTTTGCATCAACATGGACGGGTCTGGAGGAGATTATGCTGAGTGAAATAAGTCAAGCAGAGAAAGTCAATTATCATATGGTTTCGCTTACTTGTAGAACATAAGGAATAACATGGAGGACATTAAGAGAAGGAAAGGAAAAGTGAATTGGGGGAAATCAGAGGGGGAGATGAACAATGAGAGACTGTGGACTCTGAGAAACAAACTGAGGGTTTGCGGGGGGTGGTGAGCCTGGCGGTGGTTATTAAGGAGGACACATTTGCATGGAGCACTGGGTGTTGTACATAAAAAATGAATCTTGGATCACTGCATCAAAAACTAATGATGTATTTTATGGTGATTAACATAACACAATAAAAAAAAGAAAAATATATGTAAACAGACCAATGATACATGTACATGGTGACAGTACTTTAAAACTCTTAGCCATAAACCTTGCAAGTGAAAAAAATTAACTGTGTCTATTAAAAGCCATTATATATACCAATCTACTTCTAATGGTGATTGGAAACACAAAGATTAGAAATAAAGGTCAACCTACAAAAACTTTTTGAATGCTCTATTTTCCAGGGAAGAGCACAGAGAAAATGGTTGTTTTCGTCTGCTTTATTTATTAGATTTTTCTCTTTACTCTTTGAATCATGATTTGAAAGAAGACAAGTATAAGGACTCTATGTATGGGAAAGTAAGACAGCTTACAAAATGTGTGGTAGAGATGGAAAGTTAGCATTTAATAAAACGATTCCCAAGACAATTCCTTAAGCAAACATCTTAATTGCCCAGCTGCACCTGTCGTAAGCTCAAAGGGCATGGGGTAGGCAGCGACTTGGTGAAATCTGTACCTTCTGGTGGAGAGTGAAATATAACTTATCAGGATACTGGTCGCCCTAAAATAGTTAAGACTTAAGTCTGAAAAGTAAAGAATGTCAATTGAGTATCATCTGGAAAGATGTCTGTTGTTATAAAGGTTTGTTAAAATGAAATGATTCCAAACCAATGTTCTAATATGAAAAAATTATATAATGTAGTTTTGCTTCTGGGTTGGTTATAGTTTCAAATCATATATACACACTAAATGAAGAAAAGAGATATTGGCTTAGTATTTAGAAAATTCAGACCAAAATGCCTACAGTGGCTGTGAAGATCTTGCCCTAAAAGGGAACTTGCACGTTTTAATTAGTGAATCAATAAGTGTTTGCTGAAAGCCAACAAGGTGTTTAACACCTTGCTAGGGGTTGAGCTTATCAGAGCTTCTTTCATGGGCATGCAAGTTGTCCAGTAGCTAGCAGAGCTTCATGTTTGGTGTAAATGCTCTTTTGTCAGCATCTTACAATTCTTTTTTTTTTTAAGATTTTATTTATTTATTTGAGTGAGAGAGAGTATGAGCGGGCAGAGGGGCAGAAGGAGAGGGAGAAGTAGCCTCCCCACTGAGTAGGGAGCCCGATTCGGGACTCAGTCCCAGGACCCTGGGATCATGACCTGGGTTGAAGGCAAGATGCTTAACTGACTGAGCCACCCAGACTCTCCAGCATCTTAAAATTCTTAATAATTGTTGACAAGGGGCTCTACATTTTCATTTTGCTCTGGGATTCCAAAATTACGTAGCCAACTCTAGTGCTTATACAGGCTTTACTTCCTGTCTGTCTGTAACTTGGGGACTATTAGAGGAAATAAGACCATAGGACTATTCTTAAAAATTAATAAATGAACAAAATTATGATTTCAATCTATACTGTCTAAACTGTCATAAAGCACCAATTTAGTTTTGCTTTGTGTAGGACAGTGGATTGGACGTAAGGCAGCATATACAATTATAGTGGAATGATGATATAACAAGCATACTGTATCTTAGGGTTGGAGACAACTCTAAGTTGGTACAAAGGGGCAGGATTTGCGAGAGGATACTTCTCAGAGGACCTAGAACACATTATTACTCACTTTTTAAAATTTATACTACTGACCATTTATTGAGCATTGACCTTGTACTAGACACATAAATATATGTGAGCTAAATCATTCTCACACAGTCCTTTTTAACAAATAAGGAAAGGATGGCTTGGAATGAATGAGTAATGTGTCTACAGCCCCACAGCTAGTAAAGAGTTGATGTGGAATCTTGCTCAAATCCATCTGACTCCAAAACCCAGGTGCTCACATTTTGTTACTCTTTGTTATCCCTGCATAGGTGCATGGCTCTCTGCATTGATGTCTCCCAATGTATACATTAGAAATGGGGAAAAAGCATTAGCACATCTGTAGATGGGAGTTAACGAGTGTTGTGACACCCAGCTGAGGAATATCAGGATGGTACAGATTAGGGTGAAATAACAGTAGGGAATAAGGATGAGGATATGAATGCAGGTAATAGCTACCATACACCAAGACTTGTAATGCTCCTTGCTTTATTCATGAGTTTACAGAGATTGTCAAGATACTGCTAGGAAATGGCTGCATACGGTATGAACCCAGACCTGTCAAACTCCAAGTGTGGTCTTCACCAACATCTCACCTGTGACCCTTGGGTGGTGGTGTGAAGGGCCAGGTTTTTGAAGGATTCTAAGAGCCTTGCTTTGGTTAGGCTAGGTGTGGAAGGCAGACTATGGATTTGGGAAAGCAGAATTGGGTTGATAGGAGAGATGCTGAGGGAACATGAATGTAATCACTGGGCACAGGACAGTGGGGCAAAAGGAGGGGCAGGGAACCTGCAAAGGGGCATCTATTAATTCAGGGGTAAAGTGATGAGAAACTGGTGGTGTGAATGGAAAGAAAAGGGTGAGAATGGAGAAACCCCAGTGAAATGCATACCTCCAGATGAAACGATCTCTTGGGGAAATCTGACCACTCCTGAAGTCTGTCTTCATCTCCTCCCTCCTGTTTCATCTTCCTATTCTCCACAAAATAACCTATTCCCCCTTCCTTGTATCCTTTTCTGTCTTTCTTCTCTCTTCTTATTCTTTTTCCTTTGCTTTCTTCTGTCCCTACCCCCAGTTTGTTGAAAGTTAGGCTATATTTTGAATGTTTATCCTTGGGAATGTTTTTCTAAATTGCTTTTAAATTATGCATTTCATTTATGAATTGTTTTCTCTTTAAAGGAGTTAATGGCATGTGAGCTATCTTTTTCTTTTTGCAAATTAGTCTGTTTTAAAAAACGTATCATCAAAATATATACAAGAAAGGGTAATTATTCAACTCAAACTATGATTGTGTCTAATTGACACTCCAGAAATATCCTTCCTAGTAACATCTGAAAAAATTTATTAAGGTTTTTTTTTGAATACTGATTCACAGCTAGTATCTCATTTGGAGCACAGAAAAGGTTCTTGATAATTTTGTTATTATAGAATGCATATTCTATGGAGTTGTTCTACATCATTTCTCAAACACTATGAGGCAAAACTCTTCACCAAGCCCCAATGTTCGTGCAAAATCAGATTTATTGCCCATTAACAAACTGGCTGGCTGCCTTTAGGATTTTGGAAGAAAACTCAGCATTGCCAGGGCAGGGAGAGATCGGGTGCTGGACTCCATACATTATGGATCCCCATGATAATTCCCATTCTCCCAGCCTCTCGGGATTGAATCGTCAGTTCTCCAGACTCCCCCTTTCTTGCCCTTCCACATGCAATTACTGCTCAACCCTGAAACTCCTTTCATACCTCTTTTCTATTTCAACTATCACCATGCCAGCCAGAGGTCAATTGTGTTTCACCTGGTTGATGGGACACTTCTGCCTGCTCTCTTCCTGCTTGCAAATTGCTCTTGGGGTGATCTTCCCAAGTCAGAGCACTGGTCAGGAAAGTCTATTCCTCAAAGTCCTTCAGTGGCCTCACTGCTGGGGCACGTGGCAAGGCCTTTAAAGCTTCTATGATGAGGCTTCAACTTGACCCCCGCCTCAAGTGTTTTCTGGTTTCCCATCCATCTCCATGGTGTCAACTGTCTACCCTGGTGAGAACATACCCAGACCTTTACTTCTCCCATTCTTTGCACCTGGAGATTCCCCCACAACTACTTCCACCCCTCCACTCTCCTTCCTTCCAAAGCCATCTGAGCTTGAGCCTCCTTCATGAAGCTTCCTCTGGTTCAGCTCCCAGTTGAAGTATCCCCTTGCTTCTCCAGGCTCCCAGAGCCAAGACTCATTTTACCTTCTTTTGAGCTTATCTCCCTCACTAGACAATAAATACCTTAAAGACTGGAATTCTAATAACAGGTTTATGAACAGTAACTTATTTAATCCTTTAAATAATCCTAGGAAGAAAAGACAGATTCTCATTTTATAGACGAGAAGGCTATGGCCAGGAAGGCAAAATAACCTTGCTCAAAGTCACCCATTTAGAAAGGGGCAGAACTGAGATTCAAACCCAGGAGTCTGGCCTCAGGATACTTTTTGGCTTGCTTAGTCACTACACAGTTCGGTCTTTCTGACCCCATATCCATGCCTGCTCCACAGATGCCGGCACAGTTCCTTGCATTTAGTAGGCAATCACAGGCAGGCTTTTAGAGGTGAATTGAATAAAACTGATTTAACCAAGGCCTGGAAAGGATCTCACTAGTCTGAGGATATGAAATGTTAACCATAGTCTCCTGCCCCCGTGCTTTCCTAATTACTTGGACCCATGGCTATCAGTCAGGGATAGGCACCAGAAGAATACGCAGCAGCTAATATGAGAACCATGTATATTTTATGTCCATTTGAAAAGCAACACTCTATCACACCTCTGGGAGCTTCTGGGTATGGCTCTGAATATAAATAGGCATACACACTGCTTCAGTCAAATTACTTGGCATTGACACTGAATCCCGCACCAATCTGTCCTGGAGCAAATATGATTTGAGTAGCCTGACAAAGTGGAAGCCTTCGTAGCAACTGAGAAGATGCCAGAACTTTTGTCACCAAGGTGTAACCATCAGCACTAGCACATTCTGGGGCTGGGTGTGACTGGGTAGACACCGTAAGACTGCGACTACTACGGGTACTCTACAGGGGTACCTGCTGGACCACACACACAGCATCTGCATTACCCACATCCACCTCTGTGTGCACATCTGGATCTGTCTTGTTCTCTGACATGCATGATCTTCTTGAAGTATCTGCTCAACAAGTATACTTGCCACATGACTATTGCTTCCCTGATCTCTTCTCTGGCTTCTCAGCAGTCCACAGCAACGTCAGAACTTGTCTTACTTAGGGCTACCCTGTTGTCTTTGGCCATATCTACCATAGCATGTAGTTTGGCATCACCCATTTTCCAGAAGTATATCCCATGGCAGAAATGTGGAAAAGTCAAAGATATCTTAATTTTGACCCTCTAGGGTTTATTCCCAACTCTGTCACTGCCCAAGTAGCCCAGGCATGCTACTGTACTTCTTTGGGCTTATAAATCCACATCCTTTAAATGGTAATGGTAACACATGTGGAGACTAAATGAGCTAATGCTAAGCATGTTTCCAATAAATAATAAGCCCCTTCCTTGTCTCTTTTCCCCCCACTTCTCTGAGCTCCAATACCTCTTTGCAGGTGATTTCTCTTTTTAAAGATTTATTTATTTGAGAGAGAGAGAGAGAGAAAGAGCGCATGAGCAGGGGGAGCGGCAGAGGGAGAGGAAGAGAATCCTCAAGCACACTCCCCACTGAGTGCGCACTCCGAAGTGGGGCTCAATCCCAGGACCATGAGATCATGATCTGAGCTGAAATCAAGAGTTGGCCACTTAACGGACTGAGCCACCCGGGGGCCCCGCAGGTGATACTCTTTCAAACTATAAACAGGGGTCAGGGATCTGGCAGAAGACATGGGTAGAAAGGGTGGTAGAGGACAGATGGCAAAGTTCCATGTTAAGAACTTTGGACTTTATCCTAGAAGTGAAGGTGAGTCACTGAATAGTTTGAAGCTGAGAAGTGTCATGATTGATCACCTTTTCACGGTAGAGAATGGTTTAGATCAGATTCCAAGTCTGACCTGCACTGGTGTTTCAGGAGGGTATTTATTAAAGTCAAATTCATCCCCCAGCCTGCACTGAATTAAATTCCTTCAGTCTAGAGGTCCTCATTTGATAAAGCTTGAATGTTAGCTTTGGGCTCTTTAAAGTTTTAGGAGGAGGCAAGGCTGGAGGCAGAGAGAAAGGCATTGTGATGTATGTGAGAATTAAGGATGGCTTCAAAGGAAAGCAGTGGGGAAGGAAGAGGGCAATCTGACGTACTCATCTGGTAGAATCTACAGCTTGTCATGCTCAACAGTACTTAGGAGGGAAGGGAGAGAGAAACCAGATGGTACCTAGATTTCTGGTTGAGTCATGAGAAGGGTGGTGTGGCCATTAACAGAAAACTAGAGATAAAGAAGAGGGGGAGCAGGGCTGAGGGAGGCCAGAGGAAGTTCACCCAGTGGCCAGAGCCAGTAGGGAGGTGGATTGCTGAATACCGGCATTCAAAAGGGAAGTTGAAAGGCAGATGCAAAGTCAGCGTCTGCAGTTCTTAGGAGACAGAAGGTAGAGTGGAATGTCCAGGAGGTGGGCTAAAGGACCAGTTCCGACAACAGCATCCAAGGGACAGGAAGGAGCAGAGAAGAACATAGTGATAGATTATTAAGTATTTTAAAAAATATTTTATTTATTTATTTGGCAGAGAGTGGGAGACAGAGTGAAAGAAAGTATAAACAGGGGGAGCAGCAGAGGGAAAGGGAGAAACAGGTTCCCTACCCAGCAAGGAGCCTGACATGGGGCTCTATCCCAGGACCTGGGATCATGACCTGAGCTGAAGGCAGATGCTTAACCAATTGAGCCACCTACGTGCCCCATTATTAAGTACTATTACTACTTTTTTGACTATCTGCAGAGAGTTCAATGAATAAAATGATGTAGGGCACAGAGGAGAAATACCTTAAAAGAATGGGAAAATGATTTGGGTTTGATTGTTAATGTAGACATGATCTGTAAAACCTTGTAAATAAATCAAAGGTCTCTACAGGACATCTTTAAAAGCAGACTTTAAAACTCCCCTCTATATATTTTAATACCATTGTTTCTGGTACCCATTTTTCAGACTGTGAAACTGAGGTGGGGGAGGGCAGTGATCTATACAAAGACCCAAGCTTAAAATGAGCAAAACTGGGACTTCCAAGTAGTTTGATTCCATGGCCCACGGTCTTTTTCTCTATGAAAACACCAAGGCATGCCTTCAAAGGACCTGACTGGACATTTCTCTAAAGAAGACACAGATGGCTAATAGGCATATGCAAAGACGTTCAACATCGCTCATTATTGGGCAAATGTAGATCAAAACTACAATGAGATATCACCGCACACCAGTCAGAATGGCCAGTATGGAAAAGACAAGAAATGACGAGTGTTGGCAAGGATGTGGAGGAAAGGGAACCCTCATGCACTGTGGGTGGGAATACAAATTGGTACAGCCCCCGTGGAAAACAGTATGGGGGTTCTTCAAAATATTAAAAATAGAAATGACATATGATCCAGTAATTCTACTGATGGGTATCTACCCAAAGAAAACGAAAACACTAATTCAAAAGATATATGCACCCCTGTGTTTATTGCAGCCTTACTTCTAATACCCAAGATATGGTAACAACCTAAGTGTCCATTGATAGATGAATGGATAAAGAAGATGTCATATACATACACAATGAAATATTATTTTGCCATAAAGATTGAGATTTTGCCAACATGGAAGGACCTAGAGGGTATTACGTTAAGTGAAATAAGTCAAAGAGAGAAAGGCAAATACCAAATGATTTCAATTATATGTGGAAGCTCGAAAACAAAACAAGCAAACACAAAAGAGAAACAGATACAGAGAGCAAAATACAGAGATCACAAATACAGAGAGCAAACTGGTGGTTGTCAGTGGGGAGATGGTGGGGGAATGGGCCAAAGGGGATCAAGAGGTACAAACTTTCCATTATAAAATAAGTCACAGAGATGGAGAGCACAGCGTGGGGAATATAGTCACACTATTGCAATAATGTTGCATGGGGACAGGTGTGACTCCACCTATGGTAATGAGCATGGAGTAATGTATAGACTTGTCAAATCACTATGTTGTACGCCTGAAAGTGATATAACATTTCATGTTAACTATACTTCAATAATAAAACTTTAAAAAATAGAAAACCTTTAAAAAAAAGAAGAGGAAAAATTCCATTACAGTCATGGTGTGTGTTAGCCCAGCTAGTGCCCATAGTGGGAAGGAGGAGCACCGAATCAAGACCCAGCAAGCCAGACTTTGGATTTCCATATAATCTCTCACCAACTTCCATGCTGTTTATGTTTCAAGACTTTAAGATCTAAAACTTTTGCCTTAAATATAAGGCAAAAAAGTACGAATATGGGGGAAATCACTTTTAAAATCAATTTTAAAAGGCATATTTTCACAGTTAATAATATTTTAAAATTGACCTTTTTGGTCTACAAACAATGCTATTTGAAATAGATCACCTGTGGAAAAAAGCCCCAAAATTAAGACATCCTCTTATAATTAGTTAAATACAATATGCATCAGGGGAAATTTGTTAAGTGGGCACCTTAAGACACATATATTATCTCATCCGGGTACGTGTTACACCTGAACTGAGTCTAGATTGATTGCCTTTAAATTCCCGAGAGCTATGTGTGTTATTTATATGCAACTGTAAGATAAAATGCTCACATGAATGGCCAAGTTAGTAGAAATGAGATCAATTATTATTTTTTTATAGTCTTACATTTGTATAGCTCCTTTTAATAGAAAAAGTCCATTTTTATATATTAATTGCTCTGCACAATTTCATGAGTTATGTTGTGTCCAATTTGGAGACATGAATACTTTCTAGATAGGTGTGTCTTGGACTTAATGCACAGATCTTAATGTGTGGACCTTGTTAAACTGTGGCTTCTGATTCTGGAAGTCTGGGGTGGGTCACAGTCTCTGCATTAATCTCAAACTCCTGGGTGATGTCAATTCTGCCAGCCTATGGGCCAGATATTGAGTAGCAAGGATCTAGTCTACACTTGCTCCTTGTGTTATTACATGCTATTCCCCTTTGTGACTATCGATTTTTAACAAATAACACAGTAATTTTTTTCTCTGACATGACGTTTTTAAGTGGTAGACAAGACACAAGCTTTGGATTGATCCACATCCACCTGCTACCAGCTGGGTGGTCTTGGGAAAATCAACCTTCTCCATCTTTTCCTATTTTCAGAGTTACTGAGAGGATCAAATAAGTTATGATATATTCATGGGCTTTGCAAAGACAGTGCTATTTATCAGACCTCATGTTTACATACAAGAGTGCCTCCAAATGCACAGATTCATAATTCACTTATTTTCTGAGACTCAACTTGGCTTTGGTGTTTTCGATATTTGCTCTCAATGATGATAATGATGATCTTTGCTTTACTAAGTGAAGGATGTTAGACTATGTACAAGGTCAGGAGAGAACTGATGAAAGGAATTTGGCTTCTTTGATGAATGAGGGCAAAACAAAGGCAAATCTGCTGGTGGATAAACGCTGATGTTCATTAAGATCTACTTTGTCTTCATATTTTCCATCAAGAAAATGATTTCTCCTTTCTTGGAACTCTTAATCCACCGGTGGTTGCACAACACATAATTCATTTGAAATTCTGTAAGGTCTTGTAAGGCCCCTTCTAATGTTAATCATTTAAAACTTCTGTTGCTTTTAAAATGCTTTGTAAATATTTGGATATATTATTTTCACAAATCACACAGGTTTTGGCACCCCTGGAGAAGGGGGCTGCATCGCCCATATGACTTAAAGCACAGTAGACGCTTAGTAATGACTGGTTGCCTTGATCTGACTTTGTTCAGAGTTAAAAAGCTCCAGTTTTAAAATAGTAAAATTTGGGGAGAACATAAATTCCCCTTAAGCAAATTTCTGTTGTTTAATTAGAAAATCCGATTGATACCTTAATAAGAATCATATCATTGAAAGGATGGGAGTTTTAATTTCCATAGGGGGAATAGGATCAGTTGGGGGGGGGAAAAAGCAGGCCTGAGGATGTAGGAATAAATCTTAAGTGCCAACAACAAAGCAAACAATGTATTGGATACTTCGTTTTTTTCCCCTTTACCTTCATGTCAGTAATGCTCTTTTTATTTTACATATTGATCTTACTTACCTACCATTGGAGGAGATGCCCATTTTTTTAACCATTAAAAATCCAGCTCTAGCCCTATATCTAGTACTAAGCCTTTCAAACTATTTATTTTGTGAATGAATGAATGACTTTCTATTTGGAGGTTGGGAGACTGAGAAGCAGCACATTGAAGTGACTTGCCCAACATTGCCCAAGACTGGACTGGGCTCAAACACATGTCTATGTGTTTCCAAATCCAACCCACTTACTAGTGTTTCATAGTAACTCAGGGGCTTTAGACATCCAAGTAACACTAATCGATTCTTGGGTAAGAAAAGGAGTCTGGGAAAGGAATGAACTTGACTGACATTGTAATTCTGACTGAAGCCCAGGGGATGTTTTAAGTGCCTCTGAAACTCATCAACACTGCTCCTTCTGGGGCTGCTATCCAGTGGCAATGGCTGCATTACTGGGATTCATCTGGTGGACTGTGAGCCTTTGGTCACCCCTATTTCTGAATTCAAAGCAAGTTCCTGTAGATTCCTCTGTTCTATGCTCATCCTTCTCCAGTGAATGGAGGAAAAGAGAGTTGATAAAAGAAGAAAGGAATAAAAGAAAGGGAAAGGGAGCTGTCCATAGCAAATGAATTATGTCATACAATTGACCCTATAATACTTTTCTTTCCATTGGACTTCATGTCATTTACCCTGCACTAGGGATAACAGACGTTTTTATTCTTGTGTGCATGTCCATAATGCATATACTGTTTTATAATTCTATAGCCATTATTTTGTGTGGGTTGCTTAGTGGATGCCCTTTTAAAGGAAGTCTCTGGAAATGTCACGGAGGTGCTCTAGTCAGTTTGTCTACATGGGCAATCCTGGCTGCTCTAATAACCTTCTTGCCTTCATAGGGCTCCCAATTCATGCTGGTAAACTGCAGTCTCCAGAATGTCCAGGGCTTATTGGCTCCTTCTCTTTTGTTGTGGTTTCAGACACCAAAAGAAAACAATGATAAGACCAAATGACAATTTATATTTATCGCGTGGCAAAAGCATTCTGGTTCACCAGGGCCCTTCAAAAATCAGCTTCTAGGGCGCCTGGGTGGCTCAGTGGGTTAAAGCCTCTGCCTTCGGCTCAGGTCATGATCTCAGGGTCCTGGGATAGAGGCCCGCATCGGGCTCCCTGCTCAGCGGGGAGCCTGCTTCCTCCTCTCTCTCTCTGCCTCCCTCTCTGCCTACTTGTAATCTCTCTCTGTAAAATAAATAAATAAATCTTTAAAAAAAAATCAGCTTCTATAGCATCCTGCTCAGTTACGAGAGAAGCCATGAGACTAGGAAAACATAACATCGGGATAGTTTTCAATGAATAGTGCATCAAGGCAAACCGACATAAAGGGGCTTAACATTAACCCTATTCAGTTTATGACAGATCTTCTCACACAGAACAATTCTTGCAGCTACGATATATATAATATATATATATATATATATATATATATACACACACACATTTCTGTTGCCTGCCATTCTTAAATGTACTCATTTCCTGATATATTTCATTTTCACAAAGGTTTTCTAGGGGTAAAGAGTCAGCATTAGACCATCCAGTAAGCTCTGACCAACTGTGCCTCTACTTTACTTCTTGGAGATGTGGTTGACTTGATGTGGTTCCGTCTACAAGGCTGGGTAGTTTTGGTTTCCTTATGCTATGAAATGAACTATCATAAGATACTGAAAAATGCTCTGAGCTTCCTGGAAAAGGAGAAAATCAGGGGAAGATTTATATTTGGATATTTTACCAAATGTCTGTGGAGTGAGCAGTGATCAACAGAACATTGGGGTCTCAGTGACATGTTTTAGAAGCAATTCTTCTCAAAACTGTTTTCATTTATTCATTTTTTCACTGATTCAACAAAGTTTTTTTGTTGTTTTTGCATGTGTCTCCTCATTTCTTTGTTTCTCTTTCACTGGATCCTACCCATTCTTTGTATTTCAACTTAGACATCTCTTCATCTAGGGAAAAACATCCCTGATCCATGGTGGTCCCCCAAGGCTGTGGTGCTTAAGAGCAGCAGCTAAACTAGCTTTTCTGGGAGTGGAGATGTCAAAGAATGCTTCCTAGAAGAAGGGAGAAAAGGAAAAGAAAAACGAAAAGGGGAACAGAGATCAGGGAGGGGAAGCGTCCCAGGTGAAAAGGATAAAAGACCACAGATGAAAAAGTAAGCCTTATTCAAGGAACTGAGGGTACCTCAATATTTCCGCAGAGTGGCTGAGGCTGAGGTGAGAAATGAAGCTGGAAAGGGAAGCAGAAGCCAGAACAAGAAGGGCCTCGTAAGACACATTAAATGGGTTAGATGTCACAGAGAACTAAAGGGAGACAGATGGTCAGATTTGAGATCGTGAATGATTGTGTTGGTTGAAAAACAGAGTGATCTAGAGATCTGAGGAGGCTTTTGCAGTGACACAGGAAAGAAACGCCGGTGGCATGATTAGGCAAATGGCAGGTGGAATTAAGAGGACCAATTCCAGTGCTGCTGAGGGCAAATAACTCACCGGAAATGACTGGCTGGATTTATGGAGTGAAGGGAAAGGGCACCAGAGTGACATGTCCCCCCTTCAATACTTCAGCTCCTTTGGAAGCTGTTTCTCTAGGATGGGGGGGAAACTACTGGAAAGCTACTGGGAAAGGAGTTTTGATGGGTATCTGGGATTCTGAGGTCCATGAGCTTCCTGTTACACCAAACTATACTTCTATTTTGAGACATTCCGGGGTACAGGCAGCATGCTGGGTGACATGACATTTAGAAAGGTCTCCAGTCTTGGACATTTCAGTCTAGTTGAATAGAAAACACCCACAGAAAACTCCCAGAAGAGGCAGAACATGGAAAGCACCATGGCCAAAGTACAAAGTATGTTGGGAGGGAGCAATCATTGCAGGTTTGGCCAACTGTGACATGCTAACCTTTCTGGCTATTTCTTCTCTGGAGGGTCAAAGAAACTAAGACCTTTTTAGCCTCCTGCTAAACATCTGTCTCTAAAATTCTGAGTCAGAGTCAGACACACAGGGCCTGGTCTCTCAGCAGGGAACATCACGAGTCCAAATGTGCTGGCTTGTTCCCAGCATTCTGACCCTCATTCAGACTAGATGTCACTCTCCTCTAATTATTCTGAATAGATGTTCAATGCTATTCAAGGTTCGAACCATTGGACTTCATGCTGTCTTACTATGTCATTCGCTAAAGGCACAACAAGGGTACATATGAATACAGTCTGCTAAGGGAATGCCTTGGACCCAGGTTCTGTCTCTATTGCCATTAGTCCGATTTCTACGGCCAATGACAATCTATCGTGCAGCTTTTCCTAGGACGAGCAGGCCATCCATACTGGCTTTCTCAGATGCCTTCTTCAGAGATCCTGTCCCCACGGGGCCCTCTTCGGGGACTCTGAGGTTCCCTTTGTTCATCCATTTTTTTTTCCATTCATTCCATTCATATCCACGATTTTTGAGATCCCACGTGATGCAGGGGGAAACATGCATAGATGGTGAAGACAATTAAGATACTATCTCTGCAGCCATCAAAACTTGCAATCCATTGTGAGAGATCAGACGTGTATAACATACGGTATGAAAAGGGAGTGTCTCTCGTCTGTTCACCCTTCTAGAATCTGTTAGCCGAGGCTGAATGGTGCTTTCAGCGGTGCAGTTTCCATTCACTTGGTAATTTCTCTGTGTCAGGCTTCCTGCTAAATTTTACCTCTCCGTCATCACATTTGACTCTGCAACAACCCCAGCTACATGATGGTCTCCATTTTCCAGATGAGGTCATTGAGGCTCCAAGGAGTTAAGCCCCTTCTCGAAGTCCACACATCCAGGGTGAACCCAGAACTCTCTCACTCAATGCCTGTTCCCTTAATCGCTCCTCTGCCCTTTCCACTGTCTCAAATATACGTAGTGCTGCTGCTTTATTTTCTCTCTGTGTAGATGAGGCAGAGAAAATAGCTTTTGGAGAATCATTGAGAATGGGGGCCAGAATGAGAGTGTTGAAATAACACTCAGTGGCCAATGCCATTTCAAGTGAATCTTTTTACCTGCTATTTACATGCTACAATAGAAGTCTGTCAGTTAAATTAAGTTGCAGTTGTGTTTGACTTGCAAAATAATGTCTCATATTTCTATTGAATCTATTAGCTGAATCAGCTGATTTTATTCCTATAATTCAATGTAACATTTTACTTTCTATTTGTTATCCCCAGGACACTCTTGTAAACAAGATGTTTCCCGTAATGGGTTTTTCCTGGTAAAAATCATTTAACAAGCAAATATCTCCAATCCATGGTAATATGTGCTGACAGCCTCCCAACCATATTTGAAATATGAAGGCAGTGTTTCCAAGATGACTCAAGCCAATTGCTTTAATACTTCACTACAAATAACTGCTATTAGAAGGTTCAATACTGAAGGCACATAATTTCAATTCTGGTTCATAAAATTTAATTTGGATTTATTTCAGGATAATGATCATTGAGAAAAGTATGTATTGGAATGGTCGGGCACCTGGGTAAGGACCACTAATCCGCTCTGAGAGGCTGCTGGGCTCCAACAGGGTAGCTGGCAATATATATACACACACCATTAATTATTTGCAGGAATATTTTCTGTGACATTGGTCTCAAGGTGCTCTGCTCAAATATCCTACTCAGCAGAATCCCTGCCATGCAGCACTTGAGGAAAATGACTTTATATCAAATTGGATTCTCTTTGGCTCTGACCACATGACCAGGTTTCATGGGTTCATATTTTTTTTTTGGCCGATGTCTTATGATATTTTGACATTTTTACGATAAATGGATACAATTCTAGTGATCTACCAGAGTTTGTAAGAATGTAGAGCATGAAATTAATTCAGAACAAAGAATTTTAGAGCTACAAGAGACCTTTGAGATGATCTCATCTCTACCTGTTTACTGAAGTTCTGCAATATATGACTTGCCNTTTGAGTTTAGGCATGATTCATTGTTAAGTAGTTTCATCCTCTCTGAACACACATTGCTATGCAGGGCAACTTGATTCTTAATTCAGTGTCAGTTAAATGAACCACATTGTTTAGACTGAACAAGATGGCATAAGCTTTGCCTACCGATGGTGACAGTGAAATCTCACCTTTGTTGGAAGTTTAGTAAACGTGATGTAAGTTTCAGCTCACTTAACCCTCATAGCAATCCTACAACTCTTACTTTATCTGTGAGAAAAGGGAGGCTCACAAGGACTGAAATACCTTGCCTAGGCTCGGTTAGCTAGTGAGTGTAACCACAGGGTTTGGCCCAGGCATAGGGCTTAACTGCCTATAATGGTAGGTGGTGGGTGGAAATCACTCAGCAAGGTCTTGCGAGTACTATGTATGGGTCTAACACAAATGGCAGCAAAGTACCTGCACGTCTTTCTATGTGAAAAGAATTAAGAAAGTAAGGAGATGAGGAAGTGAGATTCAGAAGCAGTGATACTGAAGGGCTGAAGAATAAAATGAAGGGAATTATTTTTTACTTGCAAACTGTCTTTGCAATCACTTCAACAATTTATTAACTTATTTTAGTCAGGATCACTTGGGATTGGCCATTTTGTGTTTTAAATTTAGTGGTATCCAAAGTTCTCAATATGCACTTTCAATGCACATACAGAAATCTAAGGTAATTAACTTGTCTCTAATAGGGGTGAAATGAATGTTTGCAGCAGGCTTCAAGAACAAACAAAACACATTATCACTCATTTGCAGTATTGTATTGCTTTTCTCTCTTAATAATAATGGAAATATATACAACCTATTTCTTCATTTGGCAAGTGAAAATATGAAGTATTTTGCCAAACTGTAATGCTAAAATAATTATCAACACTCACTTTATCTCCCAATAACAAAAATGGTTTTTTTGGCCTGGTCAATAGTAGAACTACTGCATTGCTATGCAATTGCTCTTTTTTTTTTTTGCATCATTTTTAATGTATGACAACTTATATGAGACTTTCCATCTACAAAATGTTATATGATCTTTCTTTTTTAATCTTGGGAGACATTGTCGAGGAGTTGATTTATGACCCTGTTTGAGTAACCTTGGACATGTCTCTATCTTGTACATTACTGATAAAATGATTCTGCTTTTGCAACCAGAGATTTGAAAAACACTGTCATCTCAAAACCCCCCAAAGATAGTTTTTTGAAAGGTATAATTACTCCAAGGATGAAAAAAGACAGGCATTTTTCATAAGTTCAATTTTGCTATGGTCCCAAGTTGGCAAAATGTATTAATAATAATTGTTGATGGTAAATTATCCTCTCAAGGACTGGAGATAAATGTTTGATTGGTGAGACTGTCCTAGATAGTAAATTACAACTGTGTCAAGAGGAAATCACACAGCTTGCTTTTTTCTTTTATTTTCTGTTTTTAATATACTGGTTGGTGGGTGTAAGTCAATTGGAGAAAACATTTATCGCATGTCCGCAAGGTGCCAGGCCTCCCGCTGAGTGTTCAGGATAGCAAGGTGGATAATGTGCAGACTCTACTGTCAAGAGATCCCAGAATCCATGAAGATAGCACATGACATGATTGTGAGTCCTGCTGTGAGCTTCCATAAAGCAGAACCGGCAGAACTTTGCACCCTTGCATATGCCTACTTGCCTTTACATGAATGGGATTGGCCATTTGCTCACATAGATGATTTCTTCTGATCCTTTCATGATTATTTTAATTGGCTATAGCTACAATCTTGGCTTCTCAGACTCTAATTGCACGCGTGATCCTTCCACCAGCTGTCAGGTTGCAAACTGCTATTTACTTTCTCTTCTCAAACCTCCAGACTGGGTTAGTGGCTTCTTTCTCTCAGTTCATTCCATTCTTCATGTAAACAGCTATCCCAGAACATGTTCCCTTCGTTAGCACTACATATTTACTTATTTATAAATGTGCCTCCTTTAAATGATTATTCTCCACCATTTTTAGATTCCCCCATACTTGGACGAGTCCATGAATTTATGGAAACAAGTTGTAAGAGTTTGTTGAATTAATGAATGAATTACCTGGTGTAGAACCATCGGGCTATAACTTCTCAGATATACAAAGCTTACACTTTTCATGCAACCATACAGAGGGGACCTTAAGCAAATTAATTCATCTCTTTGGTCTTTAATTCTTCAAGAAATAAAGTATCTCAGCCACATGACTGCAAATATTCCTATTTACTCAAGGAAGATTTGAATGCGTTCTCATTGGCCTAATTTCCTGACTGTAATCTGACTCTAAATTGACAAGCTTCAAAAATTTCAAAATGATACATGAATGTAATTAAATAGTGCGAGTAACTACAATAACGAGCATTTACTGAGTAGAAATTGCTTTATATAGAGAGAGGTTTTCCCAAGCTGGGATTCTAATGTATTTTATCCATCTGTCCACTGGTCCACCCATTCAGTCATTTAATACATATTTGTTGAATTGCTTAATAAATATTTGTTGTTTACTAGAAGTTAGGCATTATTGTAGGCAGTAGAAGAATCTAGGAACTCACTTCCTTGTCAACTTTTCAAACAATGCTTTTTCCCATGAACTACACAACTTGCAAAGTTGTCATTAATGTTCATCATACAAATCTGTGTCCCCTCAGGTTGTCTTGGTCCTGTTTCGAGGGATTTTATAATATATCTATTTAAACGTACAAATTATTTCTTGAAAAGCAGGAATTCTAATGCTTTTACTCTGCTTCATATTTCAAGAACTGCTAAAAGTCTTCAGTTTTATTCTGCACACTGAGAATATTAACTTCAGTTAGGCATTATCTTTCTATCCTCAAAGATCACTTCAAATTATAATAAATTAAGTAGATTTAAGAATAAAAGACCAATCCACCTGTTTTTGGTTGCATGCTGGGAGTGGATGTTCCAGAAGTTTTTGTAAATTGGAAGTATATCCTTTAGTTAAACTAGTATATGGAGAAAGGTATGACTCCTTCCCTCCCTCCTTTTCTCTCTCTCTCTCTCTCACACGCATGCACAGACTGATCTCCTCCCATGAAAGAACTAAGAATTGAACAGATGAACTTGGAACTATTAGCCTCGGAAAATGGACACATGGATGTTCCCTTTCTGGCGTGTTTGCGTCTGAGTGTTAAGAGAACCTAACAGGGTGATGGATGGAAGTGTTGAATTACTATATTGTACACCTGAAACTAATATAACACTGTATGTTAACTAACTGGAATTAAAATAAAAACTTAAAAAAAGAGAGAACCTAACAGGCAAAGAGTAGAGGCTGAGCTGCATGACAGAAAGTGGCTGCCATAGACCATTCATGGAAGTAAAGCCAGAATGCATGTATGGGGCTGGGGGCGAGGGGGGGTCACATATTGGAAAAATAACAAGTACTGTTCTCACTCTATTATTAGAACAATAAAGCCTAGATTTCAACCACAATGTTACAGATGCTACCTTGCCTGGTTACAGCTGCTTGTTGGTGGGAAAACAGACACTGTTGTTTCCTTCCTTCAGTTGGGTCATTTACAGTCTTCTTCCCATATACTTCTAAACAGGGCAACAGCTCTATCAAAAGAGAGCATGTGAAAGGACAAATATTGTATGCTATCATTTCTATGAGGCAAATTCATAGAGACAGAAAGTACAATGGTGTTGCCAGGGGTTGATGGAAGTGGGAATAAGGAGCTACTGTTGTCTAATGGATGGAGTTTCAGTTTTGCGGGATAAAAAGAGTCCTGTGGATGGATGGTGGTGATGAGGGCACAACAGTGGCAATGTATTTAGTGCTACTGAACTGGACACTTAAAACTGGTTAGGATGGTCAATTTCATGTTATGTGTTTTTTACCACAATTAAAAATAATAATAAAAAATTAAGATAAAAAGACTGTCCCACAAAACTGGGATCCACCCCTATATACACGGTAAATAATATAATAATTAAGCATAAAAATATAACATATGTGTTATAAGTTATAGATTATAATGCAATATAAAATTATATATCATAGATATCAATTATATATGTTAAAGTTATGTAATATTATATAATTAATATTATAATTAACAACAGTAATTAACATAATAACAAAGTAAAATCTTGGATGATTTCATTCAAGGAAAACCAGAATTTCAATAAAGGCTTTTACTTTAAAAAAAGAGAGTGTGCGTATGCATTTTTAATGATAATGCAATCATATTCCCTTCAAGAAATGTCTTCTTTTCCCAAAAGAACAAAATTAAACTTTTAACAACTCTGTTTCAGTTGAAACACAATATGTGCCTATACATCAATGGCGTGTTGGAATTAAATGTGACAATCGGTCGTGTCCCGATCAAGAGAGCCATAGGGTTGCTTTCAGCTGACATAGCTATATTGTCTTTCCCTGGGGCTGGAAACACACAAATAGGCATCTTCCTAGGTTTTCTGGTTTCTGAACTGAAGTTCAATAATCAGAATAATATCTAAGAAGATGCCTGAGAAGCACGTCATGATTCTAAGGACTGATAAGAAACTTAAACCTGAGATTTAACTACCATGTTAAAAAGCCAGATTCCCCAAGTCAAATACTTTGCAAAGATAACACTGCCAATATAGAAATACTGCCTGTAACAACCTCATTGTAAGCCTAAATTAAAACTGAAATAAGAGCCATGGACGATTCTCCTTGGACTAAACCGATTTGTCTCTTTGATGGTAATAAAAAGTCCAATGACAAGCAATACAGCAAAACTCCCTATAAAGCCCTTCAAAGAGAAAGAGAAACAATCCCATATATTCTTGAAAAGGAACACTAGAAATTCTATTTCATTTTATTTTAACATAAAAATTTCTTTATCTGTTGTTTTTACATACATAAATTTATATTAAAAGTTATCAACCAATGATGAGAATCCTTCTTTGACACACAAGCAAGAAGAACACAGTACCAAACACTGATGCTGTTTGCAATATATGCAAGAAAGCCTCAAGATTAGGGAAATCTTCTAGAAGAATATGAGGATAAACAAGCAAGCAAAAAAGCAGTCAGGAAGAAAGCTTTTATAAGCATCTGAATAAAGCATTTAAACATGTTAGGTGAATATTTTAAAGTCAGTCACATTCATTCAAAGGCTAGAAGGTAGGAACTGGGCAAAGTGGATCATCTCCACAGAGCTGTGTTCTACATTTTAAATGGCTCACTTCTTCTTTGTAATAACTTTGGATTTTTGCTACTGAGAGAGTTATTAGAAAAGCACATTTTTCATTCATTATTTAAAATGTGTTGCACTGATCGCAAGTGTAACAAGGATATATCTTCTGTCTGGTGATGTAGTAGAGAAGACAATTTAATTCAACGAGAATTTATGGAGTCTATATTATGTAGGCTGTGAAGGTGATTTGGAATATACAATGAAGAACAAGATTTGGTCCCTCATTTCCAAGCGTGATAATATAGTATTGTTCCAGTCATAACTTGATAGCTAGTCACAAAAAAGCATGCAATAAGCTAGTATAGCGTAATACAGTATGCAACTTAAAATCTATATGAGCAACATTCTAGGAAGGGTTTCTGATTTTCCCCTTCATTCACTGAATGATTTTCTGATTTCTCCCTTTGGTTATTAAGTACATACTCTTTAATGACAATTGAATTATACTGAATAGATTGTCATTGAAATATCCTGATTCCTTCCTCAATTTGACATGTCTGATACTGATATGTTATTTTAACTTATCTCTGCTTTGATTTTTTGATTATTAATTAGATATGCTTAATCTATTCACATCATTTGATTTTTCTTCTGTGAGTGGGTTTGTTATTTGTCTTTTCTTTCCTCAATGTCCAAAGCTAGCAGTGACATATGAAAATGGCTGTGATTTATCGAAGCAAAATCAAGAGAAATGAGAGTAGCTCCTGGCAGCCTCAAATCCACGATACCTAGAACACAGACATCTAGTTCTTAGAGGAGCCACATTTCTGATCACTGTTAAAAGTAGTACCTTTGGGTCTGAATTTCAGTCCCAGATCTGCCAACTGAGCATTACTTTGAGCCTCAGTATCCTCATCTGTCAGGTGGGAACATGACAATCCCAGCTATTTTTGTGAGTATTAAATGAGCCATTGTTTGTGAATGCTTAGAATGGCCCCTGGCACATGGTGAATGGGAGATAAATGGTGGCTTCATAATTGTTACTGTTGATAACAATTTGCTCTTGGTTCCAATTCTAAACATATTTTTAAAGTATGTACAGCTTTGGTTTATCCAAGTCCCCAGTGCCAAACACACACAACTTTAGTGTATTGTGACAGAATTCACACTTACTAAATCAAATTAAAACGCAGTGTGAATTGTAGTAGCATAACATGCTAATGAACACAGAGGAACTGTCAATTCTTGTGCTATTATATCTTGTATTATGTAAATACCATCCAAACGGGTCTTAGACAAGGGTTTGTATTGTATTTGCTTGCTTGCTTGCTTGATTTATTTGTTTTAGAGAAAGAGCACAAGGGAGGGGCGTGGAGGGGGGGGTAAGAATCCCAAGCAGACTCCACACTGAGCATGGAGTTCCATGCGGGGCCTGATCTCAAGACCCTGAGATCATGACCTGAGCGGAAACCAAGGATTGGATGCTCAAAGGACTAAGCCATCCAGGTATTCCTGTATTTGCTTCTGATCCTGTGTTTTATTTCCTTAATTCTGAGAAGTAATATACAATAATGTAGGATAGACTATTAAAATTCAAAAGAAATTTAATAAAAGAAGAAGAAAAATAGAAGCCTGCATGAGACAATTAAAAAAAAAAACAAACAGAAAACAAAGTTCTGATAATGGTATAATGAACCAAAAATAAAATGTCCCTTTTTGTAGTTTCCTATGACTTATGAGAAGGGGTTGAATGAAAAATAAATTTGGTGGAGGGATCAGTCATGTCTGAGGAGACAGAGAGGGGAAAAGAACGTCTTCCAGACGTCACTCTTTGAAGCTGAGCTCACATGCCATCTCTGTGAGTCTCTCACATCACTGTATTCCCACAGGACTTCGCTTACATTAGAGCAATTGCTGCAATTGTCATGAATCCTCTGCCTATCCTCTCACTAGCCCTGCCTGATAAGGCTTCTCTCTGGGCCCTGTTCTCTGCAACGACAGACCCTCTGATTCACCCCTCTGGCTTCAGTGATCACCTCTCTTCAGTGAGCACTTCTCCAATTATGTCTCTAGCCAGGATCTTTCCTCCAAGCCCCGGAATCATGTCTTCAATTGCTAGATACCATCCAGATGTCCTACTGATATCTCAAGTTCAACACATCTCAAAGCACATTCCTCTAACGTCCTCCATCTCTCCTTCAACTGCTCTTCTTTTTTTGTGAGAGCTATTTAAGTGAATTGAGGAATTCCCACTTATCAAATGTACTGTAAGAGCCAGAAATTTAGGATTTATTATGATTTTGTGCCAATAAACAAATTTATGTTTCCCTCCTTTTCTTTTTCCCTATAAATTCGGCCACTGAGTCTTATTGATGTATTTCCTTCAATCTCTCAAATGTCTTTATTGATCCAATATGGTCACTGTAATTTTTCACCTTGAATCTGTTAATTTCCTTCTATTTTCTCTCTAACTACAAAGTTGGCCTTTAATTTTTTTTTTCTCTTTTTGATCCAGCTAACTCATAATATACCATCAAAAGTCAGCTCTATTGTCGTCCAGGTGATCATTCTGAAACGCAATCTCACGGTGCATTTGCAAAATTTCTTCATTCGCTCCCCAGTACATTTAGAATGAAAAAGAACAAATTCCTCAGCATAACTTTCAGGGTCCTTCGNGATGCTAAACTTACTGAAGTTAGAGGATTGTCCTTTATTCTAAGATTATTCCCTTTTCTATGGTTTTGGTACAGGAACATCCTATCCTTCAAAAAAAAAGTGATGGTAGGAGTAGCCGGTGGTTGTTTAAATGGTCTTAATTGACAAGAAAAATATTTGGTGACTCTATCTCCATTTCCTAAATAGTTTTTGAAATTTGATTTCTCCACAACATTGAAAAGACTTGGAACAAATGCAGGTTTAGAGGTGCTGTTCTTCTGCCTGGAAACTGCTTCACTTTGGAGGTTGTCTGGCCAACTTATACTCTTTCAGGACTCGACCTGGAGATAACTCTTTCTGGAGGCTCCACGTTCCTTTCTGGTGCTTTGGTGCTCACCACCCTGTGCTGGGAATCAGTTGTTTGTCTAATTTTCCTGCTATTCTGCAACTTATTTTTGCTAACTCAGCACCTGATTCAATAAATTCCTACAATAACAACCAATGAATGATGGATTCCGTGTTTGCACTGGAGCGACTGGTGGGATGGCTGATGCATTAGCCATGTGAATTCATCTCCCACATTAGAGACACAACTCGTATGGGGTAGGTGGGCCACAAGTTCTCACCCTTCCATTCCCCTGTAAGCTCTAGTACTGTTCTCTGCATATTTTGTTTTCTTGAAATGCATACTGTATTAAATTAAAGGTAGTGCATGAACAAAGTACAAAATCAAGATGCTGAAAAATTAAGATAACAAAAGCAAGCTACATGGGAAAGTCACTTTAGCCAAAAGGCCCTGGACAATTATTTAAAGTAACTAGACTACCTTCAGGGACTCTTTTGAATGCACATATTTAATCATCTAATGTGTAAGTCAAATCTCAGATATAATTAATTCAATGTGCTCAACTTTTTTTTTTTTCATATTAGCTTTCATCAGATAAGGCTAATACAGCTCCTGGTAGCCCGGTAAGAAAATTTCCATATTTGTAAACGCTAAGAAGAAAGAGAAGGAATTTTGTGAGTGTCCCATGAATAGGGCACCTTTGGTTCCTGGTAGCGATGTACCATTTCAATGAATCTAAAAAAGAGCTTAGGTCTGTGGCTCCACATTTTTTATTTCTGGGGAAAATACTGTTAGATTTTATGGGAGGCAACTGCTATTTTGAAGGTCATATGTGTTAGTGCCAATGTTTCTGTTAGGAGTTGGTGACAAGGGGAAGAGGTGATTTCAGGCTTTGACGCTGCACTTTAATTGCTAAGTTAAAGAACAAATTTAATAGATCTCGTGCGATTTGGAAGGAGCAAATATATATTTTTTTTAGACAGTGAAATCAGAGTACTGTAAGTGGCTTAGACTTTTATAAGAAACCTAGTGAAGAGGAAAGATGGGGGGGGAACGGCCCCATGGAGAAACCCAAGAGTCCTCTTAGAGAAATAGCATAATATTCTGAATATAAATTCCCTACAAATACTATAGCAGAAAATGCAACACTTACACCTTTGCTGAGATGATGAATACATTTTTTTTCTCTGAGGGTTATTTAACACTTTCCATAATTTTATTATAAATGGTCCAATAAAATGCAACAATAAGTTATGTGCTATATTAGGAGGACAACTCATTTATGACTAATGTGGTAATTTGTAAAACTAATGGGCATGTTTATGAGCATAAGGGGCTCTAAAGAATAAATAAAATACTGTCATAGGCAAGACTGAGGCCTCCAGCAAGCAGACAGGGGACACATTCTGCCAAGATATCAAAATTTCAAGATAGTTGCCGAACTATGGAAATACGGCCCTTCTTGGGCTCATCATGGGTAGAAAGACAGACTAGCCCAGGGGAAAGGGAATGCTGAACTTGGCGTTGGGGGCCTGCATTCCTTCCCTGGCACTCTATTAACTGCATTTTCCAGGCTTCAGTTCCCCATCTTTGAAAGGAAGGGGTCAAAATGCCCAATCTTTAGAAGACTGTGTAATGCTTACAGCCTTTAATTAAATTTAGTAATTCAGCATTCATAGATGAGCCTCTGAATTCAACTCTTCTCAGCTTGTCACTGTTTTTATGAAAATAAGAAAAGGCGTTCCAAGGTTACTTTAGAAATACTAGGTTTTAACCGCATTGTAATGCGTGTGAACTTTGCAAACCTATCAAGGATACACATATTTATGTTGATTTTGCTGTTTTCTACTAGAATGCTGTTTTCGGCTGATGATTAATGTCCTAATAACTTATTTTTTAGTATGGCTCCCTGAAAAAAAAAAGGTTTCTTTTATGTATTCATCATGTCTACCTGTCTCTGGCAGGAGGCGGATCAGTTTTGAGGATGAATATCTCACATTCGGTAATGAACACAATGGTTTCATTTATGGCTCCAATCTGGCCTCCTGTCTATGACAGAGGTACTGTTATCAGTAATCCATGAAATGCTTCTTGTTCTTTTAATGAGTTTAACATTCAGCAGAGAGGGGGAAAATGCTGTTTGTGTTCTTTTTAGGGACACTAAATTTACTTTCCCACCCTCTTCCCTCCAAATTATAATCATGGAAGAGCTCACACTCACACTGTAAAAACATAAAAAAAAGGAAGTCCTGGATTAAGAAATAATACCTGGAAATTTTTATTTCTAAAAGCTCTTATTGACCTTAGGTTCTGTTTTAATTTTGTTTTATAAAGGGAAACAAAGGCCTCAGGTTTAAGCCAGTATGCTATTCATAGGCGAGACCCAGGAATTAATCCTGATATTAAAGTTACAATAGAGGATTAACTACTTTCTACCAATGCAGCTTGTGGAAGGTGAAATGACTTCTTTCTCTGTTCATTCTCATTTTTTAGTTCCACTTTTTATTTTTTAAATGTGAAGTTTTTAAAGTCATGATATTTTGGATGTGCTGTTTATATTATGCTTTTTCACATGATAATTTTAAGTAAGAATTTTACAGAGAACAAACCAGTGGTTGCCAGAGTGTGTGGGGGGGGGGGCGGGGCGGGATGGACAAAATGGGTGACAGGGAGCAAGAGATATGGAGTTCCAGTTAGGGAATGAATAAGTCACAGGAATTAAAGGCACAACATAAGAATATAGCGAATGATCTTGTAATAGCATTGTATGCTGACAGTTCATGGCTACACTTGTGGTGACACAGCGTAAGGTACAGAGAAGCTGAATCACTATGCTGTTCACCTGAAACTAACGCAATGTTGTGTGTCAACTATACAAAAAAAAATAGAATTTTATTTAGGGCCATGTGTTTTTAAAAGCACTTAATTTTTGTTTTTATTTTTCTTTTTGCAGGGGGAGGTCACTGGTTCGTATCTGTAGGTTGGATATATACCTGTTACTTGGTTAACCTGGGTCAAGTCAGAGTCAGAAAGTCATTTCCTAATTTTTACGTCCATCTTTTTTCTTAGTTCAGTGCCTGACACACAGCAAATACTCCTTGTCTTCTGAATGAATGGCGAAGGCTGCTCTTCACTTCCCAGAACAGAGTCCACATTGTGTAGGAATAATATTTCAGAAGTTAGGCCTGCTTTCAAGTTGACAGTACATTTCACAATGTCCATTACAGGAACATCAAAATCTGATAAAATACTCAAATATACCTGGAGCTTAGTAATTATATTTTCTTTTACTTGGAGTTACCTTCCAATTCATCCTGCCTACCATTCTTATTGAATTCTAGAACCAACTCTTGGAAATGGTCCATTTACTTTAGAAAACAGACCCATGGGCTGGGTTCTGGTCAGGTGTTTCATGGGAACTACAGTTTATTCTAACTCAGCATCTGACATGGCCACAGCGATCTAATCTAAGAAACTAGTCAGTGCCCAAGAGAATGATTAAGTGGACTTTGGGTCATGTAAATGCTGTACCTTTCATATAAGTCTTCTGAACTGATACTCTAGACTATGGCTAACTTAGGTGGGAGAGGTGTGGGTGACTAGGTGCCATGAGAGATCCAGATGGGGCTGCAGAGGGTATGTTCTGCTATGATCTGGTAGACATTTTTAGACATGGAAGAGATCTTGAGGTCTCTTCATTTCCTTCACTTTGCAAATACAGAAAATGAGTCGCAGATAAAGAAAATTACTTCTTCAAGGAGCTTCCTCCATGAAACTTGTGTCTTGGTCGGACTAGAACACTCAAGGATGATGACAGTCTTAATGACAAGGATTTTCAAGGCTTGCACATATTCAAAATGGAGAGGCAAACTTTGATGAAAACATGTCATTCCTTTGGCACTTGGTTTTAACCCTGCTGAGGACATTGGGTGTGAGGAACAGTTTCAGAGAACTATGAAGTAGTTCAGAAGAATGATGATCCTGTACCAAATACATTTAGAGGAAGCCAAGGGGAAACACTCCTTTGGAATCACCCTCCAGCAGGTCTGAGTCCCATCAATTTTGTAACAGCTTTGCCTCATTGAGTCTCCTGTAGTGCACACCTTAACACCCCAACTGTAAAACCACCACAGCCTCCTCACGTCTGAAATTACCTTTCACCATGAGTGTTCTCTAAATGTTTCATTTAAAAGGGAGGCAGGGAGAGTCCCAAGGTCAATTGAGTTTACAGGGAGAATCTATTCCCTCTTTGTGAAAGTCTCTAAGAAATCTTTCTCCCCTTTCTCTCTCTAACACTCACATCAAAGATTTCTTTGATTACTAGATTATGAAACCCTTTGTTTTTCTTTTCTTTTTTTTGCATAACGTTTTTGTTAATCCGATGAACATTATGTAGAACATTTTCACTCACATTAGCTACTTTCTTTCTTAGACTGATCTTTTGAAGAAGGCCAGCTATATCTTATTTTACTTCTTTGAGAGATAAAGAGACAGAATCATCGATGTTCATGACTTGCTAGGGTTATGTAATTATTTTGCAATGCAGCCAGGTTGAATTTCAAAGCTTCTGACTCCAGATTCAGTGCTCTTCCCTATTTACTGGGTAGTGCTTGGTTTTTAGACTCTTAAGCCGATTAAAACAAATGATCCATTAAAATCACAGATTTTTCTTAGTAACCTCACATATACAGAGATTGAAGACCATTCCAAGACCATCATTTTCCAAATTAATTGACATTCAAACTTGAATAACACTCTATACTTGTATTATAGAGAGCTATGACCAAATGTTTCCAGAATATGGCTTATTAAACTTGTCATTTTAAGTTATTTGTATTTTCAACAATGAGTTAGTGCTTTCTATATAAAGCGAAATAACTATCACAGGCACAGAATAAAAATCTTTATTTTATTATTTGAATTTTTAAGGCCCATTATGAATTGCTAGAGGTGAACCGCACAATAATACCATAAAAATAAAACAGAAAACCTTGAAAGAGGTTTTCTGCATTCCAGAAAATATATACTTATCACAGATCATAAATGCAGTCTCAAATAATTTTAAACATATGGTAAGTTTCTTCTTAAGTACTTATATTTTAGGAACCTTAATTATGCTCTAAATCTTTTTCTCGTCACAGAATAATTTTGCCTTGAAAATTTGTGTAGGTAGGACTGCTACTTCTTTCCTCATAATATTTATGGGAGTTGGATTGGCTTACAATTTGCAATTCATTAATTCAGAATATAATTTCCCATAACTAAGGAGTTTCTTGTCTAGTTATTCAACTCAATAGTGCTTCATTACATTAAACTATGAGCTGCAAAAACAAACAAATTATTTCTCAAACACTTAACAGTCCATATGTTATAGAAACAGCCTGTGAAGGTGTTATACTTACTCATTCCTATGAAGTAATGCTTAGTATTTACTACTCAACTGTCAGAGTAGCTATAAGCTTATTAAAACTTCTCTGCTCCCACTAGGTTTCTTAATAAAGCAGAATGACTTTATGGTCTTTTCCTCTGAAGGAAAAAAAATGCCAAAGGGCCTTGTATTCTTGAGATTCTTTTAGGATGAGCTGGTTTGATGTTACTTGGCTTCGTATTTATAGTAACTAAATCGAGTTTAAAGAGGTTTCCCACTCTAATTTCAAAATTAAATTTTGGAACCCTTAGTCCCATTCTCTTCTTCTGACAGCCTTGAGGATCTCTTCTATACTCAGAATCCCTATTTAGATGAGGCTTTCACATTTGCCAAGCACACTAAATATATTTCCTGTTCTAAGACAGTGGTATGTCATTTACACTTACTTGCTCTTATACCTTCCTTTTGGAATTATGATTTATTTTCCATTGCTTCACTGTAGAAAACCCAGAGTATAAAAGATAACAACTGTTCCTTTGTATTCCATCACCTGCCTGATTGACTTAAGGAATCTAAGATAAAATAAAAAAGCTATAAGTCCTATTGGAAAGGGTTAGTCTTGAAATAAAAATGTTAAGTCAGACAGTAAAATGGTTAGAAGTTCTTTTTGCTTAAATAAAAGAAGTTTTAAATCCTTTAAATACTGCATATAAGGATATTCATTTCATTATTATTGTTACCAATAAAAGCACCAACAGATCCTAAATATTAGTCAATAGGAAAGCAATTATGTATACCATGGTCCAACCATATGATGAATGATTCCATCACTAAACAGACTTGTAGATGTTAACATGGAAAAAAGCATAAGATATATGAAATTTTTAAAAATTTGTGCATAATATGATCATATTTATGTACAAGAGAGATAGATTCAAAATATCAATTTGCCAATACATATGTAGAAATTTCCAGAAAGATTCATCATCATCATCATCATCATCCCTTATTGAGCATTTACTATGTGCCTGGCACCATGCTAAAAACTATATATGCATTCTTTCATCTAATCCTCACAATGACCCATTAACTCTATAATACAATGCTGAAACTCAGAAATGTTGGTTTAAGTTATTTACTCAAGTTCCCAGAGCTTGTCAGGCATGGAGTTGGGATTAAAACCAACTAAGAAGCTAGGTTCTATAGCTTGTTCTGTTAATAAGCAAGCATGAACTCTCTAATGAAAGTTTTAAAATATGTGTTTGTAGAATGACTTTGGAAACATGTTTAAAATTATTTCTATTCTCTGTCTCTCCCTCCTATTTTCCCCTCTTTAATCCAAATTTTTCAATAGAAAAGAACTGAGTTTCAGCGGGAAAAGGGATCTTGGAGACATAAAACCCAAGCCTCTTGTTCGTTTAAATAACTAATTAACTTTCTTTCCTGGTGCCCATTTTTCCTTTTTTGATATTGAGGTATAATTACATACAGTGAAGTGGGCACATGTTAAGAGACTGGTGAGTTTGTACAAATAAATACACCCATGTAAACAGTATGCTAGTCGCCATGGAGAACACTGTCACAAGCCTGAAAAATTTCCTCGTTTCTATTCTCTCCTTCTCCTCCACCAAGACAACCATTCTCTGACTTTTATTTTTACAGATTAGCTTTATCTACATAAACTTCATAAAAATGAAACTTTAGTGTATGTACATTTTTGTGTCTGGCTTCCTTCACTGAGCATAACGTTTCTGAGATTCATTCATGTTGTTGCATGTGGTAGTACAAAATCTTATTTTTAGAATGAGGAAAAGGAAGTATAAGAAGTGAAGTACTTCACTTGGACCCATACAACTACAAGGAGAAAGAAGTGGGACCAATATTTCAATTTTTCTTTCTCTGGTCCACTATACTTTTCATTTCTCTTACTGACCTCATTCATTTTGAAGAGAAAAGTGTCTATTTTTTGTATCAGCAGAGTCCTGAAAGGAAATGATCAGAACCTTTCCATTTTGTTTTGGGATATTTTACTAGTCAGAATCTAGGCAGGAAGAGAGAAACCACTCTAGATGCAGAGTAATTTCCCAACAGAAAGTTTTTAGTGCAGGGAATTAGTTACACAGTTGATAAGAATAGTTCTATCAACTTCTTGGAAGCCAAACTGGAGATAGAATAATGATCCAGAAATTAGAGAAGGAGGCCACTAACTATGCCCCGGTTTAAGGAACAACTGGAGGAGGAGATAACATCCCACCCAAGAACAGAAGCCAGTCTTTGGTTGGGAAATGGGATCACAGTAGGGTGGAAAGTGGAGCCCAGAGGGAAGCCAGCAGTTGCTGCTGGTGCCAGGGATACCAGGAAGGAATACTCCGGCTTCTTTCCTTCTAAGGACCCAAGAGTACCTTTGACTGGTTAACTGACCCTGAGGCTACAGCACAAGGGATCCTGGGAAATGTAGTTCCCTACTATACAGAGGCGAGTGAGGAAAAACAGGGAACAGATCTAAGAGCAAGCAGCAATTGTCCAGCACAGCTTATAGCTCATTCATTACAGTTTCCACTCATTTTGAAGTTGAGGATAATGGTGAGATTCCTTACTATTTCTGTTTAATGCTGTGCACTCTGAATGCTAAGCAACTATACATTGTTTTAAAAATATGCTAAAAGCACATTATAAATAATGACATCACTGAATACTATAAATGTCACAATTTAATAACTCCACAGTGCAATCATAAAACTTTAACACTTAGAAGAGAGACTTTAGTCTGAATCTTTAGTTTCCTGCTGAAGCAAACTGAAGTCCAAAGAAGTTAGGGGGAACTTCAGAGAAATGCTCAGTGATATTAAAGAAGATATTGGTTTATGTTTTTGAGTAATATCGGTGTGGAAAAGACTACAAAAGAAAATGAGAATCTAAAACATGATCCTGGGAGTCCCTGACATTGTTCGACACAGCTTGAGGATTTCACACCTTCCAGATAAGAGATATGCCAACATGAGGGATGATGCCAACTTTGTACAAATGATTGAGAGAGCAATTAGTGTTTGCCAGATCATTCCATCTCTCCTCATTTCTGCTTCATGGTAGGACTGCAATTCCTGGTCCCCCCTGTGGTCAGGAGGGCATAAGTGAATTGTCCTGGCTAATCAGTTCTAACATTGTAACTTCCAGGATACAGCAATTAATTTCCCATTCAAGGCAAGCCAGAACTTGGTTTTCCTCTGTGAGAGTGACTCGTAAAATTTCAGATAGCAACTGATATGTCCCCTTGGGCAGACTGAGGACACGTGGTGCAGAATCCTTACCTGATTCGTAATAGGCACGTATCCCAAGAAAGAAGAGAAACTTTGTTGTTTCAAGCTACTGAGATTTTGGCAGATACAATGATTTATTGTGCTCTAAGTAAGAAGTAAACAACTATAGACAAATCAGCTTGCAAATGATTATTACTTATGCTGCCCTTTGTGGAGTAATTATGAAAACATCCCCACTTTAAAGATCTATAATCTAACTCAGCTAGTGACACACTCAAGAGAAGTGTTTTATCCCTGATAAAAGGGGTCCTTCCTAAATTTTCAACAGATGTGTAAGGTGATTCTCCCAAAATAAACACATTGACCCTAAAACGTAACAGAAGACAAATTCTAAGGAAAATTTACCTTACGTATAATTAAGTGGTGATGGTAAATGTTGAGAAAGGAGAGATGCATAAAAAGAAACGCATCAGCACCTAAAACAGAGAACTCCATTTCCTACAGGAGAGCAGAAATAATGGCTATTACAGACTTGATGAAATTGTCTACAAAGCAACCTAACCTCCTTTGCTTAAGCTTGCTCATTAAGCATCTTCTAATTCCTTATTTCTAGACACTTTCATAGTGAGAAAGGAGATGTCCCGGATAGCAGATAGGAACATTCAAGAACTAGGAATGACTATTTCCCATCTCACCCTAATGATTAATTTAAACAAGAAATTAATTTTATGAACATGTGAAGCTGAACTGGTCACCTGTGGTGACCTCACTCACAGGTGCCCATCTGATGACAGTACATAGCCACTCTTCCTGCTTTTGTGACCAAAGCAACAGTAATTTAGCCGAACTTTATCTGTCGGTTAGTAACCAGGAATAACCAGGGACTAGTCCGGATGCACGAGACCCTAAGCTTCAGGGCTTTTACCTTGTACATTGATGTACCTTGGCCACACCATAGGCTCAAACCCTCTTAAGAGTGGACAATATCGGGCATTGTAAACAACCATACATCTGAGATTTTCTGGATATCAGATATTAAGTTCAGTTGTCAGATCCTACGCTGAGATGTAGAGTAAGAAAAAGAAAAGCTACTATATTGAGAAATTACCTGTATAAATATATTTTTTTCTAAAAATATAACAAATTTTCTGATTTTTTTCAAGATAAAAAGTGAATGAAATCTTACCGATTTTGACTTTTGATCTTTATAACCAGCAGCATTTCAATAAAGTGCAGTAAATAGATATTTAGTCTCTAGCAAATGGCTGACGGAAGGCAATTTTCAGAAAAACAAAACTTTGTTTTAAAAAAATGGGGTTTTGATATTGTGAAGTTTTACTTGTCCTCAAGACAGAAATTAGTTAACCAACTTCTTAAGTTAACCGTATATGCACAAAAAAACACATGTACTCACTCAAAAAAATTAAAAAAAGAAATAAAACAGGTAATAATATTTTACATTATTTTTTTCTTCCTTTCTGTTAATTGAAAAGATGTTATTAAATGTTTAGGATGCATACAATAATACATAAACCAGAAATTAGTTTTTAGAGGACATAAGCATTTTGAAAACAAATAGGAAGTTTAACGTCTTCTTGGAAGTAGATCGCTAAAAGCCATTATTATTTCTAAAAAGGCTTGCAATGGTTAAGTATAAATTTGAAATGTGCCTCTGCATAATACATGGATATTAACATTGCTCTATTGGATAATCCTGGCCTTGCTTCAGTTTTTATCACATCCCTCCCCATATTTTTAAAAAATTTTTGAACTATCTTAGCACGTAAAACAATTTATATATTTCTTGATATGGAGATATATTTCCATATAATGTTATTGGTAATCGCCATGTACTACAGACTATTATGCATTATATACATTATATAGTAAAGATCTATAAAATAATAAATTATACCCCCACAGAACACTCTCCACTCCCTGTGAAACCTCCTTTGAAACCCACCCCCTTTTTTTCCATCTGACTCCTCCCACAGGGGAGTCATTCCTCTGTACTTTGTATTTATTATGCCCTTCTGCTTGATTTGGTTCTATCACACATGGCTATAGCCTTAAACAGCATGCCAGTGAACATTTTATGTTTCTGGACTTCACTCCTCTGCATGTTTTCATCTCTGCATATTTTTTTCTCATTTTTCAGTAATCGTGTCTAAATAAAAATTCTGCCATGACACTCAGGAAATGCTGGAAAAAGTAAAAATAATCTCTGAATTTCAAGAGTTATTAAACATATTGGAGATATTTAAGGTTAAAAGTATTTATTATCAGGAGACAGAGATGAAAGGCAGAAGAAAAACTAGAAAAAATATACAATTATTTTAAGAATAAAACAGTAAAACGACCAAATGGAAATCTAAGACGGTGTTTCGCCACTAGCAGATTTCGGCATAAACCAAGAAATGATGTCACTGGACTTTGATTATTTAGTTACAAAACTGAATAAATATATATATATTTTTTAAAGATTTTATTTATTTATTTGACACAGAGAGAGAGAGAGATCACAAGTAGGCAGAGAGGCAGGCAGAGAGACAAGGAGAGGAGGAAGCAGGCTCCCTGCTGAGCAGAGAGCCCGATGCGGGCCTCGATCCCAGGACGCTGAGATCATGACCTGAGCCGAAAGCAGCGGCTTTAACCCACTGAGCCACCCAGGCGCCCTGAATAAATATTTTTATTTAATTCCTTAGGTCACCGCATATTTACTGAGTGTCAGTATATGCCTGGGAAAGTAAGTACATATCAGCGAAGTGAAAAGAAAAATGAAAACCAAAGTGAGTGTCAGAGGGACCACACTCTTGGGCATCTCTGGCTCTTTGGTGAAATGACAAATACATTGATTTGAACCGTTTGGTTGCAGTCATAACTCCATGAATCCCTGGGAATTCATATTCCCAAAAGTGGAGGGGAGGGGGACCCCACAACAATGCTTCCTTTTCCTTGCTGTGAAACAATTCTGAGGTAATGGAGAAGAAAGACTTTCATCGACCACAGCTTTTTAAAAACTACCTGAAAAGTAAGCAAGAAAAACAGACTCTCTCTTCTGAGAAATGGCTTCTCTTCATTAAAGAAAGTGCAGTTTATACACCAGAATTTGGAAGTTTGGGAAGAGAGATGGAAAGGGCTGGAATACTTTGGAAAGTTCTTACAGAAATTTCTGGAGATTCAGTAAGGAATCTTTTAGTCTCAGAACTAAAAACTGCCTTAATCGGAGATTATATATATATTTTGACTTGACTAGATGAGATTCTACAAGGGGAGAGCATTTACTGAAACTTTCGTATATACATCCACGGAATCGTTCACTCCAAGGATGAGGGGTTCTGCCCTCAGCTCACAAGCAGTTCACAATGTCAAAATATCTGACCCTTTTCATTCCATGTCCTGCCACTTCCAATTTCATATCTTCTTTGCAGCAACATGTAACAGGATAACAAGGGGACACAACTTCTCTTCTTTCAAAGTCTATTGATTTCATAATTCTCTCCAAAGGAAAGGGCAAGAAAGAACACTTAGAAGTGGAACTAACTTGTTTGTGGGCCTTTCATGGACACGTCACCAGGCAATTTGTGTAACAGACTGAAAAACAAGCAAACGAAGCAAGTAATAATAATAATTAAAAAACCCCTAATAAACCATGTATGAATTGTGAAAGAATCTCTACTAATAGTATTTCCCATATTTTTCCACTTTGTCTGAAACATGAAAGTTAAGCTAAGCGCCACATATGCATCCCTTTTTCTAACTTTTATCACGACGCAAATGTCTGTGCTCTTCCTGTATGTGGATATTGGTCTTCCGTTGTAAGCGATGGTTATGTATATTTCTATTCGATAGAAACCAATACTATCCATTTATGAGCCAAACGGGCGTATTCTGTGATATGTCTTACAGAAAACATATCATTTATATCTCAGAAAGAGAAACCTGCCTTAACAGAAATTCCTTCTCCGGAAACTAGACATTTTAAGGATCAGAAATAGCTCATCTTGTGATACTACGAATGGTGCCATGTTTTATTTATTTATTTATTTTTTTCCGGCTGAGGCTTCTATCTAGATCGTGATATGTTCAATTCAGTGAGAAGCACTCAGTTTATCACCAAATATGACTGCCTTTAAGGAAAGAGATTTTTTTTTAATAGTTATTCATTTTGGAGAATTCCTTTTCTGAAAGCTACTAGAAGGCCACATAACCTTATCTTCAAGATCATCTTCATAGTCCTGCAAATTCTGGGAAAAACCACCCAGGAGAGAGACCAGCTCAGATGCAGCAGCTAGCTTGATTCTGATTGCTGCCTTAAATTATGTCTCTCAGGTGCTCTCAGATTTCAAAGGCCAATTTCTTGTCTTTTTTTCCCCCCAAATAGGAAGGAGTTTAATGAACTAAGCAAAGAAATCTGCACAGAGCAAGTCTATGTAACTAGTGCTTTTCTGCACCCACCCCTGTCAGTTACGTTATAAAACTCACGGCCTTTCTTATACAGAATAGGGTCGATTAAATATCTGTTGAAAAAATAAATGCATTTTTAAAATCGTCTCCTTAAAAAACAGACCTGTGCATTCTGCATCATTACGTTCAACAAGTTTGGTCTGTAGAGGGAAACTCACCAGACTGGGAAGGAAATAGCCCACCCTCAGATTTTTTGGTACTTATCAGTGGTCCTGTTTTCACTAGTCTATGAATGCCTTCCATGAAGAGGTGGCTTTTCCAAATATCTCATACTTATATCTCAAATGCATTTCTTTCCTTTAAGACCATTTTCTCCCTTCCACAACTTGTCTTCATGGATGACAGCGCTACCTGTCTACTTGGCGGGATCAGCAGCTTGGGAGTTCTGTTGGCTGTCTCCATCTTGATCACACCACATGTTCAACTGGTCACCACCTCCTGAGGGGCATGCCTCTGTGACACTCCCCTGGGTCCCCTTCGCTCTGAGCTGACTGGTGCTTCTTTAGCTAAGGGCCTCAGCCCAGGAATGGGGTGTTACTACAGTCTAACCTGTGCTCTGGCCTTTAGTCTCTGCCTCTTTTGCCCTCCACACAGTGAACTTTTCAGTCACTGCTGGAGATCGTTCAGAGACTCCCGATCCTTGTGCAGCGAGCTTCCAACTCCTGGGTTTGAGCAAAGGGGCCATTCCTCCATGCAGTACTTCCTGCCAACCGGTCTTCCCTCCCCGTTCTCCTCCCCCTTGGCCTCCGCCATACTGCAGTGTTTATACCCCCATTCTCTCCTCGGGTGTACGATTCCCCCCTCTTTGGCCTGAGAAGTCCTTCTCTCCCAAGTCTGTGATGCCCTCCCTCATCTATTGCCATGGACTCCTCACTTCTTCCTCTGTTTTTACACAGTGGGCTCCTTGAAGACCCGGATCATGACTTGCTTCTCTTTGTATCCTGGGTACCAAGCACAGCGCCTGGACTGCAAGGGCCTTTGCAGAACCACTTGTTAAATAAACAAATGAGCGAAATGACCAAGATGTACATGATCGACAACACTGAAGGAAGAAAGTAGAAAAGAGGAAACAAGAGTAACTTGAACTGTATGTAAATAAACTGGGTATAGATGAAGGGTAATGTTCTCCATAGAAAGGTGGTTGAAAAATAAGTAAATAAACCCAAGGTCTTGGAAATCACTGACTCCCCAACCAAATGAATTAATGTCTTAAAGCTAATAAAGTCACATTTTGAAAGCTGTTAGACTCTCCTACTGTGCTTTTACAAATTAAAATCAATTTTAATTTTGTAAATGATTCCCCTCCCCATTTGACCAGTGTAACTTATTTACATCAGTAATTCAGGGAAAATATTGTGAGCAGCATTCTCTTTCATATTAGCACATCTGTACCCAGAGAAGCTTCTATGCCTAATAAGAACATTTTGTGATCTAGATTTAATCTAATATTCGTCTGACTTCACCCACTGAATAAACAGGGCTCATTAGTATCAAACACACACAATCTTTGTTTTTCCTGACTGTAGAGCTGACCTTTGAAATGTAATCTTGTATTCTTAAGATTATCATCCAATAAATCACAACATGAGTTATAGCAAATACTTCCTACCTCTCCCCCTTCATTTTCCCCCTAACATAAACACAAGAAATTGCTTGAGAACATTAAGATTTGTGGGCTATTTTTGGTGCTCTTATCTCTCCGTTTCTGAAAAATGATACATAAGATGTTATCTCACGTTGATATTTACATCACTACATCTTGTAACCAAGACTGGAAAGAGAACTACATATAATAGGCTTTTTGCAACAAGACACACATAGTTAAACATTTTTTGGAAGTACTTATAATTAACAAAGTGTTTAGAATTAAAAATTTTTCACTCTAATTAAAAAATGCAAAATGATATTTAATATTGCCATAAATTTTTTATAGCCCAGACTTGGGGTTTTTCTAGAGTCCATACCTTTTAATATCTTAGATATTTTCAAGGCATGTTTCCATGATTTTTCAAATATTGATATTTAAATATTTACTAATTGTGTTTTTCTGTCTCATAGTTTTTCTAGTTTCAGTATTTAGAAAAGATTCATGAGATTTATAATATAACTCATACATCAGAATGGTTAAAATATTATGAAATGCATTTTTAAACCCTTTTGAAATATTTCAGTAAGATATTAAGAAGAATCAAGATATTACTCAAAGGCAACAGGGATTCTTTCTTTAGTTTTCTAAAGAGCTAAGGGAAACTCAGAAGTATTTTAAAAATACACACTACAGAAATAAACAGATTCTGAAAATAAATTCGGGTTACGGTTGTATGTTAGAAGAGCGTCAAAAACCCACCAAGTGAGTGAGTATGATTTCTGATGTGAGCATTAAAATTCAGCATACACTGTTCACATGATGTTGAACCTTTATCTGCAAAATGAGGAAGTTGGAGAGATTTTTGCACCAATTTAAAATATGGAAATAACTCTCTTCTGGCTGATTTACGACGTGTGCGGAGTAGTCAATGAACGAATCCAAGTTTAGCTTGGGAACACTTTTCCACCAAATAACATTTCAGGTTTCAGCCTGCCATAAGGTTTCATGATTTCTCATCTCCCTCCTCTCCCTTGCCAAACTCACCCGGTAAAGAGTCCCAGATCAAACAGGACAGTTGGCCAACAGGCTACAGTTGTCAGACTGATCAGTCAGCCCAGGTACTAACACTGGACCAAACCTAACACGCCCCGGGGAAGGAGTTATGTATAGTAGACACTTCTTTAAAATACTGAGTAAATATCAGAGATTCCAAGAGTTTGAAACACACTATGGTCAGTTTGAACATGACGTTAGGTCCAGGCAGAGGAATCTAGGTTTTGAGTCTCTCATTTTCTTGACCCATAACATAAAGTTAAATGAGACCTCACTGATGATTGAATGAGAATAAGCCTGAGAAATGCCTTCCCAACACAAATCACTGCACACTGTCATCTCAAAAAACTTAAGTTATATTCTACTTATGATTTAAAATCATGGGTTTCATTTTTATGCTTCCTAGAAGTAGGAAACTGTGTTTCACCAATATTCATATAATAATACTGCAAGTAGGAGCTTTAAAATTGTGATGTAGGGGAGGTTGGAATTGGGTAATCCTCTTACTTCTTACTCCTTTAAGCTCTATTCCAGCTGGAACATTGTTTTGGGATGATCCATACACTAGATCCAAGGTTTTCAACTTATTTAGTGAACCCAGTGGGACTATTTTTTTTTTTTTTCACACGGAATCTTAGGCTGAGCTCTGAAAGATACACATATGAATCATATCAGAGCAGTTTTTCTGAAGTGGGGGATAGGTGCCTGGATGGAAGAGATACCGTGGCCCAAGGGACCTCAGCATTGGTCATAGTGTAAAGAATATTATGTGATCCCTGCTGTTTCAACTGAAGGCCATGGGCATTTGGAGAGCGGTGGTTGGCGGGTCTGTTTAAAGAGGTTTTGAGGGAAAATATTTTGATAATAATCTAAAAATATCATCTGGATGACTAATAAATAACCGGATATTTATAAATGTCTCTGTGCCCACATTTTGTTTGGGTTCACAATCATGTTGGCTTCTAGCTCTCACCTAAATTGATAGCACTTAACGGATAATGTATCGTTAAGCACGACTGTGTCTCCTCATTTCAAAGACAGTAATCATCCAATGTCCATTATGTCCCTGTTAAATTATTTTCACCAGTTACAAAAATGAAACTTCTCTTCTCAGGGATAGCTACTGGTTGGAAAATATTTTTCTCGAATGACTTTCATTTCTTGAGTTATTTAATAAACTGAGATTTGTATGTGACATTACAAAAACTGCAATGTGTGATAGAATAATATACAAATTTAATTATTCCTGGCTGGAGAGAAAAGAATAACAGCGGACTTAATCTGTGCTTTTGTGCCAAACGAATGCCAAACAGCCTCGGGGCCTCGCGTGGGAGCCTGGGAAGGGTGAGCGGCGGTTGTCATGGGGGATAGTCCTGGAGATGGCAGAATGGCGTCCTGAAGCACCCAGCGGGATGTGCTAGCCCAAGTCCAAGGGCTAGTTCAAAGGGGTCCAGGCATCGCTTGGCGCTGAAAAACTCTGCATTCGATCTTTAAACAACACTGACCCGCCATTAACATTGTCCTGTCTCATTTCCTCCCCGTGCTGCCCTCCCCTTAATCTTGTTAATGGGTCCCTCTGTGAATGTGCCATGCCTCCTGGGTCGTTTTTAGACATTTTAACAGCCATCACCTGGAGACAATGCTTTAACCCCAAAGAACTGAGCTAGTGGGAATATAATATATCTTCGCAGGCTGGTGGGAAGAGATGCAGTACTCCTTAAATCACACTGCTAGATGGTTGTCTGTCTTATTTAATCAGAGGAGAACTCACTGGCCTCCCTGAATGCTTGATTCATTGATTCCTCTTGCACCTTTCCCCACACCCCAGTGCTTGCTTCTCCTGTTAAAACATGCTCACTTCCCTAAGCCTTTATTTATAGAGTATATATTTATATTTCAAGACCTTTATCAGTTTTATTCAATTGTGGGGCACAAACAATACATTACTACGATCAATTCTGTGGTTCATGAAGCAAAATGGAATGTTTTCTCAGTTGTAAAATGCTATCAATTGCTAGGCCCACATTGATTTCATACCAGCTGTTTGGGAAAAAAGAAGCAGTATATATTAAATGTACACGATTTTGAGATGCATCCCAATTTCGTCCTGATTTCCGAAACATTTACTGTGAAGAGACCTTGCATCTGGGCACAGAGGAGCCATGGCACGTGACCAGCTGGGTTTGTCCTCCCAAACTCCTAAGCCACGTGAGAGAGAAAACGTGGGCAGGTGGAGGGGTTTTTCAAACAATCCATGCTGAGCCCTGAGGGTTGTTGCAATGCTCCTGACTCGTCTCCCTGCTTCTGCCTTTGACCACCTATCAGCTTGTTTTCAGCAGAGCTGAGCGATCCTTTAAAACCCTCATCTGATGACTCATGCCTGTCGCTGTTAAATCCTCACTCAGAGGAACACTAGTGGCGTGCTAGAGCTAACTCACGCCAGTTCAAGAAAGGTGACAATGACGTTTTTGGAAATGTTTCAAGCTGGTTCGACATAGCCACTGTGAAACCTTAAATGACATGAACCCAGAATTAAATAAATTATTTATAAAACAAGGGTACCACATACTCAAAACTCTTCATTTTCTAATTATTTTATTGTATTTTTCTATTATCAATGCCCTTGCAATGATTTACATCTATTATATCGATCGGCATGTTAGAAATACTACAGGAGGCTGTCCTACTGCATGTCTCTCCCTAACCTTCCATTCAGCAATGCCGTCATGCTTGATCTCAGTTCTGGCCTGAGTATTTCCATCACCGCAGTTGGCAAATGCTGTAATCAAAGCCAAATCCCCTCTTGGTATTCGACACACCACACCACTGAGTAAACAGAAGTCCTTACATAGGCCTATGAAGCCCTCTGTGATCTAGCTCCTTGCCACCTCTCTGACCTCATCTCCTACCACTATCCCCTCCTTCCTTCTACTCTAGGCACACTGGTGTCCTTGTAAGGGCTGACTCATTGCACACTGTAGGGAGCCTAGTCACACTATTTTCTGCATAAATGGTGCTCCTCCACACCACAACCAGCCTTCTGCCAAGTTGTTTAATCAAAGAAGCTACTTCCCATGTCTGGAAGAAGCCATGCGTGGTTCTGCCACAGGGCCTTTGCACTAGCTACTCCCTTTGCCTGTATGTTCCCCCAGAGAGCTGCCTGCCTTCTCATTGATATTTCTCAGGTGTCTGCTGAAACGTCACCTTGTCAGTGAAGCTCTCCTTACCAGGACCTTTAAAAGAGCAAACCTCCTCTCCTCCATCCTTTTGTACTCCTGAGCTCCCTTCCTTCTTTATTTTTCTTCATAGCACTTATCATCAACTGATATACTAAATCTGGTACTTTTTACTCTACTGCTGCCAATATTCCCCCACCACATGTAAACTCCAACAGAGCACTGGCTTGGTTTAGTTCACTGTATTCCCAGGACCTGGAGTAGTGCCTGGCACGTGGTGAGTGCTCAATGATATCATTGAATAAAAGAGGGAATGCATCGTGATTTTAACAAGGACTCCAATTTTATGTAAAATTTAATTTATATATAGGTACACACATATGTATGCCTCTCTATGTACATATAATTTTGATTTATGTGTGTGTAGGGGTCTGAACATTTGTACTTGAATTTCCGCTGTGATGCTGATGGACATGTATTACTGGATCTTTAGTCAAGAATTCTGACTTTGACCACAGACACTCCAAGAGGTGAAGCAGTGGGAAGTGTGTCAGTGGCATACAATGGCTTTCCCTTTCTGCTCGAACAACACGTGGGGGCCTGAATATGATGACCTCCCTACTTCTGAGACAGGGTTTTGCTCATCACTGGAGAGAGATCAAGGCAGGGACTTGACCTAGTTCAAGAAAGGTGGCTATAGCTAAACAAAGAATAAATTCAAAAAGAAAGTGAGTCCTTTATTTAAAAGGGACAATGTGAGTTTTCCTGAATGGGGACATAAGAGATGGGAAATGAGAAAAAAAAAATAAAATAAAGAAGGATGAATAGGAAAAGAGAAGCAGGAATGCCGTATGTCCAGGTGGAATGATCTGGAAACAGCAGGGATGATGCTATGTTGGTCTTTATGACTCTTCCGATCAGTCTCTTCTTTGTCTGTTTAGTCCCATCATATCCAATAACTTAGTGACATAATTATAGGCATTTTTGCATTAAAGTCCTCATATTGTATGGGTTTTAGAAATCATTTTAGATGCATCGAGGGCAGACACATATCTGAAACATTTTCATCTTTGTTTCAAAAAAGTCATCAAACAGAAGTTTTCAACTTTCCCAAATTACAAAACATACCCTCAGGAAAGCTTATTTTCCCAAGTTTGCTCTCATTCCTACTCCAATAACGTTCACATCCGTGTTTAGGCATCCTCTTCACCTATGACAAATTTCTTTGCCCCAAAGAATAATAGTAATAAAATGGAAAGCTGACCCAAAAAAGGGGCATCCTGTTGGCAGAGCTAAGAGTGAGCCACATAATCCTAGGTGCCTACAGAAGTCTGGGGGTCCCTCCATTGTTTACTGTCTACCTTGTGTTCTTCTTAAGGGCACGACCTAACCCTGAGTCTGGCACAGGGTAAGTGATTAGTAAACATTTTCTGAGTGAATGAATGAATGGCCAAAATAAATAGGATGACTTAATTTGTCTTGGCCACCTTTGCTTCCTTTTCATGTGATTCTTCACGAACTTTGTGTGACTTAGGTAATTGCCATGAAGCCCTAAATTGTACCTGGTAATTAAGACAAATGAGAGAAGCCAAGTTACAGGTGGTAATTTCTCCAGGAATAATAAAAGTGGGCTATGACATCCTCCCTTGATATTACTCACCTCCTCAAACAATTGCCTGAGATTTCCATTTGTTAATGACATGGAATCATTATTCAGAATACACCACCTTTAGAATTATAATTAAGCCCCGGGTTCCTGCGACTCTGTCCCACTATGTCCCCCCCCAAACCCCCGTTAACGGCAGAGGACGGATGGCGGAGTGCATTACAAGTCCTTTCCCTGTGTATGACAAACCATCAGGGGGAAGAAAGCAGCCTTGTTAGGCAGAATGCTTGTGTAGCTATGTCGGATACCAAGGAAGGCACAGCGAGTGCTATGGAATTAATAAGATATTAATGTAGCTGCTCTTTAGTGGCTGCAAAGGTAATTGTAATACTCTGAAGCAAAAGTAATCTCTCACGGGCCTCCAGACTGGGGCCTCGGTAACTCTATGTGGACAACAAAGCCCCCCCCACCCCCCCAATCAACAACTGCATGTCTCATTTCCATTGAAACAATAATACTAATAGATGCCTTGAAAGTTGACAAAAAAGTCGACATTAACCTGCTGGCCAAATCTAGAAAGTGGTATGTTAGAACGACTATCTTTGGAAACCCTTCCTCCCTTTAATTGCCAGCTTCTTCTCTCACACGGCCTTGAAGGCCACGTCTAGGCACCTATAGTGACAGAATCATCACCAGTGGAAGAAGAAACAGAGAAGACCAAGAGTTCTTCCGCCAAGGTAGGATGCAAAGGGACTGCTGGTGCTAAGTATGCTTGTTTGAATGCTTAGAATGGAAAGATATCTTCTAGGAAGCTCTCGGTTATTCTCCGGGGGACTGGGTGATGTGACGGCGAGGAAGGCACAGGCTTTGAAGGCAGCCACGCCCCGGGCACGCTTCCTACAGGTAAAAGCTGACCCTCCTTCTGGGGCATGTGGTTCTGAGTATAAGGGCACTCAAGGCCTCAGACCTAAATATTAGGAGGTACAGTACCCTGTGCGCCTCCCCACCCCTGTGCATTTTTCCACACTCTGCTTAGGACCCGTTTAATTTTCTCCAGTTAAACTTCATGAGCTCAGAGCCTATATCCGTCTCACTCATCATTCTGTCCCCGATATCGAGCACAGCTCCTGGCCTGTGGCAGGCATTTCGTCAATATGCGTTGATTTAACGAAGAGGGTTTGTGTAGATTAAATGAGCTAGTATATGTAAAATGCCCGGCATTCAATAACAATTAGCTACTTAATTAATTATTTATCTTCTCGCCCAGGTAAGCAATTTATTAAAAGGCTCAATTTATAACTAAATTACCAAAGCTGTTAGCTATAGTGCTGATAAACACTCATTATTAATAATTATCCTGCATTTTTATATCAATCTCAGAAAATCAGGGGTTTCCAAACATGGAATTCTTATAAGATTTCTATGAAATAAACAAGGGGCAATTCATGAAAGTACTTTGGTCCATGACTTTAAAAGAATTTAAGGACTAAAAAGAATCACCTTAGGATTTGTATAAATATCCAGCCCTTCCAGTGGCCAGAAAGTATATTTTTTTATTCACTAAAATGTGATTTCTACACCGGACTGTACATGTTGCATAAAGCTGAGATATCTAAGTTTTACAGTTCAAGGAAGTGGAAATAGTATCAATAGTCTTTATCAAGCATCCACGTGGAAACGTTTGGAGGTGTGCAGTTGTGCGGAGGACTTAAGAACTTCAGTTACCAGGACAGTGGTCTCTCCTCCCCAGCACACGGGCCACTAGGAGACGCCAGCGAACCTATAAATGTCAACCAACACACCTGCCGCCCGAATCACGGGTCATCAGATTCTCTCTGGGCTGGTTGCGGACATTCTTGGACCTGAGCAAGAGTCAAGGAATCCGGTCCCCAACATGAAAGATTGGTCCTGAGACAGAGAAATTACGTTAAATGAATGAAGGAAAAAGTAACGCTCTTATTTGAAGAGATTTATCTTCTCTTTGCTTCAAAAATTCAGCTGGGACCAACTCTCGCATAACAGTTGAACCCACATAATACTAAAGCTTTGACCCCCTTCCCTCTGATATCAACCTCATTACCTATGCGTTTCAAATCTTTAAAAAACCTTCAGGTGCAAAAAGGAGATGGCTAAATGGCCCCCCGGAGGCCGCTTGCAGCCACATGACGCTATTAAAATGTATGGTCCTATCTGCCTAAGTACTTGGAGAGGATGAAGTACATCCTTCAAAGTGATGATTTCATTCTATAAACCTATGGCCTCCCTTCCTTAGAGAGCACTTGTCTGCTTTCCATTTTCTCAGCTGAAATCAGATAAAATATTCCCAATACCGCCTTGAGTTTCATCTAGTTGGCTCTTACCACATATTTAACCATTTACTTATAGGAGACAATAGAGTTTAGTGGTTGAGAACCAGGCACAAAGTGATGCTCATGGTACCTGGCTATTTACTGGCTGAGTGACTCTGGGTTAATACTCCAACTTTTCCAAGTCTCATTTTCTAAGTCTATAAAATGGGAAAATCATGGTATCGCCATTTAGTACTGTCACAAAGACTGAGACAATACTTGGAAAGCACCTCACTCGGCACCTAAAGAGACATCAGTAAATATTATTATTTATTATTATTATCTTTTACAATGATTTCAGTTCCCAGTCTTATCTTTCTCAAGTGGGTTGTGTACAATTAGAACACAGATGGGACTATGTAAGGTTCACTGGTGATGTGGCTGGTTTGTCTTGCATGTCATATTCCAACCTTGCACACATGTACTGGAAGAAGGAATTTACCCCTATTTCTATTCCCTACCCTAACCTACCAGAAGATAAGCTTCTGTATTTTTTCAGACAGAATCAAACTTCTTAGTCTAATAGCTAATGTCTAACGATTTGGATTCCACGTACCTTTTCCATTTTCTGATGCCTCCCCGTGCAACCTGGCTAAAGACTATTGCTTTGTGTTTCTTGAATACAACCTCTGTACGTACCCTTGCTTATGATGAATGCTTCTCCTACAAGCCTTTCCAAATTTATCTGTTCTTCAACGATTAGGCCATATGTTCCTTCCTCAGTGAAATTTCCTCAGATCTCTTTAAGACACCTTTTTCCCCTTTGAACTTCCACAGATATGGACTTTACCATTTATGGAGAGAAGACTGCAAACCTGATTTAAGCCCAGAATCCAAATTTAGCCGTGTGTCTTTTGGCTGGTTACTCAAGTATATCTTTTAAATGCAGTTTCTTCGTTTTGTAGTAGGGACAATAATGCCCCCTCGGTTTTTTGTAAAGCTAAGGTAAAAACCTTAGTTCTGTGCCTGGGTCATAGTCAGTATTCAGTAAAGGTCACCTTCCACCATTTAAATGTTTCACAAATACGAAACCATTTTCCAGCTGACTGGATTTGAACATTTTCCATGAGCTCCTATGGCTCCATCATTTACCTCTTTTACAAATTTGTTAAAGCTTTAGCGTGGTCAAGTTCAAGTTTTAAGAAGCAAGACTATTGATATTGGAAAGCTTATTATTTGTGAGAATTGGAAACTTTGTAACAATACTGCATATTGTACAAGGTATATGCATATTTAAGGACATACATCAAACACATTAGAATGAGTAGTAATGGTGGAGGTAGAGGGAGTATAGGGTAAAAGGAAGGAAATAAAACAAATCCTACAGGAATGGATAATAATAATGTGCTAGGAACTGAGAGCATGATTAACTCAACTTTTTTTTTTTTCTCCCGAGGGTCCATTTAAAAATAAAAACTTAAGACTCAGCAGCTCACAACATGAACTGTCGAGTTCCCACTTGTGCTTTTTACACTTAGAACACGGACAATGGGTGATGTTTTATGGTTGAAAAATCTGTCATGTGGAATTTATAAAGATCTTAAGGCAATTTTAGAAAAGTGACCTGCTCCTCCCGAGTGGTGTCCTTTGAACTTTTCTTGAGATTGCCATATGTATTCCAAGGTCTGAGTGAATGTTCTTAATGAAGTTATGTGAAAAGAGTAACGTTCCCTTCAAAAAGCACTTTGGGATACGCTCAAAGAGTTGCCAAAGAGAATTAGTTCTCTAATCCAATGCTGTGTGAGTGTGGGTAACCAATTAACATGCTCAACTCCAATCACCGGGCCAGGATGAGCCAGCAGAGCATTAAAGTCAATTTTGTATGTGCTATCATCAATGAAAATTAAGTAGCAGTAGCTTAACTGGAAAAAAAAAAGTCTATTCTCTCAGTGATCTGGATCTACAGACAAAAAAGAAAAATGGCACTTTTAATCAGAAGGCTGTCAGTTCCAAAAGGTATCATCCATGATGCTACAGAGCCACATAAAAGACGTGCCAGTCATACTTAAAATAGCACCGATGCTTAACAGAAAAATAACACCATAAAAATATACAGCAAAGATAAAGAATGGGAAGCTTGGGAGAAAATTCTAAAAGAAAAGAATCTGCAATCTTCCAGGCTGTCACTGCCCTTTAGGTATTAAGATGATGCTATAAAAGTGGCCTCGGAACCAAAGTACGTAACATAAGCTTTAAGGAGTTCAAAGTGAGTAAATCTGGGGGTTGCTGTTTGACCCCCTGCATCTGGTCAGAGCGTATGTGTGAATTTCAAAGATCAGCTTCCCCAGCGCATCCTACAGGGGGCTGCCATGGAGCTGAGTCACCCTGGCACATTGCAAGGAAAGCCCTGGATTATTTCGAGTTTTACAGAAATGTACTTTAACAAATAAAATCCCTCTATATCTTGTAAATTGGTAGTTCTCCAGGCACGTACATGGATCCCAAAAACTTTTTGAATAAAAACCAACTAAATTGTTTTGGAGTTATTATCAAAGTTCTTTTAATTAGCTTTACTTGAAAAATAGAAATGCCAAAGTTCATAATCAACTTTTTAATTCTTTCTGAAATCTACAGTAAATTCTGAGGGAAAAGGATAAATATCTTTAATCAATAAGGGCTTTAAGATGTATAAATAAAAAAGTATTTTTTTATAATGCTTCCTTTTCTTAGGAAAAGTAGAGAAAAACAGTGGTCTTGGTATTGATTAGCTTCAAATAACAGTGATACATTTGTGCATCACCTCTTATATAAGGCTTGACACGGTAGGGGAATGTAAAGAAAAATGAGACAGAGTCTATGACTCAAAAAAGTGAAAATCTCCCAGAAGTGAAGTCAGTTAAGATGGTAACCTCAGTTTTCAAAGGGAATTCATACTGAAAAACAATTACTGAATACCTACTATTTCCTAGACATTGGGCCAGCTTTTAGGAATACAAAGGTAAATACAAAAGTTCCATCAGAAGTTCATACTCTAGAGATTCTCATGTAAATAAACCAATACAACGCCCTGTCAGAGGTACTATGTTGACTCTGTGTTCGTGCACTATAAATTAGAGTACAAAATAGAGAAGAAGGAAGAACGGGAAGAACAGTTTCACAGGGGAAATCAGACAATGCTTTATAGAAGAAAAGACGTATTAAGTGAGCCTGACAGGATAAAATGTCCATGAACGAACAGTTTGCAGCCATTTCTTTAAAGTTTTATTTTAGAAACAGAGAAACATATGTAGAATTAAGCAAGACAGAATGGATAAAGGTATTTGCAAGACATACAGTAAACAAAGGATTAGCATCATATTAAATAAAGAATGCCTCTAAGACCAATAAGACAAACAAAATATTACAGGAAAATAACAGACAAAGAATATGAAGAGGACATTCAAAGAATAGAAACTCTAAATTGCTATTGAACTTATTTAAGAATACTTATTTTTATTCGTAATCCAGAACATGTCAACTAAAGAGAGAGTATTAGCAGCATGTAAAAAGTTCTGATTTATTAAGTTTTGCAGAAGGAAAACCCCTTAAGGAGCAAACGAAAATTTAAATTTGTGCGGGCACTTCAGAAAGCAAGATGGCAATGTCAAATAATATTGGAAATGCCCATAACCATGACCCAGAAATTGGTAGGACAAAGAAACAAAAGGAAAACAAACAAAAAATCCTTGTACATTTTCACAAAGAGAAATGTACTGTAGAATAACATACACTCCCTTCGTTCCTTCACTGAAGTATTTCTATTTGGTTTTTCTGTTAGTATTTTCAATGCAGCGAGTCAAAATCTTTCATTACATCAACTATTTTAAAATATTGGGTCTTTTAATTTAATTGCATTCATGATTTAAATATCACTCAACCTGCAAACCTCAACATTATCTTTGACTCCAGCCCGATTTCTATCCTACATTTAACAATTCACCAAATAAAGGCACACAGCTATCCAAAATACGTCCTGTTCATGTCCTCACTCCTTCCCATTCTGTCAATAAATCACTCCTTTATTAGTTTGCCAGACCAACTGCAATACCTTTCTATGTGTTCTGTCTCCAGATTTTTCTTCCTCGCTCTTTTTCCAGCTTGCTCACCCCAAAATCTCATACTCTACTCACTGTCATGGCCAGGTTAATCTTTCTGAACCAAGGATGTCATCTCCTGCTCGGGAATCTTCCCTGGCTCCCCTCTGAGCATTATAGAATGTCCACCTTATTCATCTGGAAGTCTTGCTCTGTTATAACCTGGCCCTGGGTAAGTTTCCTGATCTCATTTTCCACTATTCCATGACAGGTACCCAAGTATGTCATGATTCCTCAGATACCGGCCATCCCAAATGTTTGAATTATTCTCTACATTCCTATCCCACTGAACTCTGGATCACAGACAAGAACGAGCCAGCATGACCTCGGTAAATGCTCTCCAGTAGCTGAATCTTGCCATTGGCTCCAGTTTTCTTTCTGACCAGGGTGAAGAGACCTTTGTTTTTGTCTGTGACATACAAGATAATTAACTGTTGAAAGCTTCACAAATCATTGTGTTACAAGTGAAGCTTTAAAGAGACCCTAATACATCCGTCAAACACATGATTATTGTAATGATGGCGCTTGGTTCTGTGGATGGAGCCATGATGACTAAAACACTTTGTTTTTAATGAGGTAAATCTCTTTTGTGTAACAATCAATACCCATTGCTAAAGAGATCTGGGCAGCCTTATTATTGTTATAAATTCAATTATTTTAACAAAAGTAAATACAAGCTGTATAAATATGCCAAATAGACTGTTGGCTTCCAAACCCTTATTTAGAATCACAACTGATTTTTACTCCTAATACAGAAGACTTATGATTTGTAGGTACTGACCACATTTGAAAGGACTCCCATAATCTGATTGCAGGATCTATTTCCAGAACTAGTAGAATTCAATTAAAAAACATAGAGAGGACTTTTTTTCTTCTCATTAATGTCTAGGTGGTGTGGCATTACAATGTCATACTTTAGGGCAAGTATTTGCGGAATATCCATTTTCCCTGAACTGGAGACTTGAAGTATACTTCAGAATTTAAAGTTCATTGCTGTGTCAAGAAGTTTACAGTTTAGAGAGGATCACAAGATGCATAGGTTGATGAGTAGAGTCAGTGATAATAATGACAACTGTTAAGTTCTCCAGAGTCCAATAAAGATAGAGTTATGCTTGTGGAAGTAAGGTCTGGGGAAGGTATCCCTCTCATAAACTCGATGCCACGACGGCTTCCAGCCACTGTGTTCCGATGTATGGCAGACACAGTGCTGCGCACTAATAAAGGCATTAACTCTGTTCACGGCAAAGATCCTGCAAAACCCTGTAAGAGGAGAATAGAAGGTCACATAGATAAGCAATTTCCCTAGGAGGATATAAAGCTTTTACATGTCAGGGTATTTAGAGGAGAATATTGTAGTTTCAAGGAAGGGAAAAGACAATAAAGGTGATCACGTTTGCATGCAGAACTTGGCTCACCAGTGAGGTTTCCTGAAGTACAGATGAAGATAGAAAGATGTAAATTTTTAAAATTTTTAAAACCTAATATATTTTGTATTTGTATATAAGGTACCTTGAAAACACTCTTGACCGGTAAAACTCATTACTCCCATTTTGCAGATGAAACAAAAATAAGTTTGGTGAGATGTCTTGCCTGAGGTTACTAATCTAGTAAGGGTAGAGTCAAATGCAGATCCTGGACTAGATCTGTATTTGAGCTCGAAAAGAATGGATTGTAGACATCGTGTAGTTATGACTATCAGAAGAGAATGATCAAAGCAGGCCAGCAAATTTAGAAATAATTCACAGACTATTTTCCCTGTCATCTCCCTGATGATAGGGACAGTTTCTAATTACATCTACAAAAGATAGAGATTGTAGAGATAAGGGCATTAGACAGAATATGTTTCTCCCCAGTAACATTCTTCCACCTTCTACAATAACAGAGAAGCAATGTTGTTCTCATTGCCCAGAATTGTTCTCTTGATCACCACCCCTTGTCTTCCCTTACACTTTCTGAACCAGCTCTTTGTCCTCTCTAAGATTTTCTTCACTTGTTTATCAGTCCTCCCCATCCTCACTCCCACTGCCACCCAGGCAATGGTCTTCCTGACCCCCTAACCCGGCCATAAACCATGGTTCCCCCTTCCAGCTTTGTCCTTCTTAGCTCCCTTCATTCCCTTGTTATACCACAGATACCTTGCTGACACCTTGCCCTTAATACAGCAGCACATCTGTTTTCTTTGCTTTTCTTTGGCCTACAAAGCATTTTTAGAGGAGGTACTCCAAATACAATGATCGAAACCCACTCTTCATGCTTCACAATGTCAGCTGAGTTTAGAACATTGTTCCACAATTCTTTCAGTCGTCATGAGCTTATTCCTCATTTATCTCCCGTGAAGATTGCTATAAATTTGCTTCCAAGCCCCAAACCTCCCTCTTTAGTCTTAGCAGCTTACACTTTGCAATTTCACTGGGAAAGATCATCTCTTGTGAAGTTCTTGAGCATCTGATCTCTCTGCACCTTCAAATTCCATTCAATTGCCTATCCTTCCCTTCTTCATCCTCACCTTCAACATCATCTTGGGCCTGACTTCTTTTTGTGCTCTTTTCCTTAATTTTCCTACTTTTGTAGATTATTGCTCTTCTTTTTCTCACATTTTTAATCTCCCTCTCTCTTTCTCTCCTGGCTCCTTTTTCTTGGTGCATAAACAGGTTCAAATTCCCTTGACTCAGAAACAAAAAAAACATTGCTTCCCACCCACCTTCCTTCACGTCTCAGAAATCATCATATCTTGTGAACTCTTTCTACTTACTTCCACCAACTCTATTCTCTCACAACTTAGAGACTGTTCTTTTAAAGACACCACTAGCTTCCTAATTACCAAATAAATTGACCTTTTCTTAGAGTCTTAGGACATCTAACACTGTTCAACTGTCTTGATAAATCATAGTTTCTCAACCTCAGCACTAATGATAATTTGAAGCTGGACAAATCCGTGTTGCTAAGGTGTGCTGGGCGTTATAGGATGTTCAGCAGCATCTCTGGCCTCCGCCATTGGATACCAGCAGCATGCCCTGCAATGGCAGCAATCGGCAATTTCTCCAGACATTGCCAAATGTCCCTGGGGGTCAAAACTGTCTCAGGTAAAGAAACCCTGTTCCAATGATGTACTCTGTGGGTTTCCCCACATTGCACTAACCTGGTTGTTTTTCATTTAACTGATGTACCTTAGAAGCCCATTTAATTGTGTCTCTTCTTCCAATCATCCTGAACCTCATTGCCACAAAATTCTTTAATGGATGTCTTCACTCTCTCTCTCTCTCTCTCTCATCCCATCCACTCAGGTCTTGAAGTTGTACCTCAGTGCTAATAACACAAGCATCTACATTTTATTAGAATTTTGATTTCTTTCCTGGGGGTCTACCCTCAATTCTCTGTCTGGTAACCAATGGAAATATTTGTGTGTTGAGGATGCAAATGACATTGTGTTAAGCACTGCCAAAGATAAAAATGAAATGAACATACATTCTCCCCTCAAGAATTTCAAAATCTAGTGGAAGAGACATAAATAATTAAGTTGCAAAAGGCTCCAAAGCTAGTCTGTGGCAAGGTTGAGAGTAGGACTCGGTCCTCTGGCTCTCATTTCAGTATTCTTTCTCGTTGCATTTAAAAAGGAAAACACAACCATATTTTCCATCACCTTAAATATATAGCGGAGTATCATCATACTATCTCATCCTGTCATTGTTTTCCCCCTAACTAGACAGATAAAATGTGCATAAATATATGAGAAAATTTGTGAGGCTACTTCTAAGAATGTACATTTTAGCTTTACTGATAATGCATAATGCAGTAACTTAAGGTCCAGAAATACATTTTTTAAAAACTGGGTCAGAAAGCAGGCCTATGTTGGTGGTAAGGCCACAGAAAGATTTAGGAAATATAGCATAGCCTTGGAAGAGTGGGCTCAGGTGGAGTTTCCAAATGCAGGCACCTGAGGATCATAGAAAGATACAGGGCCGGGCACCAAGGGGATAACTGCGAGTGTACAGGATGAACATATTAAAGACTGCTTTAATAACCTCATTGGACACTTTGGTCAGGTACATATATTCTTCCCGCCTAAACAGCTTTGGGAGAGTTCTGGCTGCCTACTTAGACCATCGACTAAAGAATTATAATCTTCAAGTGATTTAAAATTACTGGAAAAGAGGAAGAATAGGGGAAGAGCTAAGTTAAATTTTCCTTCCCTGTTGCAATTTACATGGTGAGTGTAGTTTGAAGACGACAGTATAACTGTATAATTATTATACAGTAGAAGTATATATAGTTTAGTAGTATCATTAGTGTGCAAAATTTTTATATGTTTCAAAAGTGTAGTCTTTTTAGAAGTACATTTAAAATATCCTTCATAAAAAAGGTGATTAATTTCTCACTTCATCAAACCTTGTTTTTGAATCAATGTTTTGGCATTAATAAATGAAGAAAAACAATCCACGGCTCTACACATGATAAAGTTAAGCAGCAATATTTCAGTCTCCCCATAACTTCTAATCATGCATTCAGAGTGAGGGCACATAACCCATGATAATAAATATTTGCTGGCTTTTCGTTGTTGTCATTGTCGTTCCCAGGCATGTTCATATTAGCGACTGAGATGCATTTAACAGACAAACATTTACATTTTAGAAACAGCTTATAGGGAAGAATCCAAACCCTACCTTTTACTGTTGCTTTTTCACTCAGAGATACATGAATCATCAGCCCAAAACTGAAAAAAAAAAAAAACCTTTTCCTGCTAACCAAAATATACTTGCTTTGGGTGAACAGAATTATCTATTCATATGAGATCTTTCATAAAATAGGATATTTAAAGCCTTTGTGAGCTAGTTCCACTTTTATTATTTGTTTGACATATTGTGACTTCTACGTGCCAAAATAACTTGCCGATCTGCTCTGCCATGGAGATGAAATCACATACAACACAGATACTCTACTTGAGACCCCTCAAAGATGGCACTCAGGATGCACGAAGCCCATGGACATCAGATTAAGTGGAGATTTTCAGAGAAGCTTCATTTTTCAGGTGGGTACAATTGAAAGGCTCCTGTTGATAACATGGAGCATTTCCGTGCCTTTAATGGGGCACACCATTTCCTGTCGCTCCATGGGTCAGGTTGCTCCTCACCTGAGCTGATTAGGCTCTCCCACCAGGATGGGACAAGATCTGTTGCTCTGAACTGAGAACAGACTAATGTTTAGTGTAACATGGAAAGCCAGTTAATAGGCCACAAGGAAGCTGCGGCCCTATGTGGGTGCAGAGAATGGGAAGTACTAAAGAAGTAAGACCCAGGGCTAAGAATCAGAGGCTGTAGGTTCCAGTCCTGGCTTCACCATAATGAGTTGGCCTAACACAGCATCCAGTGCTTAGCAGATGCTTAATAAATGTATGACCTCTTGCAAATCTTTCAACCTATTGACGGCAATACTCCCTGATATGGCTTCTTTTACACTCTCAGATTGTTAAGGTGAGATTCAAGTAACCAACTAATCAATCAATGTAAATGATCTATGCAAAAGCCCTCTGAGGACTCTGCCATGTTTCTATAAAATAATCATTACCATTAGCATTATTGTCACATATAGAAAGAGGATGAATACCAATGGTCAATAAGAAAACGAATTTAAAAATCCACCAAGGCTCTGTTGTATCACCTACAGATTTGGGCAAAGATGGAATCGTAGATCTTAGGCCGGTGACCAACTGGACTGAACCAAGTGATTCATTTCAATAAGTTCAGACTTCTAGAAAATACTCAGATTAGAAATGACTCTCGCAAAACTTAACTCCAAATCTGAGATTACAGAAAGTGTTGCCGCTGTTGTAGGGAAAGAATGCATTGGCTGAGGCTGCTAAAAAGCCATTCGTCCAGTTAGTAATACTGAACTGCTTATTTTAAAAAATATTTTATTTATTTATTTATTTATTTATTTATTTGAGAGAGAGAGAGATAGCACATATAGGCAGCAGGGGAGGGGCAGAAGGAGAAGGAGAAGCAGACTTCCTGCTGAGCAGGGAGCCCAAAGTGGGGCTCTACATGGGGTTTGATCCCAGGACCCTAAGATCATGACCCAAGTTGAAGGCAGACGCCTAACCCACTGAGCACCCAGGCGCCCCATGAATTGCATATTTGAAAGTTACTAAGAGACTAGATCTTAAAAGTTCTCATCATAAGAAAAATTTTTTTCTTTTTCTTGTTTTTTTTAAAGACCTTATTTATTTATTTGGCAGAGAGAGAGAGATCACAAGTAGGCAGAGAGGCAGGCAGAGAGAGGAGGAAGCAGGCTCCCCGCCGAGCAGAGAGCCTGATGCGGGGCTCGATCCCAGGAGCCTGAGATCATGACCTGAGCTGAAAGCAGAGGCTTTAACCCACTGAGCCACCCAGGAGCCCCAGAAAAAAAATTTTCATAACTATGTACGGTGATGCATGTTAACTAGACTTACTGTGGTGATCGTTGCGCAATATTACCAAATCACTATGTTGTACACCTGAAAGTTATATGTCAACTATTCCTTAATAAAAAAATTAAAAGCCAGTTTTTGTTTAAGTGACCTCCAAATGTAGTGATGCAGAAACCAATGCCTAGCTCTCCATTCCTTTGTCTTATATTCCTGGACATTATATTTGAGGAAATTGTATAAAAAATAACATTCGTGTAGCAACTTTGATTTTTCCCATCCCAATTCCATTTCCTTCAAACAATAAGAATAGAAGTGTATTTGTTTAGCTTTCTTTGTGTCTAATTATCTGTGTGATTTAGGAAAATTTACTCATTTGTGTCTGATTTTCTTCATCTGTATATATGAGACATTATGTCAGTTGATGCCTGCAGTTACTATTAACTAATTCAGGCTAACAGTCTATGAAATCAGTACGTCTAAGAAGATATCAACACCAGCACTTCTAATTCATGCCATTTTAACTCAGAATTCTATTTAAAATATCCCCCCATTTTGCCAACATTAAGCCTAGTACTCAAGACACTCAAATATGTTCTAAGCCTTCAGATAAGATGTTTTACACGAACCAAGAAAAAATGGTTTATTAAAATGCTTTCACAGTGCCCTATCCCCAGATCCTCTATTATGTACTTCTACCTTCCATCAACTTTCTAATTAAAAAAAAGACAAAATGCCAAACTTCTAATCATGGATTTAAAAAAGTGTCAAAGAATGTATAGAGGTAATAAGCATATGCCTTTACCTTTTAATAAAAATGAGTTTCAAATTGACAGAGCAGTGGTAAAGCAGTGCATGAAAAGAAACTAGAAATTATTTTTACTTGGATTAAAAAAATTATTCCAGGGATTAGTTATTGCCCATTTGTTCATTTGCAAATAAAGTCACTTATATGTAGCTCAGTATCTCCCCGAATGAGCTTTAAAGTGCAAAAATACACAGGAATGTGCACAATAATGTTTCTTTAGTAAATATCAAGAAGGGAACATTTACATCTTATATGCAATATTATATATCTATATTTCTGAAGCAAACATAACAATGCTACTAAAGCTACTTATCATTTTTAATCCCCAAACTTATTTTGAAAGCAAGAATACCAAATGATTCTTGTTTGGAAATCACAAGAAAATATGTCCATAAGACATTTAAGATGAATTATTACAATAAGTCTGTTGTAAAAACAGTATACTTTACGGGTCAGAATGACATAGACTATTTATCTTCGTCATAAGACAGAGTCTCTGTGAATTAGTTATGGTGTGAGCTCTCTAGAGCAATCAATTCTCTCCTCACTTGTGGGATAAATATTTTTTACTGCAGTCATCATGCTTTCTTGTAGACTGCTAAGGGCTTCACATGGCTTTCAGGTTCATGGGCATACAAATTTATGTCTATGGGTGTAGCCCCTCATGATATGCATACTGACTATGTTAAGCAGAAATTTGCAGATTTATTCCCAAATAAATGCAGAATGCCAAGAAAAAAAATATATATTAGTCTTATTGTCCTGTCAAATATTTTGCCTTCTCATTTAGTCAAATAATGTGCATCAAGACACTTCAGCAAGATTAAATACCTGCCTCTTAGGAGATCAGGCTGCAGTGTGCTTCAGTTGAATCTCCCATCTTTCCTACTCAGAAAATCATTTATAAACTCCTCAGGCTCACCCGTGTTCACTAGAGAAAGAAACAATTCCACCAAGAATCCAGCCGTGGCGTAAATGGACCTACTTAATAGAGAGTCAAAAGATTCCTAATAGCCTGGGTTCCTGGCCTGCTCTTGCCTACATTCTTTCTTACAGGGACTCTGTTTGATTGTAAAATAAATGCGGGATGTTGAAATCTGATAAATATTATAACATGTTTCTAATACTGCAGAAACTCCGTACCGAATAATTTACATCATTCTTTCCTCAGCATACATCCTGTTACAATTCTTGAGATTATTAGGATAAAGAAGGTAACAAATACACTCAGAATGATCTACATGGGCCAAATAGCAACTAATCATGACTCTTGTTTGAAATGTCCAAATGCTTGACTTCCTGTAAGTAAAAATCTGAGTCTTTCCCACTTTAGATTAAACGGTTCAGTGTTGTGAATAGCTGTGAAAGAAGAATCCCAGGAAAGGGACTGCAAGTAGAATGAAATGACATTGAAGAGTTTCTGCATTACATTTCTTAATGGATGTTCTGTCTGATTCTCATTGGCTTTGTGTGTATTTCTCTCAGATCCTGAGAACTTGTGTTAATGCTTTTAGTTGCTGCTGATAATAGCACTGTTTTTGAATGAGGGAAATTTCCTGATGTGGTTTTTTTTCTTTACAGAGTGGCGGCCCTATTTTCTTTTCTTTTTTTTTTAAAGATTTTATTTAGTTGACAGAGAGAGATCACAAGTAGGCAGAGAGGCAGGCAGAGAGAGAGGAGGAAGCAGGCTCCCCGCTGAGCAGAGAGCCCGATGCGGGGCTCAATCCCAAGACCCTGAGATCATGACCTGAGCCGAAAGCAGAGGCTTAACCCACTGAGCCACCCAGGTGCCCCCCTAATTTCTTTAACATTTTTAATGACTACAAATAGAAAGGTTGCAGCAGTCAGTTGATCTGTGAGTCCCTGTGGCCTCAAATTAACCTGCCTGTGGAAAAAAGAGCAGAGGGAATCTAGTGCAATATGATGGGTATGGAAGGAAAGGGCACTTGATAACATGTTAATGACATGAACCCTGTCCAATTTTTCCTCCAGCTGGGGTGCCTTGTTTTGTTCATTGTGATAAAACACACAACCTAAGCTTTGCCATCTTAATTATTTTTATGTGGACAGTTCAGTAGTATTAAATCTATTCATGTTGCTGTGAAACAAATCTCTAGTACTTTTTCATCCTGAGAATTTGAAACTTTATATTCGTTCAACAACTTGCCTCATTTTTAAAAAGATTTTTTATTTATTCATTTGAGAGAGAGAGAGGACGTGAGCTCGATCACAAGCAGGGGAAAGCATCAGAGGGAGAGGGAGGAGCAGACCCCCCCCCACCCAGAAGGGAGTCCTGATGCTTCATCCCAGGATCCTGGGATCATGACCTGAGCTGAAGGCAGAGGCTTAACCGACTGAGCTACCCAGGTGCCCCCAACTTGCCTCATTTTAATCATATCTTCATTTGTACCTTGTTTTATTGTCTTCAAACTACTTTTACATCCATTACCTTATTTGGTATTTCCTTCACTCAAAATTTTAATTATATTACATAACTTAGGTACTTACTATGTGCTTGGTATTGTGCTAAATACATTAAGGTTACTCAAAACATTTGTAGCAAATGGATCACTGTAGGAACTACATTTTTCTGAGTCTATTGCTTTATATTGGCACCTTCATATGTAATCTAAAACATTTTATAGAAAATGTCTCACTATGGAAAATGGAAAAAATATTAAACATACTGTTATCATTAAAAAGTTCAATAGCTGTTAACTTTATGGTCCTTTTTACTTTGCAAAATTGCTGTCTTTATACTGACATTTTAAAAAAGTTCTATTATATGTTTTAGTCTCATTCCTCAACATTTTACTAGTGATAGTGGATATTATGATAAGTTTTATTTCAATGTCAGGAGGTATTATAGACTCATTGTTGCCGCAGCCAAGTTTTGAGGGAAATGGAATCATTAATTCTCTTCCTTCTGGTTTATCCTCATGCACCCCCATATTTGTTCTTCTTAATATCTAACATTTAAAAATTCATCCACTCTAAAATGCTTACAGTCTATTCCCAAGAGACGGGGAATATTCTGTTTGGCCGTGACTACAGACATGGTTAATTCTCAATTTATTGGAAATGGAAGTCTTATCTGCTATGGTGAGTCCTGGCAAAGTGTTTAGACTTGAATATAAATGTCTAGGATTCTTATTTCTGATCTGGCCTATGAATTTCTGTGATTAAGGACAAGTTACTTCTCTCAGAATTTCAATTTCCTCATCTGCAAAAATGTAGGTAATAATGCTATGACAAGGGAGTTCCTGGGAAAAAAATCATACGTAATAATGGATGTGAAACACTCTAAAACAATAAAGTCCCTCTCAAATATACTGGTTTATACACAAGAGCCTGGCTAATGGCAAGATTCATTCATTAAAAGGTATATGTGTGAACTACTGGAGCTAGAACTCTGTTTTCTTAATGACTCAATAGAGTCATTTTTCTTGTGACAAAAAAATGTGTCCTGAGATACATTTAAATTTCTGATTCTATGGCGGGTTCAGTGCTATAGTCCCTTCCTGGCTCCTTTTATACTCATAAAAAAATTTTTTTTCTCAGTTTACAAATTCCAATGAAATAGAATTCTGTATTTTAAGTTGTCAGTACCAAAGAAAGTTTCAGACATTTCCGTTCTGTTAAAAATATATCTTTCTGTGTTTAGCTCTAGAAACTGGGAGAAGTGAAAAATTCCAGGAAGAAGCCTTGACTGCAAAACTTTTGCTTTTTTCTGCCTCTATGTTTCCATATGCAATTTGAGTATCTTCTGACTAGAGATATTTGCACTCAATGAAAGCTGTGTGGCTTTCTCTACTTGGGCGACATGCTTGCCGACATCAGAGATAGTATCTGTTAGCTGCTTCTACCCACATTGGCGGTGGAGTAAAACTACTGTGTATAGAATAAGCATTCGTAAACATCACCTCTATTTGCAATTTCTTTATCCCCTTTTCTATTTCCATGACAAGTCAGATTTTCTTTACAGTAAGGCATTATTGGAATGCCCTATTACGTGTTCTCTCCCTCCCAACTCCTCCAATTTATCTCATGCAATAACATGGTTGATCTGAAGCTCCATTCTGATTCCATGACTCTTCTGCTCCCAAACTGCTAGTGATTCCTCACACCCCAGAGTTGTACTGTCCAGCATGCCAGCTACTAGCCACATGAGACTACTGATCCCTTGAAATGTGGTCAGTCTGAATTAAAATGTTCTGAAAGTGTAAATTGCACGCTAGATTTTGCACAGGTAGTAAGCAGGACAAAACAAAAACGAGCTACATCATTAATATTTTTAAACCAAATACATGTTGAAATGATAATATTTTGGATATATGGAGTTAAATAAAATATGTTATTAAGACAAATTTCAACTGTTTCTTTCTTATTATAAAATAAGTGATAAAAATATAGATAATATCTAAAGTTAGAAAGAATAATGAAAATGATCCATAGTCTCACCATTACAGATATTTCCTATTTATATTATGGTGACTATGCTTCAGACTTTTCTCTATCCATACAAAAGTAAACTACAAAAAATATATAAGATTATGTAATACATGCTACTTAATAGTTTCCTTTTTAAAGTTAACCAGAGATAGCCGCAAATAACTGCAAACTGCTGTAGGTTATTTTCATTGCTATAGGGTATTCCATAACCATTCCTAAAAACAGGTAATGAAAAATAGCATCACCAATGGAGAACTCTTTTTCCGATGTTTGTATCTTTTCCTCATGACTTCTCAGTTTGAACCAAACCACATTTAAATTTTATGTGTAATATTTTACCTTTATATTTAAAAGGCTTTGTGGTACTGTTGGGCTCATAGGAGAAGCAAGAGGTACTAGTAATTTCTGTAACAGACTTTCCTTCGCTGATACCCCAGTAGGCAGCCATGTTTGTTTCAAGCTCTCTGATTACACTTTCAAACTCTGGCGGCGGCCTCTAAGCCATAGTATCATTTGTTTATCCAGCACTATTGCTTTCCCATCTCTACCCTGTTAGAGTTGTACAATTTCCCTCTGAACACTGTAAATAGGAAGGAAACCTTCAGCTGTTCCATTTTTCAGAAATAATAGAAGTAACATCTTCAAGCTCTGCGGCTGAACCTAGTGTCATTGTAAAGTTGAGTGATGCCCTGATATAAAGTTGGGAACAAGCTAAATAAATAGCAATGTGAGGACGGCTCAGTCTTGTTGCTGCATTTATCGTCCTTAGGTATTTTTCCACAGCCATAGGGCTCTCTTTCATATTTAATTGAAATATTGCATTTTCAAATGCATACATTTAGATTTCAGGGCCAATTTTCTTGTACTTTTGCCTGTGCTAGCATCATTTCAAACTTCGCAGGAACTCTGCATGTACATGGAATACTCAGTGAGCTCTCTCCAGGATTAGATGTGCTGATCACATCCAGATGGCTTCCTTTTACAACTTCTGCCATCAGGTCATTAAGTGAAATAAATTCAAATAACTCCTGAATCCTGTAAGCAAGTGTTCATTCTCTAGAACTACTTAGAATTAAAAATATATGCTTAAGATACGTTTAAAACACACACACTCTCTCTCTCATACACATACACACGCTTTGATCTCCGGCTCTGTGGTTTCTTTCTTGCCAGTTACCATAGTGAGGAATGGAATTAAAAAGGGTTATGACTCTTGTGTTCTCTTTTCATTTTAGCGACTCCACAAGCCAGGTTGAAACTGATGATCCCAAACACCCATATCTCGTGGTCATGATCATCTTTCATATCTTAATGAATGAGGACTGCATCAAGTTTTCAAGATTGGATTTAAGTAACCACCTAGTGAACACCAACTCATGGATCACTGGCTCCAGAGGTTTATGTAACAAAATTAATTACTCGTCGACTTGGGCTGCCTACATCTATTATAATTCTGATGCAAATGTTTTTGTGTGTGGTCTCCTTCAGAACACTACAGATCATTTGCTTGCTTTGTTATCCAAAGGTGAATCAGAAGAATATGGTCTTTTATATAATTTTGAAGTGCTCTATTGGTTGATTTACAAAACTAGAATCAGTTTAGTAGACAGCATAGCTCACTTCTGTTACAGAACGGGAATATCTACAACATCAGACTCCTTCAGGTGTTTTTGTTTGTTTCGGTAGAAATACCTAAAATTCCAAAGTACTCCTTTATATCCTGGTACAGAAATGGTAAGAATCCAAGTTGTACTGACATGGCCTCCCTCGCTTGAGTGTTTCTCTTTCCATTTTTACCATTTTCATACATTGGTAAATAGATGATACATTACCTTCCCCAATCATAGTAACCTGAAGCATATGTACATATACACACATACATATATTTATATATTTATATTTATATTTGGTGAGGTCTTTCTGTACTTGTTCTCCTTTCTAAGTCTTTCACAGAACTGTATAAAATGGGTTCTAACTACATCGCAGAGAAGAGGTACATCTTGACAAAATGGCAGAAACACATTGGCACCCACTGGCCTTTTGTGACAGGGTATGAAGTCGCCCAAGTACAGCATCTTCCAAAGCAACAAAAGATAACTTCCACTTTCTATTTTGAGATCCTGTGAGAGCCAGGAACAACTCTAGCCTTCCAGATGTGATGCTGCATAATCTGATAAATTTCAAACATCTCATTATATTGGCAGGTGAGGGATGAGACAGCCGTTGTGCAGTAAAGAAGTTATACAGTCAGACAGCTGGGGTCTCAGTCTTGGTTCTTCCCTTTACTAACTGCTTGGCCTTGGTCACTTTCCTCACCGGTGCCCCCACAAGTTTTCGTCTACTCATCTATAAAACTGAGATCATAATAATAACTCTCATTTTGTGGTGTTGAGATGAGGGATAAATTAAGTAAAGCTTGCTCAATACAGTGGATCTGATTCCGTATTTGCAAATTTGTCTACTTGCTAAAATTTGTTTGTAACCTCCAGCTCAATACTTGAAGTCATTTGTGATATGCACATGGGTGGAACTATGAAAAATCTGATTCACCTGATGCCCACGTTCTCAACTCAGGTTGAATAAAAGAAAGGTCTGCCTTTTTGTTGCAGCTCTCATGCTGCAACCCAGTGTCCTTTTTGCAACACTGCTTTGCAGTGTTATGTTTTTCACATTTTTGTGCTTTTTGTTGGTGATTTCACTGTTTAAAAAGGTCCCCAAGTGTAGAGGTGAAGTGGTGTCTGGGGTTTCTGAGGTAAAGAAGGCTAGGATGTACTTTATGGAGAAAATAACACTTGTTAGATAAGCTTCATTCAGGCATGAGTTATAGTGCTGTTGGTCATGAGGTCAACATTAATGAATTAACAATATACATTAAATAAGGTGTCCTTAAGGAGAAACATATAGAACAAGGTTATGTATTGATTGGTTGATGAGAATGTTGTGAACACAGACTCACAGAAACCTAACCTTGTAGTTCCCCTAGGAGCAATAATTCAGTGTTCGCTAATTCAGTGCTCACATTCACAGTGACTTTATACAACCTAACTACTATGAATAAAGAGAACTGACTGTACATAACTCAGAGTCTGACACATAATAAATGCTCACATAATGTCAATTATAATAATTATAAATAATAATAATAATAATTACCACTATTGCTTTGATTTTGCATCTAAGTTTTAAGGGAATTTATAGGGAACTTTTAAGAAGAAAAGGAGGAAATTTAACTTTGCTGGCTACTACAACATGTCCCCTCCATTAACAGGTGCCAAACAGAAAACAGGCCTGAATCAGTTGGGATTTATTATTGGATGGCATTACCGATGGTGTCCTCCTGGAATTTCAATATGGCTCTCGACTTTGAGTGCAACAGAATGTTGAAAACTGAAATTTGAGGACACAAATCAAGATATCTTCATTCATTGGCTTTACAAAATTATTTGATGATCTCAGTAGTCTGAGACTCGATTAAGTATTAAACACTTTTAACTGCCTTGGGGTCACTGATATCCTAAAGTTCTCTACCTGACATATAATTGATTTTGTCAGAATTGATAAGATTATCTGCCATATTCTCCCTTGCCAGTGTAGTAAAGAACTGAAAGCATAATAGGTTCAGGCTTAATTGGTTTTATGCAGCCATGCTTGAGTACTTAATAAAGGACATAGAAGTTGGCACCAGGAAGTTTCTCTGAGAAAGTCTTCCAATTCAATTGATTTAGAACATGATTAAAAGCCCTTTGTACAGTAATCCAGGAGCTGCTGTATGCTCATGACTATGCTCTCAAAGCCCATGGGTAAGAGGATGTGAAAATGATCACCCAGTCTCTTGCAGACTCGGCATTGCCTGGACTGATAAGCCTGAGAGATGGATTGGGTCACAGCTCCTACCAAGGAAACCCTAAATCCAGGCAAAGATTTTTGATGACAGTGCAGAAGGAGAGAGATGCCTGTGAATTTGGCCATGTAGGTTTCACACAATCCTGTGGCTGTCTAATCTTCAGCCCTAGGAAATCAATGGAATGGGCATCAGTAACCTTTGGGAGGTTGACAGCCAAGTGCTACTACCACTGTGGTTTCCGGCTTGGGAACAGGGGATCTCTAGTGCTCCACTGTGTTCAGATTTCTTCACTGTTATGAAACTGGACCTGTCCTAGGGCAGCAGAAGACCTCACAGAAGAATTCATAAACTTCACCTACGCCTCCTATGAGAGGTCTTCCAGTATTAGCAAAATGCTAATAGCACTGGGTTTAAAGGTTAAAAAAAAGAGAAGACTGGAGACTACTCTACTATAAATAGTGTTCAGTGGGCTGATATCCATGCCCCCCCCAGGAATGATTCGATGTTCAGTGTTTCTCCAAGGGATCCAAAAGGACGTTCCCAGATGCTCAGGCCTGTAAATCCAATTCCCACATAGTGTTAGACTCCAAAGCAAACTCAGCCAAAGAAGGGTATGGGGCTGTCATGTAATTAAATCTGGAAGTGCGGAGCGTGTCTCTTCTATTCATTTTTCCCCAGTGTAGGGCACCAAATAGTGATGAACCACCAGCTCTGAAATTATACAGATCTGATTTTATGGTTTATTAGCTAAGTGACCTTCGGCAGGTTACTAAATCTCTTCTGAGAGGTCATTATCCTAACAAGCTGTTAGGACTGCCGCAGAGACTTGATGAGATCCTGTAAGGAAAGGAACAGTGCCTGGCACACATTGGGCTCTTAATAAACATTAGTCTCTGCCCATTTTTCCAAGAAGTTGATCAAACAATGATACCTGGGCTGGCTTGCTCTTGTTTCTGTCCTCTACCTTGTGTTGGCTAAGAGCTGGATTCTTGGTTCTGATTTGCTTCTGTTTCTGAGGTCTGGCTCATATTTTACACCTCAGGGGTGACTTAATTACCCTGGCCTTGTTTTACAGGTCCTGGCTCTGGTTTGTTTCCCAGATCACATGCGCTTTGACACCTACAATAGCTTGCAGGCCTCTGCCTGGATTCTTGGCATATCCCCAACTGTGAGAGGCAGATTTTCTTAGAGCTGCTCATTCATCTCTTTTCCCCAAGAGGGAGCATGCATGAATACCTTCAAACATCCCACTTCAAACCCTGATCCATGTGATAAAGTAGGGTGGGGACTTTCTTCATAATATTCTATAAGGTGCTGGTGAGAGCTTTTCCATGACCAAATTCCACCTCTTTCTCTTGTTTGTTAATAATTAAAAGTCATCATTTTCTAATTTTCCATAGTGGTTCACATTACAGTAGGCTACCCGAGAAAACTCAACTTGCCTGTTTCTAAGGGAAAGCAATTACAAGTCTTGCTTTTGAACCACTAATAAGATAGTCTGTCAAATAAAAACACATGTTCTTACTTGTATTCCGAATTCTTCACTAGGAAAATTGCTTCTTAATAAAAGGAGTTCCCAGATAACATCCTTCTTTTATCCTGAGAAAGCCTTTCCTTTAAAGATTGTTAAAATAAAGGCTCTCTGGTTTTCTAGTGATATTGTAGCATTTTATACAATTAATGTTAAAATACAGACTTATCTGATGTATAATCAATCCTGCCCCTTAAGGTCGAAGTTGGAGGATCTTGCTGCATTCAGCTATGGGAAATGGAGATCCATCCAGGTGAGTGAGGTTGTGAAGGAACTGGGACTGGGACTTCTATTCTTGGCCTCCTGTGTTCTGTTCGCTAAGTCAGACTCTTGCCTGCCATTTTTAAGACCCACGTCCACTTAAGGAGCCATGACCAGACTTATGGATTATTTTTTCTTCACCATGAAGAAAGTGTATTTGAATGTGATCCACTTCCCACAAACTCCTGTGGCAGTATCTCTGTGATGGGCAAATACCCAAAGGCACCCCTCCAGCATTCCACTCCACCACTATGCTCTCTCACAAGCCGCCTGCTTTCTGTCCGCCGGGGGGGACAACCCTCTTACTCGCATCCACGAGCCTCTCCGTCACCTACTCTAGCACTCAAGATAGAGCCCTGGGAAATGCACACTTCATGAGTGCTGTTGGGCATGACAGTTTGAGCATCTTTACTGAATTCTCTTCCTAAAGCTTTCTGTAATTAAAAATGTGGATCAGTGGTTAGGTCAAATGGATTAGGCATTTTTAAATATTCACAGAAGCAGAGACTATTCTCACGGGTTTCTAACCTAGAACCAAAAAGAAAAAAAAATCAAAATGAAAAAGGAAAGAAAGAAGGTGAAATTCAGTGTTTTTTGGAGAAGAAAAGGAGGATTATCTCGCCCAATCACCCATCAAGAGAAGTTCCTTTTTGAGAGCTAAGGAGTAAGTTGGCTGGATGTTATTCGAATTAAAAAATCTAAGACATGTGTAACCAATGAAATATACATATATATGTTATATATACGTGTGTGTGTATGTGTGTGTATTTGGTATGCGTATTTCCAGTATACAAATAGTTGAGGGAACGAAGAGCAAGTTGTACAGTGGAAAGGGCTTTCAGACATTAGTCAAGGATTCCCCTTTCAGCTCAACAACCACATTAGCAGTAAGGACAAGTTACCTGTTGTGTCCAGGCTGCTGTTTCTTATATCTTGGACAGTGATTACAATTTCCCCTGCCTTCTTTGCAGCCTCGTTACGATGAAATGTAATAATACTTGTGAGAAGTGTTTGAATTGTTTGAAAAGCATATGGTCACAAAAATCTAAGATACTAATATTGGTGGAAGGCCCTTATCATAACCTAGAAAGACCACTGTAAGTAGTCTCCTGGGCCATCTTTTGGCTTCTTGGTGTATCTCATCCTATTCAACTTGAGCCTCCATGCTAGTTTAGCCATTCAAAACACTGCTTTGCCCATGCCATTTTCCTGCTCAAAAGCAAAAGTACCCCATGCCAACCCAAATAACAACTTTGTAATTGTAACACTGTTTACTAGAGAAAGTAAAAATCCATAATATAGTTTATCCTTGACATAATCTCTCACCTCACTTGCTGTCAAACCATTCTTCTCACTGCTTCTAATCTTGTCCTGAGATTTCCAGCTTCTACGCCCTTTGCTATGATACCTAGCCTCTGACACTGAGCTCTAATACAGCATCTTCGAGTGACTCATGATTGTATAAAAAGCATTGTACTTGAGTTCAGGCCCCATTTCTTGCACCAAAAAAGCTTTGCAATCTTGGACAAGTCAATCAAACTGTCTGTAATTCAACTTGTTTAACTTTAAGATGGGATAATAATAGTCCCAAAGTCTGGATAAGAGAATTCCTTAATACCCTTTCAACTCAGGACATTTAAAACAAACAAACAAAGAAACAAACAAACCCACCACATGTTTTTGAGAGAAGTTCTAAGAATATTTATTTCTTCATCACAAATAGTGCTTAGTCTCATATGAAATAGGTAACTGACATTTGAATTTACTTGCATAAACTGTCAACCTGAGGGTATGAATGCATATTCTTGCAGATAATAGACCATATGAACTTCAGGTGATTTCTATCATGAATCATAGCTAAGTAAAACTTTCCATATGTCAGTTTCCTCCTTGATCAAATAATATATATATTTAAAAAAGATACTTTACTGTGTAGAGAAGTGAAATGCTCCATGTAGCACGAGAGAAGCACATAGAAAAAGAATATGGATTCAGCAGGTTTTCTCATTATGACTCAGGCTTTGGCCTTGGATGCAAATCTCTAAAGGAAGAGATGGTACCAACAGAGCACCATTTCTTTGGATTTATTTGCAGTTAATAAAAATGTCCACAGAACATTTCCCAAAGCGCTACAAGTATTTTCATTAATAATGGTAACTAAACAATGACATAAAATCATTTTGTTAAGAAGCACACGTTATAAACCTTAGCTTCTTGGGAGACAAGAGGACTACATCCAATACATGGCAGTAGAAGATCTGAATCATTGGCCATGAATGGGAATGCCATTCACACTTGCGTAAGTAAGATGTTTTAGGTCATTCTTCATTCATCCAAACACTCCTCTTCTCATTTAAGGTAAATGATACAGACCTGGGCTCTGTTTATCTTTAAGTAAGTGGACAAAGGGCAGATTAATAAAAAGACATTTATATCTTAGTCCTGGGTTTTATCAGAGAAGTAAAAGAAAAGGACCATGAGTATTAAAACCTCCTTCCTAATAGGGGGATTTCTGGGCTTCCTGTTAAAGTTGTCCATGTGAGTGTTTATTAATACTAGTCATTTATTCCTTTTAATGATATATAAAACCTACACCTGTTTACTTGAACTAGGACTTGAGTCAAAGTCATAACAGTTTATTACCAGAGAGCTAGATCCTAAACAAATTCACTACTTCTTTCCACACTTTTGTGTCTATCAAGTGCCAGGCATTCTTCTCACCCCCAAAGCTATGGCAATGTTAAAAACAAACTGCCGGACCTCACAGGACTTGCATTTTTATGGCAGTGGAATGGATAGTAAAGAAACACAGGAATAAATAATGGACATACTACCAAGCAGAGATAAGTGCCATAAAGAAACCCAGGAGCAAAGTGAGGATGCTGTATAATGGAAGAGCTACCGTCGATAGAGGGCTTACCTAAGCCTTTCAAGCAGAGGTCATTCCAGCAGAGACCTAAGTGGAAATATCCGAGAGACCACATGTCACTCTATGACTCGGCTATGCCATGGCCAATCCCTAAGCTTCTATACTGTGCTGGGTTCTACAAGAAATACAGGGTCCAGCCCTTAAAGAACCTATAATTTGGTTGCAAAGACTGGCCTAGCACACATGGGATTATTAGACAATAACACGTGATAGACTGCATGTTACTGATTCTGGGTCCAGAACAGGTCTAGAGGTAGATTTTTAAAGCATTTTCGGGGTATCTGGGGGAAGTTTTATGGAGGGCGTACACTTTCGACTTCTGAAGCTAAAAAGAATCCAGTAACATGAAGACTGAAAGGAAAGAATATATGAGGAGCATGGGCAAAGAACGGGAAGATCGACGAAGGCGTGGCGGAGGAGCAGAGAAGGGAGGAAAGTCTACGGAATGCCAACCGTATGCCAGGTCCTGTGGAAGGCGGCCAATGGAGGTTTTCTTATATCCCTTAGCTACACATGAAGTAGGCACTACTATGGGAAGAGCTGGTTAAATGAGAGAGGCTAAGGTCCTCCCCTCAGCCATACTCATTCTAAAGATTCACGAGAGAGAGTAAGGACACTGCTTGCCTTGTAAAGTTAATGTTTTAGAGAATGGCAGCGGATAAGGTTGGATAGTTTGGATGGGTTCAGAGAGGGGCTGCAAAGTGTCTGGAGAGCAGAGTATCCAGAGCCCAAAGATGGGAAGACCAGCAAGGTAGGTGGCAGGAACCTAGGCATGAGTGACAATCCTGATTTTGAGAAGAGGCAGTGGAGCCGGGGAGTGAAGGGGCGTTTGGAGGACATGGAGGTAGGCTGGATGGAGGCTGGATGGAGGAGAATAAGGAGATATCATCTCAATGGGTTTTGTAAGAGAACAGAAGGGAGTGCAGTGGAAGCATGGGAAAGGGAGGGTTGAGGAGGGGACCACAATATGAATCAGGTCAATGCCAAGCCTAACTACAGAGCCGTGGGTTCAATTTGTGCATACTAATAGGTTATTTAGTAACCACATTGATCGTATAGTACGTGGACTTAACTGAAAAATTAAATATAGAGTTGGTCTTTGCAACCTGTGTCCTTCCCTATAACCGCATTTTGTTCTAGGACGTTCAGCTTCTTCCTCTTCGAAACCAACAGGACTACACATGGAGTGCCTTTGTGGGAACTCTGATTGCTCGCCAGGATGCACCACCTCATTCTGAATTCTCCTTCTGCGCCTCTCCTCATCAAGACCCCCCTTGCCAATGTCCTACTCTTGTAATTCTGCGTAGCAGTATTTTACAGATGGTGGTGGTGGAATGCATTGTCTAACCAAGTGAACATACCCTTGGTTACTATAACCATTTGAGTTTATTATTTATTTTTTTAGAAGATTTTATTAATTTATTTCACAGAGAGAGAGAGGGAGAGAGAGCACAAGCGGGGGGAGTGGCAGGCAGAGGGAGAGGGAGAAGCAGGCTCTCCGCTGAGCGGAGAGCCCAATGCAAGGCTCGATCCCAGAATCCTGGGATCAGGACCTGAGTTGAAGGCAGATGCTTAATTGACTGAGCCACCCAGGAGCCCCTAGCCATTTGAGTTTAAAGAGATACTGAACACAGGAATTTCAGTTTGTGGGACGAGCCAGTGAGAGACTAACTGAAGAGAAAATGTTTTTTGAGCTCCAGAGAACTGCTTCCACCAATATGGAAAATAAATAATTCAGGATGTTTCACAACTAAGCATTATTATTAGTGCCACAAATATTTTTTGATAAACACAAGAAGCCAGTCTGAGACAAGAACAGTTAACCAATATAAATATTAAAAAGTCAGAGATATTTCTTTAACCTCTTAATTAATTAATCTTTTAGGAGTTAGTCAACATTAATAGCAATATCTGGGTAATAATCCTGTTGCTTTGGACCAGGGTGCAGTGTTTATTATACTCCCTCCATTGGGACTTGTTACCATTTTAAATATTCAATTAAATTGGTAACTCCTATCAATGAAGCCCATCAGAAGACTCGAGGAGAACATTCTTTGGCATTGAGAGCCTAAAGAAAAATTAAGTGAAATGTTTCCCCTCAGAATGGAGAAAGTTATTAAATTGATTATCCTTCCCACTGTTCTCACTGGATTTCTCCATTCCATTTATCTAAGGTAATGGCTAATCATCTGAATGTCTATGAATGATTTCTCCACAGATTAACACACTAGAGTAGATTTCTCTGTGTTATTTGCTCTTTTTACACAACTTATTTTTTCAAATAGAATTGGAATTGCTTATCAGCCTTTTCTTCAAATTCTCAGCTTTTCTATCTCAATGAATAGATGAGGCGAGGGAGGAAATGACCATCTCAGTCACTGGAGGCACCTGGAGGCACAGACCCGAAATTCCCAGACGCTAAGCCAGTCTGTCTTTTCTTAAGAAGTTTCACCTGAGAGTTGGAGAACTGAGTTCTTCTGAGATCAGATCCTGGCTTGATGAATTTCAAAGGACTAACTCTGGTTTTCTTCTCTATGAGCAATGAACTCCCACCGGGATTCTTGTAAATGATTGCATATACCCCGAAAGACAGAAAGGACTAGAACAAATGGTAGTATTTACGGCATTTCTTATGACACGTTAAAATAATGAAAACACCAGGCTACTGTGCCCTCTCAGCAGTCTGGATACCAAATATATTAACCACATACTTTACTCAATTAGCAAACACTGGCTGCGGTACTCTCCTTGTGCCTGACAATGTGATCCGACCTGGGGAAGGGAATGATACCTGACTCTTTCATCCATGGAGCTAAAAAGTCTAGTGCAGGAAAAAGACATGTAAATAATTGCACAACAATGTGAGGAGTCCTAATGAAGACAAATTAAACAGTGGTTCTGGAATCCGGTGGAAGCAGTGTCTGTGTTATTTACAAATTGAAAAAAATGTATATTGTCAGGACGAATGCACGTACACACATATGTACAATGTGAGCGTGCACACTTGAAATGTCCTATTAGTTAGAAATATTAAAGTGTAAAGCAGCTCGCAGAAACATTTTTGCATTAAGTTCACCATGGGTGAAATAACTGTCCTCAATAAACTCAAATAGATCATCTGCAGAGATCTCAGTGATGCAACAAACATTCCTTGGCATGAAAAACACCTCCAGTGTGGATCTGTTAGTACCGTTAAATACGAGCATTTCCCTGTCTTTACATTTATCCATACTTTTAAACTGTCTTGTTAGAAATCTCTGAAATACCACTGGGTCTACAACCCAAATGGAAAGACGAGAGTCACAGATTTTAATTGGCAGTTCCACCTCAAGCAGTCTTATAGCAGACAGTTCCCGGGAAGATTTTATTTGTATGAAAAATACCATGCTAGAGTTTGAAGACTCATTATGTTTTTAGGCTGACTGTATTATTATATTTGTAAAGTGGTTATGACTTCACACACCATTAATGCAGATGATTTGGTAGGGTTACTATCCCAAGATGGCTGCGAAGATATTTCCCCCATGTTCTGTAATTTAAGGATGTATACAAATTTATCAGCAGATGAGTATATCAAGAATTTTAAGTTCTAGAAGTCAAAAAGTCTGGTAGGCCAGCCTCTCTCTTGGTTGACCAGCTTTTAAATTTTATTTTATTTTTTACTTTTAATTTTAAAATTTTTAAAATTTTAAAATTTAAATGACCTTTTACATTTTAAATGACCACCTCAATTCTGGAAAGAGGTTAAAATTTCCATTTTTTTTCCTCAAGTTTATTCACTGTACCAGATTCATATGTTTGACGGGATTTATGGTGATATAATCAACTTTTAACCCAAGAGAGCATACACACATTATGGTGAGACAATAGTCTTTGTTTCTTTTATGTTATGTAGGCCATCTCCCAACACAAGACACAAATGTCATCATTTTGAACTCCAAAGACAGCTCTACGCAATCTCTTGCAAGAGTCGGAGGGAAAACATTCAGCAGGCATCTGGTGATGATGTGTGGAAAGTTTGGGTAACTGTCTGCTCTGCTTCCATCTTCAACACTGGGCATCCAAGAACAACCACTGGTGATCTTTCCATCTGAAGGCAAGGGTGTGCAAAACCTATTTGCTATTGTAAGGGCATAGAATTCAACTGCCATGATGTCAAAAGGGGCATTCTGAGGGAAAGGAGATTTTGAAAGCTGCAAGTTAGCAAGAGGGATTCAAGCTGTTTAAATCCAATGTCATTTTTAAAATTGCTTGAAAACCACTTTTAAACCTGCATTGTAATGTTTAAACATAACCCCACTGATGCTGCATTTAACATTCTTTTGAAAATAGTACGCCACATATACAAAAGTATTACATTTGCTGGGTTATTGAGTATGAGTTATTTAATCTGTATTTTCACATGATAATTGCTATCCTGAAAAAATGCACAGGTGCTATTGAAGATCTTTGTCAAATAAAATCTGATGATGTTTCTATGTTTCATTATACCCTTGGTCCAAAGGGGTGTGCACTGCCAGGAAAATAAGCAAACTGCTAATGTATGGTTCTCTAATATGCACTGATTTCTAAAACAACAAAAACCTGACCAAAATTCACAGATCATGCCTAAATTCTAACATATAGCTTCATCTTTATTTTTAAACATTATTGTATTTATTCTTGCAAATAGTATCATTTCCCAAGCGGCAAAGAGATGGAAACTATGCTGTTTCGATGGTTGACCGTGACTTCTTATTTTCGTATATCATTATTTATAAGTCATAAATTTCCTCTTGCAAGTTAAACAAACCTCTAGTGAAAAGTCTAAGGAGATTTAAAGGCTGGTGCCGGAGGGTCTCCAGGCCTCTTAGTGGCTCGGGAGAGAAAGAGCACAGCATGGATGCATGGAACCATCTGATATTTGGATCTATGTAACGGGTCTCGCTGGCAGAGTGTCCATGTGATCTGAAATCTTACCCCCAATGACTAAGTTCTCTAACTCAGGGTCCACCCTGGGAAAGAGTTCTTCCTGTTGCCAAGAGAGCCATCAGGAGGGGAATGAAGAGTGAAGATGTTAAAATGGAAAATAATTTACTCTTAGGGCCAGGGTTGCTCCTCATGCTAAGTATACCCAAATGGAAATCGAATCAGTGGACCCCCAAAAATGTTTAAGCAGAGAATGCCTCCCTTTGTAACACGCGTGACCACATTCTGGCTGGCGTTATTGTAGCTCCACTCTGTGCTGAACCCTGTCACAGCAAAATCTTGAAAGTATTTTATTTTAAGGAGATTGTGAGACTGGATCAAAGAAATGGTTTTTTAAAAAAGAAGCTTATGCAAAGAGCCCTGCACATTTCATGAGTATACTGCTTTCATCTGCGAGTACTTTAGGAGAGGGTAATGACGCCAGCATTCCTGGATCGGAATCAAACAATTGCTTTGGTTCAAAGTCATTACCAAAGTCCTTATTCTAGTGCAGAGCTGGCACTCATGTTTATGGCCATTCAATGCAGAAGTCAAGGAGGAAGAGAACTGTCTGGAGAGTTCATGCGTGAGCTGGAAAATAATTAGATGTAGACACGACTCTCTTCCTTTCTCCAGTGTGGAGATATATTTTTTTCTAACAGCCACAATTTCCTGAATAGGGCCCCTCACTTCTAAACTCAAGGCCTGTGCACATGTTACGTCCTTCCCTTGCACACATTCCACTCTCCCGACCTCACTCACCCTCCATCTCTCTCACAAGTATTGTCCTTCCGGTGTCACCCAGGTGCCGACCTCCCCAAGACCCTAGGTATCACCCCCCTGGTCTGGCTTAAGTGGCATCCTATGGTCTTCAATGCACATGAAACACACACTTCATTGCCCTGTTCTTGTTGTCCGTCCGTCTGTCTGTCTGTCTGTCTCCCCCGTGAGACTGCACACATCTTGAGGTCAGGAACTATCAGTATATGCTTCTTTGCTGCCTAGTGGAGTGAGAGTTAATATCTGAAGAGCTCTCTCGTGCCCTTTGTGAGAAGGTAAGAAGGATTTTAAACAAGTCATGTGATGTCCTAAGACATTCATGGTATGAGTTCCAATCTACATTAAGTACTTATTTTAGGAAAATTATGGTTATATACAAAATTAGGTTATATATAAAATGTTAAAAACAGTCACATGTAAACTCTCAGTGACACAATTCAACAGTAAGTTTTAATAAAACTCAAATCAATGGCCCTTCCTCAGTTTTTAGGTTCTGTTATATTTATTACCTTCTCGGTACAAGGTCTCAGAGGGGAAAAAAAAAATCACCAGAGTGCATGGTCAAAATAAATATACTTAGAAGGGGAAATAGATGGAAGAAAAAGACATTAATCATGCTTGACATTGAATAAATGCTTAACTGTGTACAAATATCTGCAAAGAACACTCAGGAAAGTTCATCTATGTGAAAATTCAAACCGTATGATTCTCTCAAGGTCATTAGACTTTTGGATGTCCTATAATACTAGTATTTTTGGCAAACATGAAAATACGGGTAGTTGTCATTACCTTTTTAATTTTAACTTTTATTTTTTATCATGGCCACGCAGTATAACAAATCCCATGTACTCCCACGTGTTCTTTTTAAGACAAGAAGATTTGATGAGGAGAAGTCATGGAGATATTGTTGCTCTTCTGAATCAGAAGCTCTGAAATTTTGCCTTTTCTGGGGGTTGAGACTAAGGAGAGTCACCGCTACTATTTGTGGATGTATGAATTTATATTCCAGGCCATGGGACTTCTTTATCACCTCTGTTGGAGTTTCAGATAAAAACCTCAGATGCACCTTCCTGATTGTCAGAGCACATTTGTAATTGAGCTCTGCACTGAATAATGTCCTTTAAGCCAGGCAAACTTTAGAAAAGAACAAAGGGCATGTGCAAGTCAGATGCAAAGCTTCCCAAAACATGAAGCCAGATAGATTTTCAATAATTTAAATGACCAATTTGGATAAAATTTTATATTAGTTAAATCTTCTGATTGTTCATTAAAATCTTTAATCAAATCATAAGTCATCTGAAAGGGGACTAGAACATACACTGCATGCTTTATTCTAGGTTATAAATGTATAATTTTCAGTTAATTTAAAAAATCCTCTACATGGGAGACTATTCATCATTGAGATTTCAAAGCTGAGTTAACCAAATATGCTTAGGTGCCTAAAGAACAAAGGTGGAATATGATGAATAATCAAATGCTGGAAAATGGAAAAAAGACAGATTGCCTTTTAAGGTCAAGGTGGCACACGCCAGGCATGTGTGCCAGAATGAAATCATTTCTTCACTTCTTTCCCCATGCAGCACCATTAATTCATCACAGCACTCACTCATAGTGTGGCCAGAGGTGATCTTAGGCTTCTACTCAGCAGAGAATTCCAAGTAACTACAACCCTTCTATTGGATCAATGAAACCATCTCTGCTTTTAGACTTCCTTTGTACTCCCAATTGGCATAATTGTCCAATAATGTCTTAGCAGGGTTACACATTCACTGTTGAAAAGGGACTAGAGGTCATCTGATTCAAACAACTGCTGCAGAATCATCCAGAAAAGGTGTAACCTCTGTTTGAAACTTTTAGGGGCAGAAACCCTGCCTCATTAGTACTCACATCGCTTGCAGACACCAGCTCTTAGAAAGGTTAGAAATTTGTTCCTTATGTTAATTCAAAATACATCTTTCTGTAATGTCCTCACAGAGTAAATCGAGTTCCACTAAAAAAAGATGGACCGTAAGTATTCAACACTGAGTTATCCCACAGTTTCTCCTTCTAGGTTTCACATCGCTAAAAATATATTTAAATACTTTATTAGTGCCTCATGTGGCACAGTTTCCACGTCCTTAACAGCTAATAAGAATGATTATCCTTTTTAATTATTAGTTACAATTAATATTTCAATCACTATGTCCACGATCTGATGAAATAAAACCATTTTTAAGCAGTTAAAAAAAACAGGTAAAAATTGTATCATCTGAGTTTTCTTTGCATTTAGAGAGGCCAGAGATTTTAAAAATGATTAGAAAAGATTAGATCTTATTTTTGTTAATCAATGTCCCTCTTTTAAAAATGGCTACTGCCGGGGAACACACAAATACTTATTTTTCTTCCATGAAACTGAACACAGTGGTGTGTCTGAGGTCAAGTTAGATAATCTTTGTTCTCTACCTTTACAAATATTCTCACATGTAACCCTCCTCCTTGGCTACGGCTGGAAAACCAGAGAATTGTGTGCACTCTGTTTCTATCCTTTGACCATTCAGGTGTACCGATTCATATCTACTATTGCCAAAACACAAACATACTCTCCTCTCACATTCTTCAGCCACAAACAGGTAATCTGCTTCATTTTAAATGATTACGAGAATATACAGGTGGCAAATATGGACAAAGAATATTGATGGTACAGATGTAGATATAGGTAGACCAATGTATCTGTGTTTCATGACGCTCCTTCACAGTTTTGGTAGTAGAATAAGGCATATTAAAAAGAGTATCAGGGAGGAGGGGGGATATGGTTTTAGTGTTCATTCTTTCATGGATCTTGGGGCAAGTACCTTTGCTTCCATAGAGCTCCTTTTCCTTAGTAGTTAAACGAGATTCTAGCCCACAATTTTATTATATTATTACAAAAGTTCTCCAAGTTCCAGTTTGATATACAATCAGTTATTCTATGTTACACATTCACCACACTATCTTAATCCAGTCCTTGATAACGTGGGAATTTGAGTAGGAGATATTTTTTCAGTTAAGAGGAATCTGTCTGTTGGGCAGGATACTCCTCACTAGTTACGAAGAAAGTCTAATGGCCTAACTTACTTACTATCTAAAAAAGCATTACACCTTAAGTCACATTACGGTTCAAAATATTTTGAAAGTGAAGAAAACCAGTGGAATTAATGTTTTGATGTTCATCGACACACCCCCAAACCTATAGCCTGAAAATACTAAAGCTATTGAGCTGTAGTCCATACAAGGGTGCTAGCTGCAACTAAAAGATACCCCATGTTTATAGCTTTTCCAGAAGCAAAATTAATATCTCTATGTAGCAACTTAGTTTTACACCCACATTATAAAGGAAAAGTGGTCAGGAGGTAAATAAAACTGCAAGCTCATTGCAGAAAGGGAGCCATCATATTCACCTCTGGTTTCTATAGTGCAAATCACAGTGTAGACAGACACTCAAAAGATCTTTATGAGTGAATGCTGACTTGCTCATATCCTCCTCAGGGTCCTCACTGAGCTTCACAATCTCCTAGGAGCCCAGAGAACTGACCGAGTGAAGACAAAACCATGTTTAGATGGAGGTACACTTAAAAATGTTCCTTTTATTAAAAGTGGCATGCTAAAGGCACTTCAGCTCCATATGATTGCCAAACAGCACCCAAACTTATGCACTGGGGAAGAAAAAAGGAGTACAGTTGGTCTTCGTACAACAGGGGTTTGAACCGCATGAAACCACTTATCCATTTATATGTGGATTTTTTCCCCAATAAACACAATACAGTACTGTAAATGTATTTTCCTTTCCCTATCATTTTTAATAGCATTTTTTTCTCTAGCTCACTTTAGAGTAAGAACATAGTATATGATACATATAACATACAAAATATGTGGTAATTGACTTTGTGTTATTAGTAAGGCTTTTGGTCAACAGTAGGCTATTAGCAGTTAAGTTCTGGGGGAGTCAAAGTTACATATGGATTTTCAATGGCACTGGGGATATGGGGGCGAGAGGTGGTGCCCCTTATGTCGTTCAAGGGTCAACTGTATATGGTATATTGTTCAATTAATTTATATTATCTAACAAAATATCAGAGCATTGAAAAAGTATATATGAATTATATATTGACAAGAGAGAAGGTAGAACAATCATGGAAATTGCTTCTGCTATTATTCTTTCTAGTAAATACAATGAGCCAACATTAAGGAATACAGCTATAAACATTTATGTACCTATGAACAGCATGGGGTGAGTAATTGGATAATAAGGCTGTACAAATCCAATTTAAAAAAATATAATTACAAGATTAGACCATGAATATCTACAATGGGTATAATAATATATCTTGATTTTGCTGAAGTATTTGATATAGTGTCTCATAAAATTTTATTCACAAAATTAATTTCTACTGTCTATTATAATTCACTGAGCACCGTCCAAGAAACCAGACTTGATCATGTGTAGGAAATAAGATTAAAAGCAAATAACAAAGGTTAAGAATAACAAGGAGTTATGCTTACCAAAAAACCTAATAAAATATTTCAAGCACTCAGCATTGCTTAACCCTTTGCTGATTCATCAAAATGTAAATGTTATTTTAGTGAATAATTCAGGATATCTAGGAAGATCAAAGGATGCTCAGTCTAGCTCATTTTACTTCTAACAGTGGCTGCCTTCCGTAGACACTCAATAGATACTGAATGAAAAAATTAATAGGATTGCAAAATAGGATATCACTACTTTAACTACACAGAGAGATGGTGGAGTGTGATAAGGTTAGATCATTTGCCTAAAGTCACAAGCCTGGTCAGCATTAGAACCAGGATCATAACTTGGGTTTCTTAAATCACAAGAAGCATGAACCTTTGCTAGGCGGTCAAAATTCAGCCCTTCTGCCTGTAATATATATGAATGTTAAGGATTTACACAGTAGTGTCAGAAAATAAGAGAACAGCAAAATGATAGCACTGTTTAGCACTATTTGTTGAAGGAAATGCATTTAATCATACATAAATTCTGTCATGTGTAAGAATGATATTTAAGCTTTTCTTTACACCTAACACAAGAATGCCATGCAAGATTTCCCATCAAGGGTGCCTGGGTGGGTCAGTGAGTTAAAGCCTCTGCCTTTGTTTCAGGTCATGATCTCAGGGTCCTGGGATAGAGGCCCACATCAGGCTCCCTGCTCAGAGGGGAGCCTGCTTCCTCCTCTCTCTCTCTGCCTGCCCCTGCCTACTTGTGATCTCTCTCTCTCTCCCTCTCTCTTTCTCTCTCTCTGTCAAATAAATAAAATCTTTAAAAAAAAAAACAATTCCCATCAAATTTTGCAAATGGTGGCTTTCGTCAGTTAGACTTGATCATGGATTTCATCTCAGGGTTGTAAGGCATGCACTAATCAGAAATGGAGCACTGAGAAGCTAGGATTCATTTTTAACCCCATTTCTCTCTGAGCTAATATCTTACACTGATCACTCTGCCTTGGTTTCTTTACTGTAAAGTCTGGCTAACCTTTATTTCTTTTCCCATTGCAGATTGGTGGAAGAAAGATTAATGGGCAAGCCATATGTCATGAGTTTTATTAGTGTGTCATCTTCAAAGCCATGTGAAAATTTACTATTGAGATGACACATCACATACACAAAATAGTCACAAAGATCAAAAGTTGACATGTTTCTAAAGATAATTACCTAATCCACATTTACTTAGGTGTTTGTTTAAATGCTAAAATTCCCTGATGCCATTTTTGTGAAGTCTCAGAACCAGGCTTAATTACCACAAGGTAAATGAGGAGTAAATCATGCCTACTGGTAGATTCATTTAGGAACATACTTAGCAGAGTGCGAACATCTGAAGATACCAGGAGTCCTTGAGACGTTCAGGGGATGATAAATAAATTATGATATTATCTATCCAAACTAGACATGCAACTCTGTAGCAGACATTTGGGTAGGTAGGATAAGAATGGCAAGGTGGATGCTAAATAGGGGAGCTTTTAAACCCATCGAGCTGGGAGTTTTAACCCCGTGCTCAGTATGGATTTTGAACAGTATAAGCAAAGAATGACTGCATCAGAAGGTTTTAGGGAGGCAGGCAGGCTTTTGAGAATGGTGCTTTAGCGGCTTTGAAATAAACTTCAGTGGGGCCACGTCAGAAATTCAAGAGTAGTCCTGATTATCGGCAGAGGACAAGTTTCCCTGTTACTCATAATGAACAATGCAGTTCAGTGATTCTTAATGAGCTGAATCAGGTGGGGGACTTACTCAATTCACATCCCCTTCCTCCATCCAAAATTCTGATACTTCCCTGGGTCAGTTCCAAGGCTGCACCCACTGTGGAGGAAGGGAGCCACTGTCTTTGATGGGAGGGTATCACCTTTCTCCAGTGTGTTTGGATGGGATGGAGAAATACTGATAGTGGTAAAGGAGATTAAATGAGAAAAGCTAAACAAAGCTCATTACTTGGAATGCTTTTTCTAAAAGGGCAATCAATCTAGGTAAGTATGTGTTACATAGATAAAATGTGAATACAGTGGCCAGTTTGAGCTTAGAAAATGCTTTAGAGATAATGTAGCACAACCCTCTCGGTAACATATGAAATAAAAGTGGTCCAGAGCAGCTATATTATTTGGTTGAGGTTACACAGTAGGAGCCAAAGCCGAGACTCAGACCAGGTCTCCTGAATGCCACTTACAAACCCCAGGCAACAAACTCTCTACTGAGTGGGCCAAAATGGCGGCACAAGTTCTACAACACGCATTATTCAACCAAGGTACTCAGCTCTCCAATGTGCAAGTTGAAACTCTGTCAGGAAAATGCTTCCAACCATGAGAATTCTAAAATAATTGGTGGAAGCATCATTTCTTGAAAGAATTAAAGCCAAATGAGACAATGATATAAACAAACTGTGGATAAAATGCTGAAATTTGAGGATATTTTCATCCATATTTTGTATAACGGTGGCTAAGGACTCCACAGAAAACAATTTCAGAGATGCCTCTCTTTGTTCGTCGCTCTTATTAATGTGTTTTCCTGATGTAAGTATCTGTTCTCTTAGCATGAAAACATGAGCTGTGAGGAGGGGTCAGGCTTTGAGAAAGGACAAACCGATCCTGGTTTTTCTTTCTATATTGGTTAAACTTCATGGACACACCTGATGTTCAGTAGGACACTGTAAACTACCCATTGTAGACAGACAAACAAGTGCAGATCAAAGCACAAACAAGGCAATTTGGCCTGAGGGTAATATTTCACAGCCCTGTTTTTAAAAATTCCTACTTTTGTAGTCTCAGGGAATAGAATCTGTTGTTTTCACCCCCTAACATTCAATACCATGGCTAGGCGCAACTGCATGGAAAAACATAACAGCCTTCCCCTTGCAACAACATCCAAGTGTTCTGTTGAAAAACTCTCTGTTTGGATCACACAGGGATTCCCAAACAGGGCCTGGATGCTGCAGAATCTACTTCCTCAGAATCAAGCATGTTTTACATTCTTTGAGCATGGAAGCTGTTCATGGAAGTTGGAAAGGGAGAGATTATTTCATTCTTGAAGAGATCTCACTCACGATTGTTATGGGAAGCTGGGAGAGTCAGTGAAGGTCTGAAAGTTAAGGCTTTCTAAGGATTCATCATGGGAGCAATCAATGACATCACTGAAAACAAGCCTGACACCGGCACGCCAAGCCTCACACAGCAATCAGATGCACGGGAGAAATGATACGTGATTACATGTACAGCATCCAGAATTCACTAAGAGCCAGAAGAAAACATCGTGAGACATTATCCCATTTTTATTGTGAGATTGGTAGTATTGCACCCCAGTAAATTATTTAGATAGCAGCCAATAACCATAGGGAATCTATCAGGTTAAGTACTGCAAAAGTGGTTTGATCTATATCTATATCTATATCTGCACTGGGTGATGTTAGAATATCTAAGATTCTGACTGCACCGTGGGGAGGATGAATAACTTCAGCTTAATGATGCAAATGTCCATCATTGTAGCCACTTCTTCATACCATTGGCCATTTACTAGTCAATAGAGCTGTGCATGCATTGGATAATCTGTTCCTTCCATAAGGACTTAGCCTCATTTACAAAAATATATAAATAAAGTAAGATAAAAACAAGCCAAGTGGAGAATGGTGGGATATTTGGATGAAAACATAGGAGAAGCAGTACATGGAAATTCAGTGGGAAGATCTCACATAGTTACTAAATCTGGGACACAAATTTTGCTACTACTCCAAGTCTCCTAGCGCCCAAAACAAAACAAAAGGAACAGGATTAGTTTGGAAGACTGCGCAGTTGCTCAGGAAATCCAACTGACATTTCTTGCATGACATTTCTACATTGCTCAGTAGACAAGAACCCTACAGTAAATACAGGAATGGCTTCTAGTCCTTCAGTGTAAAAGTAAGGGATACCTGAAGCTAGAGTAAGAGGATCAAGATCTGCCAGCATTGAGCCTGTCCGGAGACTCTACAACACACATTTCTTTTAGCTTCAGTGAGTATAATTCACCGAGGACTGATTGCTCTTAAAATTGGGCAGGTTTCTTGTAGTCAGCCTTGGTCCTAAATTGCATCAGAAGCCACTTTCTCCCCCCAGGGCTGAGCTTCGCTGCTGGAAATCAGACACTGACAACACGCTTTCTCAAGGAGGTTTATTTTAAGGCTAGAGAGGAGGGTTAATGGCACCAGCAGGGCATATCTGAAAGATTTCACTTCACACGAGTCAAGGGCACTGCAAAATCACCCAGTCATGCCGCTCCCCGTGGATGAGAGATTCCAGCATGGCGTTGCCCAGGGCTTCCGAGGGCGTGTGTGTCGGACGGTTGAACCCTGATTCATCCTCTGCTAGCCATGTGCTGCAAACACAGACACCCTCCCTTTGCTCCTTGGGCAGGCGCAGTTATGAATATTTATTGCAGTCGCATTCTGGCTTCCATGTCTGTCACTGTTGCTCATCTGCTGAAAGCCAGAGTGCAAATCGCTGCAAATCTGGCCTTCAATATGGCAGACAACTGCTTTCTTGTCTTGTTTAATAAATTGTATTTCTTTCATAGGAAAATGAACGAAGTTAAAATGCTCCCTGTTTTATGGGGTAGTGATTTTGTAGTAGTAAGATAGGATATAAACAGAGTAACAAGGGTTGTTTGAAAGCATGCTGAGAATACTTGCTGCCATGGATTTCCAAATGAATGTGTTAATCCATGCTAATCTGGTTCAATCTTTGAAAACAATTACATTTATTTTACAACCCACCTGGCACTCTGACTAGTATTATAAATATGCTCCATTGCTTACATATTTTCACTTTATTGTACCTGCAGGCAGAGTAAAAGCAAATAAAAAGATAATAATGCTGAATTTGATTAAAGTCGCTCAATAGTATATTCGGCAATCTCAGATAGATCTAGTTCAATGTCTGATTTTTAATCAAGTTTAGCAAATTATCCTCTTACAAGATGAAAAAAATACTCTAAGTGTTGCATGTACAATTACTTTGAATAGCTCTTTGCAAAAGGAAACTACTTCTTCATTTTATTTGGGAAGTTTGCCAAATTAAAAAAAGTGTGCATGATATTAATACACTCTCAGGAAGACACTTAACTATATTATTACTCTTAAATATTAGTCTTTAATATTAGTGCAAGATGACACCTGGTTGAGTGATGATCTCTGAGGCCTTAATTAGCAAAGACAGTCTTCGGATGTGCCTTCAGATTTGGTTTTGTACTCTTCCTTCCTGTTGCTTTCCTAGTTCTACTAGAAGTGCAAACATCCTGGGGTGTCTCTGGTGAAACTACCTATTGAAGTACAGATATTATCATCCTTTTGGGATATGGTGGCTATTGAGGACTGCAGCAATTTCTTGGGTCTTTACTGACCTGACAGATCACATGACATAAACAACAGAGACAGGCATTCATACTCAATATAGGAAGGATTATCCTCCCCGCTTCAATTCAGCACATATTGCTTGAGCACTTACTCTATGCCAGGCACTGTTTTGGATCCTTCCCCTTGTGGAGCTTACATGTTAGCTCTAGTGAGAGATAACAGACCCTCAAAATAAGGAATAAATAAATGATATGGTCTGGTAGGAGGCAGTAAGTGCCATGATGGGGGGTGTGGGGGGACCAATGGAGCAGGGTACCAGGAACTGGAGGAAGGGCAGGCAGCAATTTTAATTGGTAAGTTTTCATGTTTGTTACCTGTTAGGTTGAAATCATTGAGTCAGCCCCTCTTCGTGGGAGACACCAGCGTGCCCTCCCTTCCAGTTCCAAAGTTTTAAAATCATCAACGGAAGGTCCAAATTGTTCTTTTTTGTTCAGGAAGAAAAGGATATTTCCAAAGCAATTAGTGAATCAAGCAAATAAAAGGAAACTACTAGAAAAGTTTATAAAATTCCTTTTGTTGGTTTGGTGGGAGATTCCCGCCCCTTAACCCTCTTTCTCCTGCATCATATTTGTAGCCACAGGCTGGCCGGAGGTATTACAGGTAACACTTTGGAGACTCCACCAAGATGAAGGGGATGAGGAGATGGAGGGTGGTAAGCTGGAGAATGAAGCAAGAAGCTAGAAGGAAGGGTGAACAGAAAACACCTTTTCTTGGCGTAGGTAGGCCCTCCTTTGAGACAAACAAATGTGGAAAGTGTCCATTAATCCGCAACCAGCAACTGTTACTTTGCCTAAACAACAGTATCTGATTACTGAAAAAAAAAGAAAAATGCTTCTCTGGCCACAAGCATCATTTGTAAGTGAACAACATGTTAATACCTAATCCTGATTTTATCCTTCAAAGTTAAACTGAGCAAGAGATTTCACCTTTAAAAAAAAAAGAAAAAGAAAAAAACAAAAAACAAAAAACTCTAGGAAAAAAATAAAAAGCTATTTCGGGTTTCACTTTTAAACCTTTAATCAAGAGAACATTGTGGGTAAGCCAAGAATGTTGGCTAAACCTTAAGCTGAAAATTCTAAAGACACTTTGGAGCACTGACTTCTGGTAGAAATAGCATGATTGAAGAAATGCAGAAGAAAGTATTGAGTAGCACACATTTGGGGACTTGTCTGCATTTATTCTAATTTATCTGGACTTAAAACTGCTTGATACACTTCACCTGCCAACACTGTGTCCCAAACATCTAAAATAAGAGAAATATAAGAAGGAAACTCACCAGCCAGGGAGAGTGGCTAGTTGGTTTTCATCAATCCTTGTTCCTTTTCTTCAACTGTCATCCCCCATCAGTGCCTCAGAGATCATCAGCCCCCCTGATTAGTCTCGCTGAAAATTTCAATTCTATATTAACCTGAGTCTTTACCTTCTTGTTTTGCTCATCATGTACCCATCAGACCCACGGCTGTTCCTGCCTTCGAGGAGAGTCTAATATTTATCTAGTACTTTAATTAAAAAATGGTACGGTGTATATGTATAAATTAATTTTAATCTTTAATCTACAAACCAGAGATAGTAGTTAGTATTTGAAGTACCCTAATTAGGAGCCAACATCCAGAGGTAGCTGCTTCAGCACATCAAACATCATTACTGAAATCTACACCAGAGAGTTGATTGATTAGCACAGATGGGTTTCCTGAGTCATTCTGTTGGTGAAATCAGGGTGCAGAATACAAGGCTGCTGAGCCACTAGCAGCCTGGATGAATGCAGTGTCTGAAGAGACACGGTCCTGAGTCTCACATCTTTCCATTGTATGTCTACTGGTCTACAGAAGCCATGTTTGCCACTTCCTGGGGTCTCTGTTGCCTGATCCCATGTAGGGCTGGATAGTTCTGCAGTCAAAATCGTGGCCTACGTACTTGGAGTGAGCCACTCATGCAAGAAACTGCTGGAGTCTCCGGACAACAGAAAGAAGGACTACCCCAGGCTTATTAAGGACAGGGTGTGTGATGTTTCTATTTCTATCTGCTAGTAAGTACAGTCTGTTACAAACTGGTCTGCTACCAGCTTTGATTGTAACTACCAAGGGGCTAGGACATGGGATGGGTCTATGAACCTCCTTTAACTTCCGGTAGCTGCCAAAGAACCTGACAATCTCAGAACAGCCAAACTAGCTTAGGTGAGTTCAAAAACATCAATGTGTATTTGTAGAATGGATGAATGAATGATCCTTACCTAGCAGATAAGCAATTGCAGGGTAAGTGAACATTTCCACTGGACTAGGTATCTCCATTGCCAGATGGGGAAAATAGAGGCCAGAAATCATCTTGATTTCCTTACCTTAAATATTTATGTTCCAATACTCCATGATTAAGCTTATAAAATCAAGTGTGTGTGTGTGTGTGTGTGTGTGTGTGTGTGTGTGTGTGTGTGTGTGTGTGTGTAAACTGAATACAACTGCCGATTTTCTAAAATGAGTTAAGTTTGATTTGGGGAAGTCTTCAGTGTTAGGCTCTTAATTCCCCCAAAGGCAAATCTTTTCTGTAATAGTGGTCTACATTTGTTTTCCTGCCATTTAAGGAATAGCTGGACTCTTATTAAGTCTTTTTCTTGAGTTGCTTTTGATATTAATTAAGTTCTACTTCCAGAGTTTTGGGGGTAGTGGGTAATGAGCAGAATCTCTGAGGGTATGTTTCAGATACTGAGTGTAGTTATGAAATTAATTTATTCTCAAGATAAATCTATAGTAGTTTTGAATATAGCATGTTTTAAAATCTATGTTTTTAAATCTATACGTCTGAATGATCTTCTGTCTTTTATCAGCTGTCCTGTGTAATTTCTGCTGGTCTTTTCTTGATTAAGACCATATGCTCTCTTAGAAACACTTGGTTTCTGTCAACTCTCTTTCATCCAATAAGTCTGCTTCTTTTGAAAGTCACACATTCATACACTTATTAGAAAACCTTCAAGTAAACTACACATCTGTGAAACAGTAGTAGAATTATGGCACATACTTCACGATGGTAGTTTTTAGTATAGATCTGTCCTTTCTAGAAGGTTCTTCCTCTTTTTTATTTCCCTGTAATTCTTTCCTCGCTGCTACTTGCCATTTTAAATGAACCAATGACACAGAAAAACGTAATCCTACTTAGTACCGCAACAGCAAACACTGAGATTGCCAAATATTGAGACTCTGTGGTAATAGTCTCAGTGGGCATTGGATAATGATCTTCAGATAAAGTTAGAAGTTTCAATATTCTGAATGTTTTCATCACTGAATAGAACTAATTTCGAAGAATGTTTTAAAAATCTGTATATCATATTATTCTTATAAGGAAAAATAGGCTGGCATTTGACCCATATTTCCAAAATAGGACATTCTTTTCTTCAATTATTTTATTGACAATAATGCTACTAATTTGAACACAACCAAATTCTAAGTTCTGTTAACTATGTTACACAGAGTTTATTTTTCAAATTGCAAACAAAAATTTTGAATATCTCAAGAGCAAAAGGCAAAAGGGAATAGATTTTTAAAGGAACTCTAACAAGCCAATCTAATAGCTTTGTTTCATCCATCCTATGGATGTAAATATGAGTGGTCATGACAGAAGATTACAACATAATAAGTTGATAAGAGAGCTACAAGCATCTTTTTCCCATTACTGAGATTTCAGGTAATGCTAATGACATCCAGAACAGGCAATGACCATTTCTCTTTTGATCGTTCTGTCTCATCAAGAGTAATGGCTTTGGATGAAAGTGCAAAGAATTGCTGACTTAGAAGACATTTGTTATGTTTTAACTACATGACCACACAGATTGGATTTAAGTGTTATGGGAGAAATTATCATTGGACTAATGGTTTTTCCAATATTGATCATTAGTACCTCTAGTGAATTTCTCAGTAATTAAATATACATCTACCACTCATGAGAATAATTATAATAACTATAGGAGATTTGTTTATCTTAACTAGATTATACTGTTAAAATTTGATATGCTTCTTCCAGATTCTCAGACACTGACTTCATCCTCTAGCTCCCTGGGCCTGTAAGAATCCTCAGAGATTTACTCAGAAGGGACAAACTATCACTTTTCAGGGCCTTGTCTGTAATGGGACATAATTACCCTTTAATATATTTTCAATGTGATATTCTCCATGTGCACTGAATTTGGTCACAAAGTTTCTTAATTATATGTTCATTTTTATTAATTTTGTGTAACTATATGTTCTCAAATATGTATACTCGTTCAAATATATATGAATTAATATATTTATTATTAATATACTTGGTAAGAGAGTACCATGTGCCAAGCATTGTTCCAGGCTTTTGTGATTTGTCAGTGGATAGAGCAGACAAAAGATCACTGTAGAAAAGATTATTGAGCTATGTCTCCATTCCTTTTATTACTTGACCAGAAATAATTATAGGGATAGGACAGTAAATATTACTAGTAATATTTAGAGCATCTCTTAAGTACTCATTCTTGGAATTAAAAGGATAATGTGGGGCATCTGTGGCGGAATTCATACTTTCTTGGTAGAGACAAGGGGAAAAGCTAATAGCTGCAAACAATGTACTGAGATCGATAGCACAAGGATCAGAAAAATGCAGGGGCGCACGAAGGGAGTAAGTAATGTCAGGATTTTGAAAAGGCTTTAGGAAATTCTTGAAAAGTACTGCTTAGGGTAAGGCTGCTCTAAGGTGTAACTCCACCCCCACCCCCAGTGCCCCACTGTGTCCCCAGAGAGTTACTTTGCCACTGTTTCTCTTTTGTTCTGTAAATTTAGCTTTTTCTATCAAAATCTTGTTTGCATTTTTCAGTCCTTAAGAAGCAATATTAAAATATGTATTTTAAAAATCATAGCATAATAGAAAAGCTTCATAGAATATACGTGACACGGTTTGTAGAACCCTCAGTTAACATAAGCTAAGTTTTGCTAAATGCAGTTACCTTTCCACCCATCTTCTCCTACGGAAGTTTGAGGCAAGAAAGTCTCCAAAAACCAACCTGACTTACATTCAGGTCAGCGCAGCCTCTGTGGAGTTGGAGTTGTCCCTTCTTCCTTTAAAATACTCTATATCAAAAGTTAGGCCTTATATAGAGAGAAGAAAGTGGTGGAGTGAGGGAATGACAGAAAGAAGAATTTCCTTAAATTAAGTAAAGAAAGGGGTTAGGGAGAATCAAAAGGGATATGGGTCTAAAACTTCAGAAGTAGCTATGGGAAAGAAGGAACAAATAAAAGGAAAAGAACTGGCCTGGAGGATTCATCACAGAAGATGGATGATCACATATTTGGAGACAAGGGACCAACCCAGTCCTCCTGACTGATGCAGAAGCCAAAGAAGGTATGTATTGGCTGGGATCAGATACCTGCTTAGCGTGGTGCTGTCATCAGAAAGGAGTCAGGGCAGGACATCTAACGTCAAGTTCAGCTTCCTTCTTGTAACCCCAGGTAGGGGGTTACCCTCAACTGGAGGCTTATCAGTGGGTTTTAGGGAATTGAAGGACCCTCTGATGCATCCTCAAAATTCTGTCTGTGCAGTCACATTTATTTTTCTAGGGAGAGGTTGGCTGGCTTTCAAAGACTCCTCTAAGGGATCCATGACCCAAAACTAGCTAAACCTAATGGACTAGGTTTATTGGAGAATCAGTCAAATTCCAAGCTTCAAAACATGTATTTTGGGGCGCCTGGGTCCGGTAAGTGCCTGCCTTCAGCTCAGGTCATGATCTCAGGGTCCTGGGATGAAATCCTGCATCAGGCTCCCTGCTCAGTGGAGAACCTGCTTCTCCCTCTCCCTCTGCTTGTGCTCTATCTCTCTGTCAAATAAATAAATCAGAAAAATGTATTTGAATACAACAACGATTTTTGCTGAGAATCCAAGTGACCATTGTTCTTTGCTAATACACACATGTAAATTTGGTTTACTTGTAGAATATAACAGAATATAATAGTTAAATGACAAATCTATCTTTAATCCATAAAATTTTTCTTTTCAAACAGTCAAAAAAGCTTTAGGTCAGAGAGAATCATAGGGGAAGGGAGGGAAGAATGAAACAAGACGAAACCAGAGGGCGAGACAAAGCATAAGAGACTTTTAATCTCAGGAAACAAACTGAGGGTTGCTGGAGGGGACGGGGTGGGAGGGATGTGGGGTGGCTGAGTGATGGACACTGGAGAGGTATGTGGTGAGCACTGTGAATTGTGTAAGACTGATGAATCACAGACCTGTACCCCTGAAACAAATAATACCTTATATGTTAATAATAAAAAAAAAGGAAAAATATCTTCTTAAAATGGAAAAAAAAAGAGTTTTAGGTCAGGATTAGGTCAGAAGACCCCCAAATTAAGTAAACTATCGAGTTGCATTTTACTAATTTAAATTTAAGAAATTGTTGGACATTTTAAGAATGATTTCCTCTAATCTTTTGGTGAGCAGGACTTTGGGCCAGTTCTATTCTTGATGATTGTTTCTTTTGTTTTTTTTTTCTCCTTTCTTTGCTTGTGACTGGAGATTGCAATATTATTCTCGTTACTCCTGTTAACGTAGAATTGTAGCGAATACATTTAAAGAACCTAACTGCTTCATTCAGTTTTAATTAAAGGATTCTGTACGTGAGTTAATATGATCCTTCCTAAAATGGACCCTCATGATTTTGCTAGGGCTGCTTCTCGCTCCCTCACTGTCTTCACTCAAAGGCCACTTTCCTAGGCACCTAGTCAAAAGCGAGCAGTGGGAAGACTGGCGACTTCCTGCCCACGTCAGATGACAATAACCAAGCGTATAAAGAAGCATAAAGCTGGCCTATGGCTTGAGTCATAGAAACCTTTTGAAATGTATGGTGAGTTTCACTTTCTAATCATTTTTGTACTTTTGGAATATGAATTTTGTAGGGTGTGTACGTGTGTCTATGTACACGTGTGCACATGTGTATGCCCATGAGTGTGTTTAGAGAGTAAAAGATGAATCAGGTTTCAAACTCCACAGCTCTCTAAAATAGAGTGTATAAGAAGTGCTTGCTTCAAAGTCAAAACCTCTCCCCTGTGGTTTACCCTGAGAGATGAATATAAGAAATTCTGTGAATTTCCCATGGGTCTCCTTACCCACATGGTAAATGCATTCTTACAAAGTACAAACAAATGATGCCACAATTGGCTTTGTGAGCCACGTATGTGGATTAGATGCACTGTTCTGAACTCTTTTTTCTATAAGACAGTTTTGAAGGCAGGTAAGCTGATTGGTGGGGTTCCAAACAGGAGAAAATGTAGTCAAAGGCTCTGGGGAGGCCAGCAGCTGGCTGACAAGAGGTATCAAAAGGTAGGATTATTTGGGTGAGCAGTTATCAAAGTATGGCCCAGCATAAGGAAAACTTGGGGGTGCATTAGAATTGTACCTTTCCCACACCAGACAAACTGAATTAGAAGCTCTGGGGCTGGCACCCAGTGCTCTGGGTCAAACCTCCCCAGAGCTTGAGACTTGGGTTTGCTGGCACAGGGGCTGGGCTCAGTGGCAACTGGTCACCCTCACTGAGACTGGTCCCAAACACAACCACGCGGCCTGATGAATACACCAAAATGGCAATTTTTAAAGTAAGAGTGACAGTGGAGGTATTCCTCTGCAGAGTGTGTAAGGCTCCGCTTCTTTGTTGAGATTCCCCCTCTTTTGATCATCAGACCTAAACAATTTATATCAGGGCTCAGACTGTCATCTGGTGAGCAAAGACTTAGAACTAAGAAAGATGACTCCTAGGACTTTTCATCCTTTCTATCATTAGCAAGATGTTCACGTCCATCTAATTTAGCATCCTCTACACCAAGGCATACTCTGACCACATTAGTTTTTCTGAACCTGTTTAAAAAAATGTGACCACTTATTGCTGCTAAGATTTCTTTTCTATAGATGTATTCACATGCCTAATTAAGCTAGGTAGTTTTTCTAAATATAAATATCTCAGTCTCTGAAATAAGGAAATATTTTGTGTTGATGTATTAGTATAACACCTAGAAAACTACTTGGTTTTCCCTTCCTCTTGGTCTTTCTGGGGGAAAAAAAGGGGGGGAAAAAAGGGTATCTTAATGTTTCCTCAAGTATCAACTACACAGGAAATGGACTCGTATAGCCCAGGAGGCTAATACAGGTAGAATAAGCTTATCGGTTATTGTCCAAACTGGAACACTTCCGAAAGCCAAAGGAGGTCTATTGGTAATTATGCTGGGTCAGCAGGGACTGTCCTGGGCTAACTGGACATGTGGTCAGATTTACACACAATCCTGGTTCCCTGCACCTTCTATTTCTTTCTCAGAGTCTCTTGTGAGTTTGCTGGGTAACGCCCAAAAGGATGCAGTACAAATTCTAAAACATCATTTAAACAGTGATTATCTTTGGTTTCTCAACAACCAAAAAGCATCCCATTCTACATAGACTGTGACAACTGTAGTCCCCATTCCATTTCCGAAGTAGTGCTAACTTTCTAATCTAGACGTACTCTGCTCAAGTTATTTATCAAAATTGCCTATGTGATTTGTGAGCTTTTAAAAATTACGAGTGAACTTCTAGGATCCCAATTCAGGAAGCGGGGCTGAAAACACTAATCACATATCCCCTGAAAAGGAGTTCCCGAATTTAACTATATGGAGTGGCAAAAACGTTTAGCTTCTGCACGATTTCCAGTGCTTCGGCAGTGAAGACGCAGGAATTCTGTCAACTATCCATGACAGCTATTCTCTCTGAAAATGAAGTCGCCGATTTTAAGTTCCCTTGAAGTCCTTTGTGACACGCTTATTTGGCAGATGCTGAGCGCTGCAGAAATGGGAGATGATGTGACAGCAATCGAAGGCGGTTGTGTGTGTGAGACGCCAAGTGAGTGAGTGAGAGTTGAGTCCTGGGAACAGCAGGACCACTGTGGTGGTGAAGGGGAGGAAAAGGGGGTGCAGCGGGGGGGAACTTCCACCTCGGCTTTCCCTAAGGATCCCCTGAGCACCCACAGGACCAGAGACGCCTGGGGCAGAGCTTGGGTGGAGAACCCTTCGCTAGGGGGCTGGTCACCTTAGCTTTGGTGAGGTGATGAAGACTCACATAATTAATGCCTTGGCTTAGACCTGCCTCCAAGGAGCTTAAACATAGGTTTGGAAGAACCTGACAAGGGCAAAGAATGACCCAAATAAAAAGAAATACCCTGTACGAATCAGGGTGCACTTACTGTTGAACTGTGTGGAGCAGACCCTGAGGGTATAGCAACTGAGGGGAGTTGAGGAGAGTGGAAACCGTTAAAGAAGTTTTAGTTATTTCTTATTTATTTATTTTTAATGATTTTATTTATTTATTTGACAGAGAGAGACACAGAGAGAGAGAGAGAGAGAGGGAACACAAGAGTGGGAGAGGAAGAAGCAGGCTTCCCGCAGAGCAGAGAGCCTGACGCCAGGCTCCATCCCAAGACCCTGGGATCATGACCTGAGCTGAAGTCAGATGTTTAACAACTGAGCCACCAGGCGCCCCCATTAGAGAAGTTTTAAAGGAGAGGCACGGGGCTTCATACATTTCGAGTACAATTAATCGTTTCCCAGGCCTGTAGCCCAGATGGGATTGTCCACGGCATAAATACATTAATTCCATAGCATAGCATAGGAGGTAGTTCATAACCTGGCCTAAGCCAATCCAATAATCATACCTGTAGGCATTTCCTCTCCTTCCTCAAACCTGCCAACGCAGCTATGCGCTCCACTGTTTAGTTAGAGTATTCTTTAGATAAGCCATGTACCTTTATCACACCGTTTCTTTGTTCTCACTGTGCCCTCTGGTCCTAACTTGTGACCTGGCCTGAATGTCTGGTCAATTTCCTTTCGTATTTTAAGACCCAGTTCAAATATCACCTGTTACGATAAGCCTTCTTTGCCCTCATCTAGGTAACATTAGTCACTCCCATCTGTTTCTCCCTAGCATTTTCAACATGTGTAGCTGGATTTTAGCAAGATTAACATGATTCTATAGTTAACTACTTATGCGTTCCTCTCTCCCTAGACTGGGAGCTTGGTGTACAAAGACCATGTCTTATTCATGTTTTTATTCACACCGCCTTACCTGGTTGAACTCCAGCTAGTGGGCTCACTGGATAGCTATTAAATAATGTTGAATCAAAAAACCTTTTATATGACTAGTGGTGTTTATGAGGTCTTTCACGAGAAATAATAAACTTTTAAAAATTTCTAAAATTCACTGAAAGTTGTTTCTATAGCTTACATCACTTTCAGCTCCAAATTTACGCAGTAAAACTGAAGGCTGGGGCGAAAATCTCCTTGAACCTTTGTTGAATATGGCATGGAGTCTGCAAGACTCATGTCTTTAAAAAAAGTTATACTTTCTAAATAAGAGTCCTTTAATTTCCTATAGGAGCCCTATAACTGTGATGCATTCTTTTAAGAATAACTTCTTATATTTTCCTTTAAGGATGCCTTTTATACTTTATACACACGTTTGGCTGTCTCTAGAAATACGGAATTTGTAAACAAACATCTATTTTTGTAAAGTGCTCTTCAACTTGGGGAAACAAACCAAGCTCAGGAACTGCCATAGACAAAATGCAAAAAATGATAACAGGGTATGCTTAGCTTCATGTGGATATATGTGGGTAAGTGAATTTCAAAATAAAATATATAGCACATAATACAAAATGACCTATCAAGCTGTTGAAATGCCTTAACTTTTGCAAACTGGGTTTGCAGGGCCTGCTGTTTAAAATAAGACATGTCTGTGGTGGCGTTTTAAAGGGCAGATAATGGATAGGTTTAAAGAATTGTGTTGTGCTAAGATTGTATCAGAAAACTTGACACTTCAACCTCATTAGTCCACAATAAGCATGGTGGTTTCAACAATCCTATTTGTGAAGGGTAAACAGCTTATTAAGACCTAATTATTGAGGCAGAGTGATCAATCCAATAATACTCCATTACAGGGCTCTAAGTCCTTGAGAAAGCAGGCCTAAATCTAGACAACCACTATACCACCTTTTTGGTTCAGAACTTACATACGTGTAGGGCGTCTGGGTGGCTCAGCTGGGTAAAGCCTCTGCCTTCGGCACAGGTCATGATCTCAGGGTCCTGGGATCGAGACCCATGTCGGGCTCCCTTTTCATCAGGGAGCCTGCTTCCTCCTCTCTCTCTGCCTGTCTCTCTGCCTACTTGTGATCTCTCTCTGTCAAATAAATAAATAAAATCTTAAAAAAAAAAGAACTTATATATGTGAATGAAATAAATATTTCTCGCCCTCAGTCAATGAAAACAGTACTTGGAGTGGATTATCTAGTAGGGGCATTAGATTTACTGGGCTCAGCGTGTGACCAGTAGGATATATTTACAGAACTACTAGCTAGGTTACGAACGCCATTCGTGATGGTTGCAGACTTACTTATACTGGTTCTTCCTAGCCTGTCTCCTGAGTGGATGAGAGTAGACAATCATTGCTTGCTTTCTTTCTTTTTTTCATTTTATTTATTTATTTGTCAGAAAAAGAGAGGGAGAGCACAAGCAGGAGGAGGGGCAGGCAGAGGGAGAAGCAGGTTCCCCACTGAGCAAGGAACCTGATGTGCGACTCGATCCCAGGACTCTGAGATCATGACCTGAGCCAAAGGCAGATGCTTAACTGAATGAGCCACCGAGGCATTGCCAATCATTGCTTTCTAAAGGCCAACTTGGGGGTTTAGCCTTGGTTTCAGGAGGCAACCCAACAGTTTGGGTCTCACAGTGATTGCTGGCTGGTGCACATTATCTCGTCTCCTTAACAGATTAGCTTTTGCTAGTGACAGTCTCATAATGTGATGGTGGTGTTTTCTAGAACAACATGCTATGATGGCTAGAAACAGCTAGAAACCTCATAGGACATCAGTGAGATTAGAAAGTTATAGTGATGTTGAAGATAATGATAATACTGCTACTATTAATGATTACACTGCTACTATTATCATGAAAAAGCACTACAGAGTTTTCACACATGCACCTATAATTTCATCTGATTATCAATAACTGTGACATAGGCAGGTCAAGTGTTATTAAATCCACAACATGGAGGAGAAAGCAGAAGCTAACAGCACTCCTTTATTCATAGTTAATTTAACAACTCTTCAGCACCTACTGAATCCTAGGAATTGTTGTGGGAATGGAACTGGGGATAGAGCAAAACCAAACAGACAAAGTGTCATCATTGGTGAAATGGACCCAAAATACCCAAATGGATCAGTAAAACACACGGATAAATTAAGGAGAGAAGCAGAATATGAATGGTTGGCAGGGAGGATGGTTACAATTTTAAGCCAATAAGATGGGAAAGCCTCACTGAGAAGGTATATCTGGAGTAGAAACCTCAACAGAGTGAGGGAAGCTCCCATGTGAAAATCTGCAGGAAGAGCAACATCGGGAGAGCAGGTGCAAGGGCCCTCGGTGAGAATAGGCCAGGACAGTTTGAGCAACAATGAGGAGGCCTATGTCTAGAAAAGAGCTAAGTGGGTCTCACGGCCTTGTCTGCTCGGCCAGAACCCAGGTGTCACATGCAAATCATGTGTCGTTATCACAGGTATCCTTGATTTCCTCAATCTACACAAGACCCCCTTAAATCAGTAAATCATTGCTCATAATTATGAATTCATCAGTCCACAACCTGGAGAGCACTCTACTAGGGTCAACTGGGGGAGAACACAGTGACGACACATTATACGTGCTATGACGTAATGGCCAGAGCGGGGCAGAGAACACAAGACACAGGGGAGTTATCACGAACACTGAACAAGAAGCAATCTAAGGACAGTGGAGCCCAGGGTCTGAAGGTGACAGCTGTAGGGGATGAGTCAGAGGTATTTTAAAGACACGCTCACCACCTTCTCCCTGATAGCATCTGCCCAGCCTTATAACCTGCTGCAGACCCAGGTACACCGTCTTGGTTGGCACTCTTTATCCAGCTGCTCACAAAGCGCTAAGGTCCCTGGTAGTAGGATTTCTCTCTCTCTCTCTTTTTTTTTTCCTGGTCCTACAGTATCTAGCCTAGTGCCAGGCATAGAGGAAGTGGCTAAAAAAGCTTTAATAAAGTAATGATTAATTTGGAAACTGACGGGTTAATATTCCCGAGAGGAAGCAAAAGGCGCTCATTGCTCATCTTAAACTTATTTCCTTTCTTCCCTTTTACTTGCAAGTCAGGCTTTTCCTGTGTCACCCGACACTAACATCATTTATCCTGGTTTCTAATTTCTATGCCTCTAGTTCTATGGAAAAATCAATGCTATTTCTTAATCAACTGCCATTTTTGACACCACCATTTCATTCTTACAGCTCTTCCCAAATATATTTATAACCCTTCTTTCTTGCATGCAATACTATCTGTTTTCTGGTCACAGGCCCTTTGCACATTCTTAGGCCTGAAGGTATGGAAAGCCTCCTCACCTTTTCCTTTTCGGCTCTTACACAGCTCTTGCATCTTTCTTCTTTTCTTTTCTTTCTTTTTTTTTTTTTTAAAGATTTTATTTATTTATTTGACACAGAGAGAGAGAGATTACAAGTAGGCAGAGAGGCAGGCAGAGAGAGAGGAGAGAGGAAGAAGCAGGCTCCCTTGCTGAGCAGAGAGCCTGATGCGGGCCTCGATCCCAGGACCCTGAGATCATGACCTGAGCCAAAGGCAGAGGCTTTAACCCACTGAGCCACCCAGGTGCCCTCTTTCTTCTTTTCTTACAGAGAAGTCTAACCAAAAAACAAACAACAACAACAAACCAAAAAAACAAAACAAAACAAAAAACCCACAAACAAACAAAAACAAACAAAAATTGCCCACTTTTCCAGATATAAAGCTTGAAATTTTCTCAGCAGTGTTACTTTGTGTTTGAAATAAATCTGTGAAATAAAAATTTATTTTAAAAATGCTTTAACTGAATTTGGGGACTATCTATCAATTGTGAATCTGGAGTCAGGTGCTGTGATTTAGCCAAAGATGAAAACTCAGAAACTCAGTTACTCCCTGGACTTGAGAATTCAATGAAGAAATGTCAGTTAATAAAATGTTCCATACAAATGCAGGGTTTATATTTTACTGACATCTGGTATGATAATTTATAAAGAGCCTTTTGAATAACTCTGATTATGTTGTTCGGCAAAGGCCATCCACACCTTGCAAAACAGGTTTTGTTTTTTTTTTAATTATAATGAGTATTTATAGTTACTACATTGGCACATGTCCAGCAATATTTGCAAAGTGAAATTGAAATTTCTCAACTCAAATTATTCCTAACACATTGTATATTATTTGTGTAAGAGGAATCACTTACGATCCTCGAAGTTTTTTACATACTTTTTCTCTTCCACTCTACTTTTTGGTTTTGCAGATGAAAGAAGTCCAGGGGGTCCTACTTTAATCATGTTCTTGCCCCTTCCTGGGAAAGAAGACAAAAGGATACTGTATAGAAAGGGAAAAGGGTATGACTGTTTGGAGGTGGTGAATTGTTCTGTACTCAGCGCGTTCAACAAACTGGCTGGGATTAACAGGCCGAGATCCTGCTGTATTTCATTCACCCATATCTGGGAACACTGGGAAGAGCAAGGTATTCAAATATTTTGGTGATATTTAATTGCTGGTTTGTCATTTGGCAATTCGTGGTTTTGGGCAATTCTTAGTGATGTTTCCTCATTTTATTATCCCTTATCATTATCCACGAATAACACTACATTTGAAAAATATTCAGTAGTGTACCAAAATAGACCTATAGGGTGCTTAGAAATATAGGAACTAGTACTTGAGCTCCTAATTAGACTTCTGCAATCATTAATAGTATTCAAATCAATGACATTAGAGTATCATCAGATTAATATAAAATTACTGATAATATAATTAAGAATTATATTATTTTCCATACTACTACAGATCTTAAGTTCCTTTCTGACCTTTAAAAACTTGTTTTTAACAAATACAATCCTTGAACTTCTCAGGGGTGGCTACTTGTAATTCCTATTTATCTCAAAGTTATATTATGTTATATATTTTTACACACACTATTTTAGTTCTAACAACTAAGAAAGGCAAGCACCTTATAACAAATGAGACTAAGAATTAGAAATCTTAAGTAACTTGCCCAGGGGCATGTAGAGCAAGTTTATTTAAATCTAACCTCATTGAAAACTGGACTTACGTGGCATATAGACACAGACACACAGGAAAAAAAACAGAAATAAAAAAGAAATTCAAAAAAGTGAAAAATGAGAGGACCCCAGGGAGAAGGTACAATAATAAAATTTCATGTTATATGGAATAACAGTGGGCTGCCTTCTAACAGTCAACAGGTCAAAGGAATCTGGGAAACATTTCTGTTCATGATACTTACATTTTCCATGATATTAAATCAAACTAGTTGCTTGGGAACTAGCTTTTCCTGACTCTGTTCCGAGTCAGTTCAAGAGGATCCTGCAGGATATAGTGAGGTGCTCTCTCCAGGGCATCTCTGCAGGAAGTTCAATGGTGAGCTCAACTCAGACAATTCTTACAAGACCTCACTGTAGATGGCCAGTAAGAGTATAGGATATCATTTTGTAAAAACAATCCTATAAACATTCAAAGCAAAATGGCCCAGGATTCAGTGTTAGAATTCAGAAAAACATCTTATTCAAGATGAATGAATGAGTGAGCTGTTTGCGACAATTTAGAAATGTTGTTTTTGATCAAGAACCCCCCCCCAAAAAAGTGAGTTCCCTGTTATTGCCATTGATGGGATCTGGAGATCCGTTAGGCTAGGTCTGTGGTTCACAGCAGATCTATTTTCTTTGGCAGCTCTCAAGCTGGGTGGAGGGAAACTGCAGCCTACAGGTTGAAACATGGACTTTGCTTTGGACAAACCTGTCATGGAACTCTGGCTTCACCACTTAATGGCAGTATGATCTTGAGCTCTCTGAGGTTCATTTTCCTGCTCTCTAAAATGGGGACAATAATTTCATCTGTCCTGTGGTACTGTTTCAGTGATTTTTAAAAATGCAAAAGAACTTACTGTTTTTAATATCATAGTTAATGTTATAGACATCCTCTTCTGAACCTTACAGGGCCTACTACTGGAGGTTTTGCTGGAACAGGAAAACCTACCTCTATCATCCAGTGATGGTAGAGGACATATATCATGATAGGGCTTTTTTCTTGGAAAACCACCTAGTTTTAGTGTAAGACCCTGTGAATTCTGGTGACTGCAGGTTACTGTACAACTAACAAGTGGCCAAGTAGGGGTTACACTTGAGGTCTCTTTTGAATGAGGATTCATGACCTTTCTCCTCTATTCTGCTCCCTACCTCTTCTAAAGGTAACTTTAAGAAGAATTTATAACTTTAAGAAGATACTGCAAGTGTTCTTATTTGTTTTTGTTTTGCTTTTTTGCTTAATTTTAACCGAACTATCACAAAATGAAACTTCTTTTTTAGGTGTCTCATATCTACCCGATGGACAAGAGGAAGAATCATGTCTGCAAACACTTGATCATCTTAGCATCTATTTGACTTTTTTAGATTAAAAAAAAAAGACCTTGATGGTTTTTAGTTTTAAGAAACTAAATTATATGAATGTTAACAAAGCATTTACATTTGGTATGTGCATTTAACCAGCAATTTCCTAGCTCCCAAAAAATTTATTTTCAATATCCTGCTTGCTTTTTATGGCCTAGCCACTCTATTTGAAATCTGTTGAATTTATAAAGCCAGTAAATTACTTTTCCATAATTGCAGTAATTACAGTCCTCTTCATATGTTCATACTTACTTCTCAGAATTCTACTACAGGAAATCATTTGTGATGAAGTCCAGATACATTATGGGAGTTCAGGGAACAATAAAAATGTTTTCCTAACATTAAAAAAATATATTATTAAAGAATAATTTGGTTCTATTTATTCATCAATTAACATATATCCCACTCATGTTTAACCTATTAGGATGTTTTTTGAGTTATCTTCATAAGGATATACTAACAAACAAAAAATTCTCATGTGATACTCATGAAGAGTGAAAAGTTATTAATTTATCCTATTAAACAATATCAAGATGACAAGAGAAAAAGTTAAAAATAATTTGATCGTGTGAATTGGGGTAAATTGGATGGGGAGACGTAAGGTGAGAGACTATAGATTCTGAGAAACAAACTGAGGGTTATGGAGGGGAGGGGGGGAGGGGGATGGGTGAGCCTGGTGGTGGGTATTAGGGAGGGCACGTATTGCATGGAGCACTGGGTGTGGTGCACGAACAATGAATCTTGTTTCATTGTTTCAGAAAAGAAAAGAAAAAAATAATTTGATAGTAAAAACATAATTTGATAGAATTTCTTATCTATCAGCCTGACAAAAAAAAAGTATGACAACACATTCTGTTGGTGAGGCTATAGGGGAAAGAAACAGTCACACTAGTGGCATGCAGATTGGTACAAAAAAACCTTCAGCAGGAGAATGGGCAATACCTAATCAAACCACATATGCGCTTATGTTTTGACTCACAATCCCATTTCAAGGGATCTGCTCAGAAGATACACATCCCAAAATACGTATGCACTAAGTTAGTCATTGTAGCATCATTTGCATCATGTCTGCAAAAGATGCTTCCAGACAAGGGAGTACTATGCAGCTGCAGAAAAGGAGGATGATGTCCATGGACTGATCCAGAATGATTTCACAATGATGTAGAAACAGCACATGCAAAAGAGTATAGTATGCCGTCCTTCATGTAAGAAAAAAGGAGATACGAGAAAACTCACAGATATCTGCTCGTTCATGCAAAAGATGCCCAGAAAAGATAAACCAGAAACCAGATGGATTGATCAACCTACAAATGGTGGGTAGGAATGAGATGGGAAGGAGGGGGTGGTGGTCATGGATCAGTATAATACAATGCTTTCCAGAATATAAATTCTGTGTATAGTGTTGGGACTTCGAACTACAGTAAGGTTTCACATTCTACCCCCAAACAGTGAAAGAATTGAAAGAAATGATGTAGAAGAAAATACATGAACTACCAACTATAGCAAGTAAACATCATTCTGTGACCAATAAATAATATCACTTCCAGGAAGAGAGAGAAGAAAATAATCTAAATAACTTTGAAAAACTGAATTTTGACTGGAACCTGTAAAGACAAAAAGAACTGTATACAAATACTGTACTCTAGCTGGTAGATATGTTTCTTAAAGAGTTATGAGTTAGGAACTCTAACTTAGGTATATACCAGGGCTGGGCAAATACATTAACATATTAAAGATCATGAGAGCCAGGTTTCTCACTGTTGGGGACAGAAGTTACAAAGAAAGAAAGAAGCCAGAATGAACTTTGTGGTGTTGAATGGGAATTAATATGAACTTCAGTATATATATCCATTGTGGGTGGGGAGATGGAGAGATAGACAAATAAATAAACATAAAAAATAAACAAACATATGCAAAAATGCATATGTGTGGAATATATAGAGAGAGTACAGAATAGAGTGTGTGTGTGCGTGTGTGTATATATACATATATACTTTCTTTATATATATATATCCTAGCTCTGCACAAAGAAAGACTTTATTTTTTTATTTTTTAAAAAGATTTTATTTACCCATTTATATGAGAGAGAGAGAGGAGAGGGACAACAAGCAGACTGAGGGCAGAGCCTAATGCGGGGCTTGGTCCCATGACCCTGAGATCACAACTTGAGCTGCTATCAAGAGTCAGAAGTCGAAGCGACTGAGCCACCCAAGTGCCCCAGAAAGGCTTTCATAGCAGTGACACTCCAGCAGCAAACTGCACATCCAGTGTCCAGATCTTGGTTTCTAATATCACCCTTCAATAAAAGGAACTAGTGCTCCTTGGAGAAGAGATTGATTCCAGGACTGGAGGAAGGAAAATAAAGTAAGATTATGGGTAACTTGTGATGGCAAAAATAAAGAAACGCTTGAAAAAGGATGGGAAGCATGCACGATACAGGATCTAACTGTAAAGAGATCCCAAATATACAAACTGGAACAATTCGAGCGACAAAGAAAATAATATTATTGGATTACACCCATAGAATAAAATAAATATCCATGAGTTCATCCTGATAAAAATAAATAATTGAATAAATAAGTAGTTGGGAGAGGGAAAAAATGTCCAATTTTTGGAAAGATTCCAATTAATACATAGACAAGGAAAGAGAGAAATACAAGATCTCCCTTTTGCAAATGCTACAGTAATAGGCAGGCAGGCCAGATCCACTCATGGATGTGAAAGTCGCCATCAGTGGCCAAAAGTGTGAGGAAAAGCAGGATATTAGCATAGGCTTCAAGTGTCTCCTCTGAAATGTGTATTATCAATAGAAAGAAAAAAAATAGTAACTTCAGAGTGCAAAAACCCAGCAGAGCCTGCAATGTACACTCGGACATGATACATAAGGACACAACATCATTTCTATAATATTCTCGCCCAATGCATAACCTCGATCTAATCATGAGAGAACATCAGACAAATCCAAATTGAAAAACATTCTGCAGAACAACTGACTAGTCCTCATCAAGAGTGTAAAGGTCATAAAAGATAAGGTAAATTGAGAAACTGTCACAGACTGAAGGAGACCAAGGAGATAAAACATATAAATGCATGTGGGATCCTGGATTGGATCCTGAAATAGGAAAAGGATAAACTAGCGAAATTAGAATGAGGCCTGTACTCTAGTTAATAACATTGTATCAATGTTAATTTCCTGGTTTTGATTGTTGTATTATGTTTATGCAGATATGTTGTTAACATAAGGATAAGCGGAGTAAAGCGTCGTGTATGTGAACTCTGTACTATTTTTGCAACTTTTCTATATATACGTCAGAAATTATTGCAAATAAGCATTAAAATGCAATTTGATTTCAAGCAGATCAAGATTGGAGATTAACTGTTTGGAACACTATTTCTTTATCATAGTCCTTTGGATACAAAACCCCTATGTCAAATTTAATGCATATATATTAAACCCTTGGTAAGTAAGTAGCCTCTAATTTGAAATTTTATTCATTCAGGTAAGGGCTTGGCTAAATGTATCTCTTCAAATGATCAACAAAAAGACTGGGTGGGTTTGGAAGAATCTTAAGATATTTAAGTGACACAGAGGAACACTGTAAGCAAAAATGACATACTAATCACAACTCATTCTTACTTCTTAAAGCATAAAAACATCATATATGCTACTACCTGGCAGACTATAGGTACTTAATAAAAAGTCAAACCTAAATCTTTTTTTTTTTTTNTCATTCAGGTAAGGGCTTGGCTAAATGTATCTCTTCAAATGATCAACAAAAAGACTGGGTGGGTTTGGAAGAATCTTAAGATATTTAAGTGACACAGAGGAACACTGTAAGCAAAAATGACATACTAATCACAACTCATTCTTACTTCTTAAAGCATAAAAACATCATATATGCTACTACCTGGCAGACTATAGGTACTTAATAAAAAGTCAAACCTAAATCTTAAAATAAGTCTCCGAATGCCTTCCAGCAGGGAATAATTTGATGTTGGCATCTTTATTCTCTCAACACAGATTACTGTGATTTTTCTGTATAAAACGGACACAGATTTATCAGAGAGGATCACGGGCACCTTCCCAAAATACCACAGTAGCTTTCATGGGGCTGTTTCTCTGCCAGGTCAGAAATTTCTGATTAAAGAATTTGAAATTTATCTTTTAATCAATTTGTCGATTGAGGCTTATTCTTTATCATTTTGCATTTCCAAACTATTAACTTCTGCGTCTTAAAAAAATGCGCGGGTGCAGCTTTAAATTAAACTGTTCTTGTCTTACAATTTAAAGGTTGATTTAACAAGTATGTGATGAACACAAGCAATCCGATGCCCAGTGATCACAGATCAAATGGATAAGAATCGATGCATAGCACGGCAGAATTAAAGCGATTTTTTAAAAATCCTGAGGCACTCAGGAGAAATGGAATTTAATATCTACCAATTCCACATGGAAATTAAATATATCCTGAAACTAACTTCTCCAAATGGAATTCAAAGGAAATACAGTAACTATTCAACGCAATTCACTGTCAGATTTTATTTTTTAAAATGTTGCACGGCCACTACTAAACAATTTGAAATGTTGATCTCAAAAGCCAGCGCTCCCATGTGGGTTAGGAAAAATAAATGTAAATCCTCCCGAAAAGACTGGAAGCCTGAATGCAGCCCATAGGCTCAACCTTTGATCGGAGCCACATGCAGCAACCTCAAATTATTGTTCTCAGGCTCGACCTTTCCTCTCACTTTGTTCTGGCAGCTTTCCAAAGAGGGACAGGTGGTTTTAGGGCATTTTCTTGGGTTACAAATCAAATAATATTTCATGGTTTTCACCTTTAATGGGCTAAGCAGAAGGCATTTGACAAAAGTCACCACAGAGGTTTAGAGAAATAATTTATACTCTAGGGCATTCTTAAATCAGTAACTCGGCACTATGGGATTCAAAAAAAAAAAAAAAATCACTGCTCCTTGCAATGTTGCTTGCAAAAGCTGGGTAGTATATGTTTGTCTTGCTCCTTGGGGGTGGGGGGGGTGGGCTCCATGTTCAGAAACCAATGAGTAGATTACACTGGTCCTCACATGTGAAGTTTTCATTGGAGACAACTGAGCCACAAGGCAGGCAATGAAGTTGGGGGCCGCTTTCTGAGGCATGGCATTCTCGCCGGTGAAGAAAATGAATACCCCGGGGCAAGTTTTTTAATAAAATTAACAAATTTCATGCCTCAACTTGAAATTCAGAACCTGGCAGAGGCCAGAAATGAACAAAATAATCCTAGATTTCATGCTCTGAGGATTGCAAAAGCCAAAGCCAATAGAAAATAAATTTCCTCTTGGATTGACTTCAATTATAAGATGTCAATGTGCATGATAAATATGACCATCCAGGAGTTCCTGAATCTTGAGGAAATATATTTGGGGGAGCAATCTGGGCCTGTCTCCACTGAATCATTATGTTAAGCATTCTCATATTTGTACAGTTGACATTCTAACTATACTTAATTACAGAGGTTGGGGATTATCGACATAGGCTCATTCAGAGAATACATATTGATGAGCAGGCTGTTAAATATTTAACATTTAGAGGGGAAGGCAGTAGAATTTCACAGGGAAGGAACATGCAGGCACCCGTGTGGTACCCAGGAGAGAGGATTCTGGGCACAATCTGTTGGAGTTGATTAGGGAAGTTGGCCACAGAACCGTTTGGGCTGTGGCAACCCTCCAATGGTTCTTGGCATCCCCAGCTCCTGTTTGGTGAACACTACTCCAGAACACTACTATTTTCAGCATCCAATTGGATGTTCCCAATTTTTGGTTCCACTGTTTCTCAAATCCAATAAACCGTAAACAGATTGAAGAAATCGATGTTCGTCATACCCCAGACTAGCTTCTGTATTTCCTGACAGTGCCATCTTTCTTGTGTGTGCTTATCTCAGTCATATCTGATGTGCTTCTTCTACACCCAGTCACTGATATTGAGGCATGAAGTCCTATAAATCTTTATTTCCCACTCTGCCGCGAGTGCTATCTTCCTCTCTCCTTCTTTTCTCCTTCCAGGCTGAGATAACCCCTCCAGTCTCTACCACTAGTTAATTTACCACGAGAATCCATCCTTTACTTGGCTGCCCGATTGCTACTAAGATCCTGCTCGTCTCTGAGCGAGATGATACCTGTGACCTGTCATTGCCTAGGAGACAAGAGAAACTCAACTATTTGGCCTTTCAAAGTGTGAACAGTCCAATCCTGACCAATCTTACCTCCCACGACACATCAGCAAGTACTTTTTTACAGTCTGTCCTCCTCAAAAGTGCCTGAACACATCAGGCTTATTCTAACTTACGTGCTACTCTTTTCCCAACCTGGTCTCACCAAGTGTTATCCACTTGATCGCGGGCCAAGTTGGTCTCTGCTGGGATGAGTCCCATCTGTCAAGAATTTAGGCGCATCTCAGAACAGGGATAATAAGAAGCTAGCCTGATGAAAGGCACTTCCTCTAATCTCGTACCTCTAGTTCTTACGTCTCCTCTGGCCACTGTCCTGTGGTTTTCAGCCCACCCTTGTCATTTCTTTGGTATGTTTCTGGTCCTGGATGTTGTACTCCACCCCCTTTTCTACTTTACTGGGTTTTTAAATTTTTTTTAATTTATTTTATTTTATTTATTTTTTTTTAAGATTTTATTTATTCATTTGTCACAGAGAGAGAGATCACAAGTAAGCAGAAAGGCAGGAGCGAGAGAGGAGAGAGGAGGAAGCAGGTTCCCTGCTGAGCAGAGAGCCCGATGCGGGCCTCGATCCCAGGACCCTGGGATCATGACCTGAGCCGAAGGCAGCGGCTTTAACCCAATGAGCCACCCAGGCGCCCTACTGTTTTTTTTAAAGATTTTATTTATTTATGAGACATAGAGAGGGAGAATGAACAGGGGGAAGAGCAGAGGGAGAGGGACAGGCAGACTCCATACCGAGCACAGAGCCGGATGCGGGGCTCAATCTGAGGACCCTGAGATCATGACCTGAGCTGAAACCAAGAACCGGATGCTTAACAAACTGAGCCCCCAGGCGCCACTGCTTTCTACGTTCTATTTTCTTCATACCTTCACAGGTTATTCACCTGAAAAGGGAACCACGGTACTTCTCCTTCAGCGCTCTCTCTGTGGACACATCTCAACCCCGCAGATTAACATGCATTATCTAGTTTAATCCACGCAATGCTAAGAGGTAGGCCCTATTATCTCCATTTTATTGATGAGAAAAGTGAGATTTTTGAAGACTAAATAATGTTCCCCAAGTAACACACAGGTAATAAATGGTAACAAACTGAGGGTTGCAGAAAGGGAGGTAGGTAGGGGGAATGGGGTAACTGGGTGATGGCCATTAAAGAGGGCACATGATCGGATGAGCACTGGGTGTTATAAGCAACTAATAAATCATTGAACACTCCATCAAAAACTAATGATGTACTATATGTTGGCTAATAGAATTTAAATTTAAAAAAGGGGTGAGGTCAGGATTTGAACTCACACCGTGATTCAAGGACTACTGCTCTTAACTATGTTGTATTCACTTAACAAAACTCCCACTTTGAAAATACACATTATATCTCTTTGGAAAATTATGGTTTCCGAGGATCGGGTGGTATAGTGTTTATTTCTTTTATGTCTACCGTATGTATAGTCTAGATTTAAGCACCAAAAAGGCACCTAAATAAATAACTTTTGAAGACAGCCAGACAAACTCAGATGCTGAGCCATGTCATGGCCATTTTGGGTGTTTTAATAGTCTAAACCTACAGTGTCCAATACAGTAGCTGCTAGCCATATTATATAGTGATTAAAATGTAAATTAATTAAAAATAAATGAAAAATTTAGCTCCTCACAAACACCAGCCATATATTAGATGCTCAACGGCCAAATGTGACTAAATTTAGATTACTTAAAATTAAATAAAGTAGAAACTCAATTTTTTAAACTCACTAGATGTATTTCAAGTGCTCAATAGCCACATGTGTAGCCACATGTGGCTAGCAGCTACGATCTTGGACAATACAGACACAGAACATTTCCACCATTACAGAAGATTCTATTAGATAGTGCTGGCAATACTCTATTTCTCCCAACATAATCCCATCAACCCATGTAGCCAGAGACTATGGGTTACTTCCTAAACACTTAGTGGGAATTAATTTATGCATGGTTAAGAATCTGGGCTCTAAAGCCAAATGCTGGCATTGCAATTTACAAGTTGTACGACCTTGGACAGGTCACTTAACTTATCTGGTCTCGGTTTTCCCATCTGTACAATGGAAATCAAAATAACACTATTTCATAGGATTGTTTCAAGGATTAAAAGGATAAAGTGATTACAATACTGCCTGGTGTAAAGTAAGTCCAATCACTGTTAGCCATTATTGCCATGGATGCAATGTTCTCTCGATGGAACTACTCAGAACCATAGAGAATAGTTTCTTACAACTCTCCCATGGTTTTAGAATTTGGATACTATGATTGTAATGGAGTAGCTAGACACATTGAAACATTCTCTCGTGGATAACCTTGGGAAGCACATATCTGGATCTTCAACTGAGAAAGGCAGTATTAGGCACATATTACATTGGGTCACCAAGAAATTGCCAAATACTTTATTCAATAGACATAGTAATTCAATTAAAAATACTATGAGGCTAATTAATGAAGGGACATATGTATCTCACTTTATGGAATTACCTCCTAGAAGTCAGCTTCTATGCATGATCTGTACCCTCAAAATGCACTGAGTACTGGTATTTGTAGAATTATTTCTAACATTCTTAGGACTATTGACAATTTCAGTTCTCCCATCTGGTTGGGTATTATCCATAGATTTGGGACAACAGAATATGTTTCTATTACTATGTCTACACTGAAGAGTTTGGAACGCAACACTGAGGAGTTTGGAACACTAAACTATTTTAAAAATAAGGAACTAATCTAACAATAATCAAGGACATTGAATTTGGAAAACCATGGACACACATGCCCAAGTGATAATACCAAGGGCTCCAAACAACCTTCACCGGCAGTTGATGGTTACAGATTTTGAGAGTACTCTTCCTACAGAAGTCAGTGAACTCTCTTATGGAACCATGGTCCTGCTTCCCTGGGAGGAAAGTCTTCAAGCTCGTGGGAAACTACCAGAGAGATAGATGTAGGGCTGAGATAGGGCAGAGTCAGTTTCTGATTGAGGCAATCTGAAAACCACATCAGCTCTGGGAATCCTTGTTACAACCCAAGGTCTCACATCCACTAACTTATTCATGGCCACTGGACAGTATTCTTAGGCCTCTCATTATTTTGGTTCATTTCCAAAGCATTGAGATTTTAGTAGTGGATATTGACTGACTTTTTTGACATTTAATTATCAGCGTTATCTTTCCAGAAGATCCTGAACCTTAGAGAATAAAAATGTGATGCATAGAGATGCATCTCTTTCTGGTGTAATGTCATATATTCAGTGACTTGTTTTCATTTCTTTTTGCAATTTTCACTTCTTCAGAGGTTATAATAAAGAACATTCTTAGTGTAGCAAATTATTTAAATCCATGCAAAGAAAAAAAATTGAGGACATATCTTTTTTTATGTGGGATTTATATATAAACTGTTATTTGAAGGACAAGGAATATTTCATGCTCTATTTTAATTTAAATTCTCTCCTGGCTACCTTACCAAGTATCTGTAGGCATGATATTTTTAAATGAATTACAAGCTCAAAGTTTTCATATATCATGAAGGTTCTCAAAGTTTAAATTACTCCCAAGGACATTTATATCTATTTCCCCTCCAGAGTAACCAATGAAAACATGACTTTAATCATCAGAATAATTCATGGGTCCATCTCTTCTAACCTGGCTTCCACCCCTGGTTCCTTGGAGGGTTGTTCATAATAAACAAGCCACAAAGACAACAAGATGAAGATAATAAGGTTCTAAAAGTCTCTATAATTGTTGCAGAAGCAGGCCTTAGGAAAATTAAAATTAATTTCAAAAATGACTCAAACATAAAGACAGGATCAGCAATTCTACTCCTGAGACAATCACGAATTAAGGGGAGCCTTTAGAGCAACTGGAAGAGCTATCTGTCTGTAGACAGATCCATATATTTACGTACATACATATGTAAATGTAAATGTTATATTTACAGGAAAAGAAATCTACCTCATTAATACATTTTTTATTTCTAAGATTTTTATTTTTTATTTGAGAGAGAGACAATGAGAGAGAAAGAAAGAGCACACGAGTGGGAGGTGGGGGGAGCAAAGGGAGAGGGAGAAGCAGACTGCTCCCTGCTGAGCAAGGAGCCTGATGCAGGGCTTAATCCCAAAACCCCGTGATGAAGACCTCAGCCAAAGGCAGACGCTTAACAATCAGAGCCACCCAGGCACCCAATACTACTATTATTAAGACATTTAATAGAGCATTGCAACATCACACAGGATTTATTATTTGGGTTAAAGTAAAGATTTTCACTTTGGCTGCTAATCAGGACTTTTACAGTGATCTAAATGCCTCAGAAGTTACCTTTTTCCTTTATTCTATTAAATCAGTCACCACATGAAAGACTTTTTGGTTATGGTAGCTCTGGGACTTGTTATAAGTTTGCTATTTGTGAATAGCCACATCGTTGAATGCTTTCTTTAACAATCTACTTATGTAGCTCTATTTATATTTCTTATTTTTTGGTTTCTACAACACAACAATTTCTTCTACCTCATGCTACTCTTATTTTCTGGAATTGAAACTGCTAACAAAGTCATCAAACTAATGTTCATAGTGTGTGAATTTTACTTGGGTTTCTGGGCCTTTTAGAATTCATTTAATTCCATTCTAAGGAATCATCGAATATTTTTTCTGAGCGTGCCAAAAGCCAGACATCCTGTGTTTAGCTTTTAAAGTTGAAACATAAGAGTGAAAATGATCACAATTTATTAAAATCAAATGTCCATCATTAAAAACAAGTTCCTTTGGATATAATTATCAAACCATTTACCTATAGAAAACACTGAAATTGAAGTACAAATTAAAAGCAAAATCCCGGACACAAAGGCAATTCTCATCATTTGTGATATGGTCTGCTTTCTCCTGGTAAACTAAATCCTTCTGTTGCTGGTTCTCATAGAAATTGGAGAGCTTAATAAGGCATAGGAGGAATTTCAGAGAACTTCCTATTATAAATGGAATATCTTGCAACCTAAAGGATGTTCTACTTGCAAAAATAGGTATGCCTTGCTACAGGCCATTGGTTGGTGTGATCACTGATAGCACCATGGATTCCAACTTGAAAGTCTAGTTCAGATAATCACACTTGCAGTCATCAGTAATTATAGACTGGATAGGAGTTGGATATGTGGGAACTGAAATAGATGTTCATGTAAGACTCAGCACTGGGGGCAAAGGAAATACACATGCACCTTTGAATGACTACTGGTTTATTGCACCAAATAATTTTAAGATTGACGTGCTTTGCCTGCTTAGATCCATGGGAAAATCTGCCTGATGCAGAACAGAAACCGCGGTCCCATGAATCCCTTGAGTTGTTGCCTCAAGATGAACATTAGTAAGCGTTCAGAGGTGAGGAAACGCCTGTCTCTGTGTTTGCTGAACAGCCTCTGACATTATACCACCCTTAAGGCATTAACCCGACTGCACCACATAAAAATACTTTCACGTATGCAGAGTTCAGAAGTAAACCATTCTCTAAACATAGGAAATTGATAGCAAATGCAGCTCGTGAAAGGCTGCTGGGTACCAGCCAACTGTTTTCTTTCTTGCTTTCTTCCCCTCCCCACCCCCACTGAGTAGTTAGTACTGCTTGTGCATTCTGCTAGCATTACAGAGAGAACACAGCATATGATAAATGTCCATGAGAAATGAGAAATACTGAATCAATGAGTATAAAAGGAAGGCAGAGAGTTGGGCGGGGTTAGATTTCAACTGATAGAAAATAAAGTGGTTCTTTTTTTTTTTTAAATCTCTCTTGGTGCTTTTAGGAATGCACAAGGGCAAAAGCAAGTTCTGTAGCTAACGGTGAGATCAGATTCTAAAATAATTGCTTTGGCTTTTATTCCTCAATTTAAGATTTGTGTTTCTAGACTGTATTAGTGAATGGGCTCTTGTCTGATACAAGGTGGAGACCAAGAAACCTTGAAGCTTGCTGCTAAATATAATTCTTAAATTTTTCTTTTTCTTCAGTTGAAAGGAAATGATTTTCTATGTTTTGAGTCTAGAGGGTTTTGAAACATGGCATTTTGGGATCTATCAGCTACAGTCATATCATATTTACTATGGAATGCTCTGTCACTAAAAAACTTATCAGATTTATATTATAGAATTTCATGCTTAAGAGAGTCTTTGAAAGAGGAGCATCTTATACAAATGTTTGAAATAGTTCTTTGTGTTTATTTTATATCCTGCTGAAATGCAACATCACATAGTCCTGTGTAGTTTATAAAAAGAGAACTCAAGTTTATTTACTAGAAACACTACATGTTTATCTAGCAACACACACAAACACAAAGTTGTGAATATCCTAAATACCTTGAGGATAAACAACTCTTTCAGGTCCTAAGAAAGTAGTGTGTGCCCCGAAGTGGCCATTTATTACACAATACTAGTCATTTGGCTGACCTACCACAGCTTCCTGGCGGCTGGCTCTAATTTACAACCTGATAGCAGCTGTCACAATGAAGGAACCAGGTTCATTATCTGATTTGTTTCTGCCATCCCTGCACTCACGAGTCCATTAACAATAGGGATGTGTGTTTTTTAAATTACTGAATTAGTCATACTTCCATTAAAAGAGTAGACCTACAAAGTAAACTAGAGCAGCCTTGTACAACATTCCCGTCCACTTCTCTGTCTAGCTGTGTCATTGATTCCATCAGAGAATGTACAGGGAGCCCTCTTAGCAGGCCCTGGTCTGCTCTAGCCTCGTGCTGAAACCAGAACAAGGCCCACGCCAGGCACTCAGTAAACACGTGCTGCTTTCAGGAATCTCAGGAGATGAATGGATGATACCCATTCATCCATCCTGGGCTCTTGGCCAGGCACAGGTGGAGTGCCCACCTGGGACTACATGTTTGAGGCTCTCATGCCAGTTTTCTGTCTTTGGGCTGTCTTAGACTTAACAACTGGCTAGTTTGAAAGGAGGCAAGAAGCCCAGAAGGTTTGATACCACTGGTTTGTCTGGACAATGAGTGCTTAAGGCCCAAACTAAAAATACGAGCTGCTTTGCTGGCTTTTCTTTTCCTCTCCTTCCTTCCCCTGCCCTCCTTCCTTCCTTTTCTCCTTCTCCTTCTTTTTCTATTGGAGGACAGCTATAGATCAGGGAACCGAAACTTGTATTGATGAAAATGAACACAAATTCTCTAAATCTTCTCAATTCAAGTCAGCGACATTGGTAGTGGTGAGACTTGCTCATAAAACGTTCAAAAAATAAATCAAATAAGTATTTATGAATCACTGACAGGTTATACTAGACCCAATGAAATCGTCACAGGGAACATGTGAATATTTGGAGCCTCCATGGTGTTGCAGCAATTCTGTATGTGATGGCTACCCAACAGCAATTATGTCTGACAATGCTAACTCAATACAGTCTTATTTACTATTCTAGATCTACCACAGTAGGGCTTCCCTGACGCCCGAATCTAGATTAAGCCCCCCTGCTCAGGAGATACTTAGCATTTGTGCTATTTTCCTAACACTTTATCACAGTTGATTATAACTCATTGACCCGCATTAAGTTCCCCTAGGGTAAAAAATGTACTCAGTTGAGTAAGAAGCTAGATACATATGTTTTTTACCCCAGGGGAATTTTTTTTTTAACCCCTTGTGAGTTGAATTAAGAGGTTAGGATTATTAGAGTCTTACCAATTGGGATAACCTAAAATATTAGGCTGTGATGTCCAGACACAAACATCTTCGGGTCTCACTTTTACGGAACGATAGCAATGCTGGTCTTATACTTGCATTAGTAAACATCCTCCAATGTTTTAGCGTTAAAAAAATGTTACAGAACAAACAGAATTCCTGCCTTTAGTCTCCTCAGCATTTCCCTCCCCGCATCCTTTTTTTCCCTCTCTCTGGTTCTCACAGTCTATAAAGTCTTAGAAGGTAGGTACCAGACGTTTGGAGGAGGCGGCCCCCCACCTCCTAGATTTTAAAGTAGATGCAAGATTTATTGCCACTACATAAATGTAATTTCGGCCTTAACTTTTGCACTCCTGAGCTAGGTGTAATCTGCACCCTGGCCCCTTGTCATATAGAACAGCTCTTATCTGTGGAGTGTTGGTATCAGTGCCAAACACTCAAAATAACCGCAGGATATTACTGAAAACGAATTCTGCCCACAAACGGTTTCCTTTTAGGAAAATTTAATATACATAAACATTTTCTGAGAAAACACATTTGCATTCAGGCAACATTCAAAGGCTAGGCTAGAATCTGCTGAGTAAGAATTGACAGCAATACCTGGGGTAGGCACCCAAGCAGTGCCTGTCAATGCCTCAAATTACGTTGTTCTCTTCCTACTGAGTGCCTGGTAGTGAGAGCGGACTGTACCGCACACTTGCATCCCTGGGGTTCTGCCTAGCTCAGGGGCATGGCCTAGCATGCCCATCTACTTAGGTGTCCCAAGTTGAGGCCGGGCTGGCCTCCTTCCTGGGGAATCCCACATGCTTCCAGAAAGCAGCTGACAGTTCTGGCAGAGATGAAACGAGTGAACTGAGACTTTCATGTTCTCTAAAATGGGTCTAGCAGCATCTTCTTCAAAGTTGTCAGCAACTTTTCAAAAAAGACCAAAAAAGCCCTTTATTGGAAGCTCTTTTTCCTACAATAGTTAGTAAGAATCTTTTGAACACCCACTCTGTGCAGGGCACAGAATTAAACGTCCTCACGAAAAACTACAGGAATGCAACCCGAGTAGACTCCTGATTGTTTTCTAGGACTACAAAGAAATGAAAATTGACAAAGTATAGAACTTCAGAAGTGAATGGGATGCCATTAGGGTTTTTAGCTGAACACTTAAAACATTTCACTTTTTGAGTTGCCATTCTTTGGACGAATCCAAGAACAACTGAGTTCAAAATAACTATAACTCATTCGCAATTAATTTGTGGCATAGTAAAGATCATTAGGATGTGCTACCAGTTCAATCCTTGCTTTTATTGACCATTGATTGCATGAGGCTATTAACCTTTTCGATGAGCACATAATTTAAAAATAAAACACCATAAAAATGTATAAGCTGGAATGTGAATGGAGCAGACAGAAATGGTGCATACGACTCATGGCAACAGAAGGGAAGGGGATTGATGAAAAGATGGTAGAAGCCCAAGATGCCAACAGAGAAAGATACATACAGATGCCAACCAGAGAAAGGGCTTTAGATATAATTGCTGTTGGGTTCGGATTTGCTCACTGGTCTTCCCTGTTGCATTCATGAACCCCCTGTAACACTGTCACCTTGGACGCATATGTGTGGAAAACAGAGTTGGCACATTTGACTGATTTATGTAATCAACTTGTGAACTAACACTTCACATCGGGACAAGTATTAGCAGGAACATATTTTGCTCCAAAATTCTGTGTTGGTGGTCAATTCTCAGTGCCACAGGAGAACCAGAAGAAAGAAAGAAGAAGGTTTTTTCTCGCTGATATCTAAGAGTAATAAAAAACCATGAGATAGGGAATATGATATATTAATGGAGGGCTAACCACCAGGTTCCCTTTTTATTAAAGCACATCCAACGCACAGTGGGTTCAAATTTTAGTTTTTAAATCAAATGGCTTTCCATTCAATTCCACATCTAACTGGCAACCAGGAAACTCAATTGATTGAATGTATAAAGATTTGTTTTATGTTAAAATAGCTAGCCAGCACCGAGGAGAAAAAGCCAATAAGGAAGTCACCGTTGCTCTTATAAATTAAAAGCCTATAATCTCATTCTCAAAATCCACAGGCCCACTTTCATCAATAAGGTGAAGGCTGAGCAAAGACAATTTAACAGTGCTATAAATTCGGGTAGTTTCAACCAAAAAGTATGAATAATCTGTATGACTCAAAGAGGGATGCTATAAGGTTTAATCTGTTTTTAAAATATGCAAATATTTTTAGATTCCTTGATGAGAGAGTACTTTTTGATTAGCATTATTTGGAGGGAGTATCTTTGCCAAAATTAATCTAAATATATATTCTAGAAGATCAAGTTATTCTTATATTTTAATTCATACTCTCGTCCAAAATCTTAGCAAAGAATCATATCATATTTGAGTTAGATGGGTACCTTAATGATTAACTTTTTTAAACACTTCCTCCTTTTTCAAATAAAGTAACCCAAGATCATGCAAACAGATTTTATACTCCCACTAAAGGGAGTAGAGAACAGCATTTCAATTTATTCTCTCTGAAACGATTTCTGGGGTTTTGTTAGATGAGTTCCATTTGAATCTACCCACTCTCAAATCTTTTTTTTAAAACTTCAAAACCATTTTGGCGTTGCTGAGCATAATAGCATGTTAGCCGGTGGGTGACACAGCCAAAGCCGAAGGCTTGTAACCTAAGCACATCTTTGTACCGGGGGCTTAGGTTTCGCTCCATTCCAACACGTCTTAGATCTTTCCCCCCTCCTACCCGAATCTTAGATGTCAGAAGGCGTTAGGCGTGCCTTCTGGTTTCGAGGTTTGCATAAATGATGCGGCTGACAGATGCCGCTGAGATGAGCGCCACTCCGCCTGTCACCACGCAATTGCAGTCAATGCAATTGAAAGTACTTTTATTTGAAGGCCATTTGACAGAGGGGGGAGAAAACACATTTACTCTTTCAAGGCCTGTGTATTTTCCTGGGAGAAGCCTGCCTGTAAAATTTGTCCTTTTATCCTTGGATAGCAATTTGGGAAATATCTTTTGACAGTGCGACTCCCTGAGCGATTTCTGCAGCTCAAGACAAGAGCCCTGCCTCCCCAGACCTTCCCTGCATCTTCCCCATCCTATCTCCTCCTACCTTCCGGAGACCGCAAGGCTCTTGGAGCTGGTGCCCCTGAAGCATTCTTCTCCACAGAATGAGGAAGGAAATTTGCATATTTTAGCAAAACTGTGGAGCTCGTTTCATCACGGACGTTTAAGGAAGGAGTTGTTTACTAATATCTGGGACTACGATGAGGTAATACAAATAAGAACCAGGGCTGTGGATTTGTTTTTAATGAGATTTTTTTTCTTCCCCTAACGTGTCCCTTTCCACAGGAGCTCCCAGAAATTCAACAAGAGTACCTTTCCCTTCGTCAGATCAGCGAATTCAACACAGGACCATCCTTCACAATATACCAGGATTTATCATCATCATCATCATCATCATCATCATCATCATCATTATTTGGATTTAGAAAGAGAAGAACAAATGCAAAATAAAATGTTAAAAATTTGCTAAAAGCTGTTTCCTGATTTTGTATGGAATCCACTTGGTCTCTATACGGCATCACAACGTCGGAGCCACCCAACAGGCCCACAGCCCCGATGGAGATCAACGTCAGCGTAATGACGTCACGGCCGCGCGGGAACGCCCCTTACCTATGAACAGATTCCATTCGGTGTCCAGATCGGCCTGATTGGCCAGGCAGCCCTTCATGACGTTGAGGCAGTAGTTCTTGCAAGGTCTCACGGTGGGAAGACCTCGGCAGTACGGACAGTACAGCATCTTCATGAGGGCTCGAATGCACCCCAGGGTCGGGCTGACCTGCCGATTGATTGAGAAGAAAAAGAAAATCAGAAATACAAGGGCCGGGAGGGAGACAAAGAAAAGATGTACCTCATTTTCTCCTTGAAGAAGCAAAAAGGGAGAGATGGCTCTGAGAAATTCCAGCAGCTATTAGGATCTTAACCCTTTGTCATACTCGATCTCGAAGCCAGGGAGGGGGACATGGTAATAATCAATTTTCGTGAGATGTCCCTGTCCACATTTTGATATCTGTGTCATTGCAATCTAGCCGTAAAACCTGGACGCTGTTTCATTGCGACAGAACGTGAAATGAGATAATGCATGTGAAAGCAATTTGCAAAGTTAAAAGCTCCATAAAAATGTAGGTATGATTAAAGTTTAATGTGACACCTTTCGAAAATTTTCCAACTGGTTATTTGACCCTGTTTCTAAAGGAGGCTGGCAGATCTACTTCCTTTGTACCTAACTTTTTTAAAAGGATCAATATCAACTTGTCTGGCATTTCTAAGACCCAGGCCTGCTTAGAAGCAATGGGAACTGCCGAGGCAATGTCTTCAAGCATTCGAAGCTTTGCAGTTCTGGGAACTTTGTGGAAAATGGACCCAGGGTTGAATGTAAGAAGAAATCCTTGCAGTACTTCACAGGAGCTACTAATCAACCAACAATGAAGTGGCATATGCCTTGAATAAGAAAAGCTGAGGTGCTTCTAAGTTAATCAATTCTAGGCCAATAAAATCTTTTTTGGACTCATTGAAAATTCTAATTTGACTTTAAGAGGAAAGATTATTTAAAGCAGCAGGAACCAATAACAGAAGAAAACACAGAAGGCTCTTTTTATGACTAGACACAAAATTATTACTGCATTTATCTGGTTGGTTCCACATAATTCTGGTGTCTTAGTTAAGTAACCATCTGTTGCTAATCTTGTGTTCCAGATCTGAGAACAAGCCTAACTTGTATCATTTGGATCTGTTGGAGAGTTACAGTCTTATCAGACAAACTGGGGCCCACAGGTCGCATTTCCATGTCAAGAACATGTAGATAGGGCATCTGTGTGGTTCAGTGGGTTAAAGCCTCTACCTTTGGCTCAGGTCATGATCTCAGGGTCCTGGATTGAGCCCCGCATCGAGCTCCCTGCTCAACGGGGAGCCTACTTCCTCCTCTCTCTCTGCCTGCCTCTCCACTTACTTGTGATCTCTCTCTGTCAAATAAATAAATAAAATCTTAAAAAAAACCCCAAACATGTAGATACTGGAGAAGCATAACATCAAAGTAAAGGAGAGACAATAAGAGGTAGTTCTGTGTAAACAGGTACTTTTCACTACTAGAGCCAATCTCTGTCATTTCATTCTTTTCTTTTTTAATATTTTATTTATTTATTTGACACAGAGAGAGAGAGAGATCACAAGTAGGCAGAGAGGCAGGCAGAGAGAGAGGGAGAAGCAGGCTCCCTGCCGAGCAGAGAGCCCGATGCGGGACTCGATTCCAGGACCCTGAGATTGTGACCTGAGCCCAAGGCAGAGACTTAACCCACTGAGCCACCCAGGCACCCTCTGTCATTTCATTCTTTACCGAGAAACCACTTGTGAATTTGCTTTTAGCTTTTTTAACTTGAGTATAGTTGACACACAATTTATATTAGTTTCAGGTGTACACCATAGAGATTCAACTTCTCTATGCCTTAGGCTGTGCTCACCATTAATGTATGTACTATCTGTCCCCATACAACACTATGACAATACTATTGACTATATTCCCTATGCTGTACCTTTCATCCCTGTGGCTTATTCATTCCACAACTGGAAGCCTTTAGCTCCCACTCCCCTTCACCCACTTTGCCCATCACCCCCTTTCTGTTGGCAACCATCAGTTTGTTCTCTGTGTTAAGAGGTCTGAATCTGCTTTTTGTTTGCTTATTCACTTGTTTTATTTTTTTAGATTTCACTTATGGGTGAAATCATATGGTATTTGTTCTTCTACATCTTTGAGGTTTTTTTTTTTAATATTTTATTTATTTATTCATGAGAGGCAGAGAGAGAGGCAGAGGCAGAGGGAGAAGCAGGCTCCCCAGGAAGCAGGAAGTGTGATTTAGGACTCAATCCCAGGATCCCGGGATCATGACCTGAGTTGAAGGCAGATGCTTAACCATCTGAGCCAGCCAGGGGCCCACCTTTGAGGTTTTTTGTAACATTCTCTTACTTTTATGATGTATACTGAAAAAGCCCTTAATCATTGTTTCAGAAAATGAAGCTATTTATTTATCTATTTAGCCACTGAAAATTCTGGTGGTTCTTTTGATTTTTTTTTTTTTTGCATTTTCTTTCCAAAATTGTATAGAAGTTTTCAAACATAGAGAAAAATTTAAAGACTGTTATATCAATAGCCTCATTCCTAGATTCTCCACTTAATATTTTCCTATACTTTCTTTTTCACATATCCTCCCATCCTTCTATCTATCCATTAATCACCTTACTTTTTATGCATTCAAAGTAGTACCCTTTTGATTTTTATTTTTCCTTGTAGTTTAATGTTGGGTTTAATAAAAATAGCATTAGGGGCGCCTGGGTGGCTCAGTGGGTTAAAGCCTCTGCCTTCAGCCCAGGTCATGATCTTAGGGTTCTGGGATAGAGCCCCACATCGGGCTCACTGCTCAGCGGGGAGCCCGCTTCCTCCTCTCTCCCTGCCTCCCTGCTTATTGTGATCTCTCTCTCTGTCAAATAAATAAATAAAATCTTAAAAAAATAGCATTAACATGACCAAAAACAGAAAGTTAGCATATTAAGTACTCCAAATCAAAAAGTACAGTAAAATATAATTGGCCTTACTCTATAAAGATATTTAGAGAATGGTTTAGTATCCATTAATTTTAACAACTTACTTTCTAATGAGGGAATGAAACAAACAAAAAGACCCATGAGAACAAAACGGAGGAGTCTGGTGACTTTTAACTTGAGCACACATTTGTGTCACAATGTCATCTCCTCCAGATAAGCTATTTTGTGAAAATGCCACATTTTATCCACACCTGAGCAATATCATCTTAAAACTTTCTTTTATCCACTTGGATCCCAAGTCGTTCATGGAAAATAGCGAAAATAAACCTGTATTCTCCACACAGGATTTATGTGGAATTTCAAATTCTTGTGCGTTTTGCTTATTTGATATGGTGGCCGCCCTATATTTGCGTCTGTAGGATTTTGTTTCCGTAGCCTTGTGACTTCTGTCCTGACCCTGATGCCTTTCTCCAGAGACCAACCCTATTTTCAGATGAGCTGGCTAAGGAATTTCTTCCTTTGACTCTGTTGGATTTTTGGTTTTCTGGCTATTGGTATTACACAGTGCTTTGCTGCTTCTCCCTCAGTCTGTCAGTGTAAATGGGGAGCATTTGTCAATACTAGGGATCTCTTAGGCAGTGTGGACTCTGTCATCATTGTAACCTGCACCACTCTGCAAAACATGCAGATCCTTAAAAGGCATTGTGATTATGATTCTGGTGCTCAATAAGTGCTTTTGAACTGAACTCTCGATTTGAACTGTTTCTCAATTTCTTGGCCACATTGATATTCAAAGAAAAAAAGACAGATAGTTTTACAGATCTTAGCATTCCATTGTTACTTTTTAAGTTTATTTTCAAAGGTAATTATTGATTGCATTAATTCCAAATCTTTTTTGTTTTGTTTTGTTTTCAATTGTGTTGGAACCAGTAGAGTTTTCTCAGTCTGACATTTTAGAAGAGTTTCCAACTCAGGGTAGCAACCAACAGAGAAAATTGAACAGCCTTAATAACCCAAAAGAACAATGTTGTTCAAGTTAAATGGGGCTCTCTTAGTACCTTTGGAAATGACATCCCTCCTGGTCAAACAGAGGGCATTCGAAGAAGAAGAGAATGGAGTGTGAAGGATCAAAGTTTAAGCTTTCATGTTCACAGACCCATATTTGTTGAATTGACATAACTGCACGTGTGAATTAAAATAAAACAATCATCACTTCAAACTGAAGACTTTTAGAAGTAAGCCTCTGAAAAGAAGGTTGCTTTAAATGCCAGTTGTGTGAGGGATATTTCCATTTTTAAATATTTAATAGTGTTTTATAATTGTGCTCTAGCGATGTAAAAAAAATCTTTTCATTTTGAAATCAATATAGACGCATGAGATGCTGCAAAAACAGTACGGTCCTGGGCACCCTTCACTCGCCAATGTCACTTGATGGTGACATTTCAAACAGCTGTGATGCAGGGCACCTGGGTGGCTCAGTTGGTTAAGCATCTGACTCTGGATTTCAGCTCAGGTCTGTGATCTCAGGGTCCTAGGATTGAGATGTGCCACTTCTCGATATGCTACTTCTCTTCTGCTACTTCCACCCGACCCCTGGTTCTTGTCACCTGTCAATAATCTATTCCCCATCTCCATAATTATATCACTTCAAAAATGTTATATAAATGGAATCACATAGCTGTGATGTTGAGCTTCACTTTTTCTTTTAAACTGAGCATAATGCCTTGGATGTCCATCTAAGTTGTTTCGTGTATTAAAACCTCATTCCTTTTTATTGCTGAGTAATATTCTTTTGTTTGGATATAATAGGATTTGTTCAGCTCTCCATTCACTGAAAGGTATCTGGGTTGTTCCAGTAGTTGGCTATTAGAAATAAAGATTCTATGAACACTCATGCACAGGTGTTCACATGAATGTAAGTTTGCATTTCTCTGGGATAAATACTCAAAAGTGCAATTGATGGGTCAATTCTTTGCATCTTGGGTTTAGTCCTTCTGTTAACTTCTTTTGAAACTGTTTGTATATAATGACATTAATAATCACTTTATAGTTGGCATTATGGTTGACCAGTTTTAGTAATCATATAATTTATAACTAAGTTTTCTTGTAAAATAACGGAAAAATAAATAAAATAACATAAAAATAGTTGAGCACTTGGTTTGCAACTTTGTACTTTTCTGTTGTTGTTTTTCTTTTTTTTTTTTAAAAAAAAAGGTTAAAGCAAGATACATTGAAACATGGCAAGAAATCCAAAAGGAACCCTTAATAGAGTTGTATTGGGAGAGAGGACTAAGACTTATCTACCTGGCTCCTCACCTGTATCAGGATGTTATAGCAAGTAATTCTTATGTTTTCTTTTTTTTTTTTTAAGATTTTATTTATTTATTTGACACAGAGAGAGAGATTACAAGTAGGCAGAGAGGCAGGCAGAGAGGAGAGAGGAGGAAGCAGGATCCCTGCCGAGCAGAGAGCCCGATGTGGGCCTCGATCCCAGGACCCTGGGATCATGACCTGAGCTGAAGGCAGAGGCTTTAACCAACTGAGCCACCCAGGCACCCATGTTTTCTAAATGTAATTTGCAGTAGGTATAGCACACCCTTACCCATATAATAGCAAGTTATTTCAGGTCTTTAAAACACCTAAGACTTTTTGTCACTGGACCAACATTCATGCATTGAGGCTCATGTTAGCAATTTCTAGTAGTAGTCAATGTAAAATAACTCAGTCACTTAAAATATTTTTAAAAAACAAGAAAACACTAAAGTTACAAATCTAAATTTATGCACAATGAATATATACCCAATGATTTCTATGGAAATCATACAACCCAAATAATCAAATAAACTCATTTGACTTCTGTTCCCAAAAGACAAACAAGTTATTGTAAGTAAACTATTTAAGCAGGGTAAATTAAAAATGTGTTTTAAAACAAGAGTTCACGCCATTCTCTGGTTTCTAACCTATGGTTATAAGAAACGATGAGATGTTTCTACTCATCATCTTAATATATCAAGAAATTAAAGTGTCTTCTGAGGTCCTTGAGAATGTTTACATTACATTCAAAGTAGTTTCATGTTGAGTAATTTTAATTTTTTTAACAACCTATAACCTGTTAAGAGGCTTTGTAGGAAGTTCACGAGAACTTAAATTTGTTTCTTCTTTGTTCAGTCGTGCAATTTTCATTTATCCAACATTTAGGAGGATGAATAAAGAGATCTCATACCAGTGTCAGGATTCTCAGAATACATTCATTTTCAGATCACTTCAGGGAAAAAATTATGTGTCTCAGAGAAATGCAGTGGAAAGGGAACCCATGAAAGCGCATTTAGTTTAGAACTGAGAGGTAGGAGTTGTCAGGGAAGGCTTCTAAAGAAAGCCATGTAACAGATATCTGTAAGATAATTACAGAAGATGGATGACATCACAGAAATGGTGGAGTAGGGAATGCTGAGAAATAATTCCTTCTACTGAAGCAATGATTAAGCTAGTAAAAAAAATGAAAGAATCAGCTTTCTCAGAACTTTGAAATTTAAATTTAAAAAAAAGTTACAGCAGTCAAGAGAGTGCTTAATAAAGAGACTGCTAAATTTCAGTAAAAAGGTATTGCTACATATCAAGCCTTAAGATATTTATAAAAATCACAATCGTATGAAGTCTCTTCTCTGATTATAATAGAATGAAGCTGGAAGTTGATATCACAAGGAAAACTAGAAAACTCACAAATCCGTGGACATTAAACCACAAACTTTTATGTAATCAGCAGGTTAAAAGAGAAATCCCTAGAGAAATTAGAAAATATTAAGCTGACTTAAAATGAAAACACAACATACAAAAAGTTACAGCCATAAATGCCTAAAAGAGAATATCTCAAAGCAATAACCTAATGTTATACATGAAGGAGTTAAAAAAGAAGAGCAAACTAAAACCAAAATTAACAAAAGAAAGGAAATAATGAAGATTAGAGTGGAGTGGAGAAAAAAACTTTGGTTTTAGTTTGCTCTTCTTTTTCTAGTTCCTTAAAGTATAAAGTTAAGTTATTGATTTGAGATCTTCTCCCAGAAGTTAGGAGAGAGGTGTGGGATCATTTCACCCTCTGAGGTTCTAGAAAGAATCAATCCTACCAACATCTTGCTTGATCTCAGACTTCTAGTTTACTGAACTATGAGGGAATGAAATTCTGTGGTTCTAAATCACTGGTATTAAGTTATGGTGGCCAAGGAAAATAATAAACACACCAACAAATTAGATAACCTTAATGAAATAGAAAAATTACTAGAAACATAACCTACCAAGACTGAATTGTGGATTAGGAAATATGAATAGATCTATAATAAGTAAAGAGATTGGATTAGTAATCAAAAGCCTCCCAACAAAAAAAACCTTGGACCAAATGGCTTTACTGGTGAATTCTACCAACATTTGAAGAAGAATTAATAAAAGTCCTTCCTAAACTCTTCCAAAAAATAGAAGATGAGGAATATTTCCTAATTCATTGTAAGAGACCATTATTACTTGATACCAAAGCCAAACAAAGACATAGTAGGAAAAGAAAACTCTAGACAGATACCCCTTTATAAATGTAGATGAAGAAAATCTCAACAAGATACTAGCAGACTGAATTAATTCAACAGTATATTTAAAAATGTAAAAAAAAATTATACAACATGACCAAGTAGAATTTATTCCAGGAATGCAATGGGGGGTTCAATATAAGAAAAAGTCAATCAATATAATATATATTATTTGTAAAATAAAGGGGAAGGGGAAACCCATATGATAATCTCAGTTGATGCAGAAAAAAGCTTTTGATAAAGTCTACTGCCTTCATGATAAATACATATGGAAAACTAGGACTAAAAGGGGGCTTCCTAAACATCATAAAGAGCATCTATGAAAAATCCACAGCTGACATCATACTCAATGGTGAAAGACTGAAAGATTTCCCTCTAAGATCAGGAGCAAGACAAGAAGGCCTGCTTTCACCACTGCTATTCAAGATAGTACTGAAAATTCTAGCTAGAGTCATTGAGCAAGATAAAGAAATAAAAGTTGTCAATTTGAAAAGGAAGAAATAAAATTATCTATTCACAGAAAACATGATCCTACATATAGGAAATCCGAAAGCATTCACACATACACACACACAAGTACCTTACTGGAGTTAGTAAATAAATTAAGCAAAGTTGCAGTCTATAAAATCAACACACAAATATCCAATGAGTTTCTTTTTTTTTTTTTTTAAAGATTTTATTTATTTATTTCACAGAGGGAGAGAGATCACAAGGAGGCAGAGAGGCAGGCAGAGAGAGAGAGGGAAGCAGGCTCCCCGCTGAGCAGGGAGCCCGATGCGGGCCTCGATCCCGGGACCCTGAGATCATGACCTGAGCCGAAAGCAGAGGCATTAACCCACTGAGCCACCCAGGCGCCCTCCAATGAGTTTCTAACACTAGCAATAAACAATCTAAGAAAGGAAATTAAGAATTTACAATAGTATCTAAAAGAATAAAATACTTAGGAATAAATTTAACCAAAAAGGTGATAGAATTTTACACTGAAAACTATTAAGTACTGTTGAAATAAATTAAAGAAGACCTAAATCAATGGAAAGATATCCTGCTTTCATGCACTGGAAGACCCAATATTCTTGAGATAGCAGTACTACTCAAAGTAATTTATAGATTCACTGCAAACCTTACCACAGTTCTAACAGTTTTTCCTTGAGGAAATGTAAAAGACAATCCTCAAATTTGTATGGAATTACAAGGGACCCAAATAGTCAAAACAATTTCAAAAAAAAGTAACAAATTTGGAACAATCTCATTTCCTGATTTCAAAATGTACTAAAACTTCCTACAAAGCTAAAGTAATCAAAACTCAGTGGTACTATCCAACAATCTCATTTCTAGGTATTTCTTCAAAAAAAAGTTGGAAACAGGTTCTGGAAGAGATATTTGTACCTTCATGTTCATTGCAGCATTATTCACGATAACCAAGAGGTAGAAACTTTTTAAACGTTCATTAACTGATGAATGTCTAAAGAAAATGAAGTATGTACGTACAATGGAATATTATTCACTCTTAAAAAAGGATGAAATCCTACAATATGCAACAACATGGGTAAACCTTGAAAACAGTATACTAAGTGAAATAAGCCAGTCACAAAAGAACAAATACTGCATGATTCTACTCAAATGAGGTATCTAAAGTAGTCAAACTCATAGCAGCAGAAAGCAAAATGATGGTGGCTCGGGCTCTGAGGGGGAGGGAAATGGGAAATTTCTATTCAACGGATATAGAGTTTTGGTCATGCAAGATGAAAAAGTTCTAGAGATCTTCTATACAACTATGTGCATATAGTTAGCAATATGTACTGAGCATTCAACAATTTGTTAAGAAGGTAGATATGTGTTTTCTCACAATTATCAATATCATCATCATCACCACCACCATTATCATCAATGCTGTGGTACTGGAATGAGGATAGACAGTTAAATCAGTAAAATAGAGGTGAAAGACCAGAAATAAACATACACATTTATGGCTAATTGATTTTTACAAGGGTGTGAAGATCATTTAATGGGGTAGGAAGAGTGTCTCCAACAAATTATATTGGAACAACTGGATACCCTCCTGAAAAATAATGAAATTAGCCTTGACCTCAGACCATGCACCAAAATTTCTCAAAATGGATAAATAACCTAAATATGAGCAAAATCAATAAAACTCTTCGAAAAAAAAACTATATAGGGTGAATCTTAATGACCATGGATTTGGCAATGGATTCTTAGATTGACTCCAAAAGAGAAAAAAAATCAGTTGGGCTTCTTTAAAATTAGTAGCTTTTGGGCACCTGGGTGGCTCAGTGGGTTAAAGCCTCTGCCTTCGGCTCAGGTCATGATCCCAGGGTCCTGGGATCGAGGCCCGCATCGGGCTCCCTGCTCAGCAGGGGGCCTGCTTCCTCCTCTCTCTCTGCTTGCCTCTCTGCCTACTTGTAATCTCTGTCAAATAAATAAATAAAATCTTTAAAAAAAACTAGTAGCTTTTGTGCACCAAAGGACATTAACAAGAAAGTGAACGGCAACTTAACAAATGGAAGAAAATGTCTGTAAATTATGTATCTGATAAGGGTCTTATATTTGGGATATATACAGAACACTTAAAACTCAGCAACAAAAAGATAAACAACCCAATTATAAAATAGGCAAAGGACTTAAATAGGCATGTCTCCAAAGAAGATATGAAATGGCTAAGCAGCTCATGAAAAGATGCTCAAGATCGTCGGCCACTAGAGAATGAAAATCAAACTGAGATATCACTCACACCCCTAGGATGGCAACAATGAAAGAAACAGATAATAAAGAGCTTTGATGTGGATATGGAGAAATTGGAACCCTCATACACACACAGCTGATGGGAATGTACAATGGCAGCAACTATGGAAACAAAACTATCACATGAGTCGGCAATTCTACTCCTAGTTATGTACCCAAAATAAATGAAAATATACACCATACAAAAATTTGTATAATGCTTATAGATACATCATAGCCAAAACCTGGAATTAATCCAAATTTCCATCTGTTGATAAATGGATAAACAAAATGTGGTATATCCATTCAGTGAAATATTATTCAGGAATTAAAAGGAAAGAAATTCTGAGATGCTGCATCACTGAAGAACTCTGAAACAACATTAAACCAGATATAGAAGACCATGTATTGTGTGATTCCATGTATCTACAAAATGTCCAGAAAAGACGCTTCCATGTTTGTCAGGGGCTGGAGTAAGGGAGTAGAAGAAACATAAGTTGGCGCTAATAGGTACAAGTTTACTTTTTGTGTGTTGAAAATGTTCTACAATTACAGAAACACTAATGGTTGCCCAACACTGTAAGTATACCAAATACCATTGACATTTACACTTTAAATACCATTTATATTTACCAGTGAACTTTATGGTATATAAATGGTATCTCAGTAAAGTTGTTTGAAAGAGACATAGAAGTGGCTTTAACAAATAATTTCCTACTACCATACTTGTAATTACTGTCTTTATCACCTAACCAGGGCTTTATTTAGACATGTGGTTATATAAAAATTGTTTAAATAATGTTAAGCTCGAATTACATTATACCAAAATTAGTTTGATGTGCATGACCTTAATGATATTTTAACCCTTTCTTTTGAGAAAGTCACCTATTATTTCAACTGTTATTTAATGGTGGCTTGGTGGAATGAATTACCGTGTTTACAATGAGAAAACCTTTAGGCCATCCAGTTCAGTTTGAATGTGGATTAAAATGTGTATGCTCTAAAACTATCTTCTCTCCATCTTGTACCATCGAGAGTGAACAAGGATGAGACAGGAAGCAACCATGAATTGCAAATCAGAGCCTGAAGGAAAAATATTCCCCATATGGATGATGAATATTTGTAGTGCCATCATGGTAAAAATCAGCCTATTTTTAAAAATGTAATTTACTTATTAGCTAGAAACCCCCCTAGAAAAGCATGAGGCTTATGAAGCATTTGCAAGCCATAAAATGATTGAACTTGTTGGGTCTGGGAGAAAAGGAACAGAGCTAATTTGCATACCTAATAGCCTGAGCTGCAGAATTTTCAAAACCAAGTCTAAGTAACATCAATGCTGTGTACACTTAAAAGCAAAATCAGGACATGGGAAGTAAGGTGAGTTAAGGTCTATGTCAGTTCTTGGCAGCCCCATTAGTGCTTGTCAGATTATGTCACAAATTCAGTGTTACCAAAATCCAGTTCCTATATTTAATTTTATTCCTCAAAACATAAATAAAACTGCTACAGAAGTTAGTAAATGAATGTTATTATTCATTTTGGAATAGTTCCAAATAGCATTTAAATAAATTATACACACACACACACACACACACATACACACACAAACACACACAGCCTGGATATTTTTCATCCATTAGAACAAAAGAGCTCTTTCTACCAGTTAAATACATATTTCAGAGGGCTTTCTGATGTGTTTACCCAACAAAACACAACATCATTTTAATTTTACCTTGCTTTATCATCATGAGGTCTTGGCAATATTGCCTTTTATTTGTGCAGTCTGCTTGACATTCTAGACTTTACCCAAACGTAAATTTTCAAATGTGAATGCAGAATGTAAAATAAGATCCCTAAGTGTCTCATCAGGGAATAGTTGTCTTCCTCAGTTAGAAATTATAGTTTAAATATTACTTCATTTAGAAGAAACATTTTAGCAGTGACTTTAAATATGAGTCATTGATGGGAGAATCCACTTTGGTAAAAGCTATGAATTCTAGCCTCTGTACGGTAGAACCAACGTATTTATAATGTTTCTGCTCTGGAAGAAACACAGTCTGCCCTGAAAGTAAGAGGATGGGCATTTTCAAGAATATAAGGCCAAATCACTCATTCTCTAATGAACATGTATAACTTTAAACGCCTCGTATAAGGAGCTGGCATATGGTGGGAGGTGAATAATATTAAATATGTCTGATAGATACAGGAAAATAGACAAACACCATATTGTGTTTTGGTAATTTTTGATGTGCAACACATGGATATGAAATTTGTGTTAATCTTATCTATCAATCAACAGATCCCCGTGAATAGTGGTATGCCTTCCTACCAGTAGCACTGATGTCATCTAGTTTATGGATAATATCGTTGTGGGCACACACAGAGGTTCACATTAGTTATTCTAATTCCTGATGAACCCTACATGAGAATCCCTGTGGCTCAAAGCACCAGAGTATTTCCACGGGAGATTCCCATTCTTTATTTCATCCTACAAAGTACCACATGGACCTTTTCAGAAAAAGTCCTAAGGAGGAAGAAGAGTTTAGGGGCAATTCTAGGACACTAGTTTGGCCATGCTCTAATCCGCTGGCTGACAATTGAGCTGTGGACTTTCATCAGCAAAGAGGAGAGTATTAAATTTGGACATTTCTGAGGACACTGCGGGAAACTGGTTTGGAAGAGCTCCTCTAAAAGAAGCCAGGGGTGACTCTACAGTTCAAAATAATAATAATAATAATAATAACAATAATAATAATAAGGAGGAGAAGGAGAAGAAGGAGGGGAGAAGGGGGAAGAGGAGGAAAAGAAAGAGGAGGAGGAGAAGGCAAAAAAAAAAAAAAGCTAAGACAGTGGTTTTCGAGACTGAAAAACAATTGTAGTGTACCAAGAAAAGGTTTTTCTCCCCTCTTCTTTCAATATTAGTGGAACGGAAGGCTATGAATGAATTCATTCTTAAGTTCATGCAATAAATATTTAACAAGCATCACCATGTGCTGAAACTGCTCGAGGTGCTATAATGAAAATGGATAGTGGATTTCAAAGCTACCAGGGAGCAAGCTCCACAGCTGAGGGAGGGCAGGCAAGAAATGCTTGGGGTTCAAATGACCGGCCAAGAAACCCAGCGCTGGTGAAGAACTTGATTTCACCTAAGAAACGCCAGTGGGAGGCTAAGCATGAGAAACTCCCAGGAGAACAGGAGAAGCATAAAATGGAGTATCAGGAGCATCAGGAGCATGGGGAATTCAGTGATCTTGTCTATTAACCAATTTAATGTTTTTGTTATTTGTATCTTACATAGACATAAGGACAACTTGGTAAGAGTCTACAGGATGACGGGGCACATTGTGCCTTTCGGTACTCCTGTATTCCCAAGTATTCTGGGGATGGGTGAGGGAGAGGAAAAATAGACCGACAAAAACAAAAGTCCGTGGAATGAATTACGGGAGAATCTGTAGAAGAGTGATAGAAAAATAATGTTTCTAATCTTCTTGTATCAAGCAGTTTAAAAGGTTGTTCCCCCAAATCATCCAGGGCCACCTGAATCATTCTTCGGTCTCAGAAGAGGTTTACCGAGAAGGATGAAAACGAATGTGTAAGTTATAGCATATTTGATAAAGAAATAAGCAATATCGTGTGGCCATAAAAAAGGATGAGATTGGGCCATTTGAGACAACATGGATGAATCTAGAGGGCATTATACGAAGTGAAATAAGTCAGAGAAGGACAAACACCATTGATTTCACTCATGTGGAATCTAAAAAACGAAACAGATGAATAAACAAAAAGCAGAATCAGACCTATAAATAGAGAGAACAAACTGATGTTGCCAGAAAGGAGAAGGATGGGGAGATGGGCAAAATGGGCGAAGGGGAGTGGGAGATACAGACTTCCAGTTGTTAAATGAATCAGTCACGGGAAGGAAAGGCACAGCGTGGGGGAATATAGTCAATGATATGCTAAGAGCATTGCATGGGGACCAGCGATGGCTCCACTCGCGATGCGCACAACCTGAAACTAATATAACATTGAGTGTCAACTACACTCAAATAAAATTTTTAAAAAATAAGTAATATTACTTTATAGTGATTACTTACTAAGAATGATGAAATGTAAGAAAAAGTAAGTTTTTCCCAGGCATCTCATCCAGCATTCCTACCATTTCCCCCCCCCCAAAAGCCCTCCCCATTCCGTGGCCCTGACGTGCCTGTCCTTTCTGACAGGTGTTAGTAAAAAGGAGGGTATTCTGAAGAATTAAAATAGTGCTCCGTTGAACATCATGATGATTTATCGGCAAACATAATTTTATGTGGTTGATTGCTCTATTGATTTTATAAACATTGGGAAAACTTTAGTGGCACATGTGGGTGGTTAGGATCTGATGCTTACATTACTTACTATGGTAGCCACTGAGCCCTTGTTAGGGGTGTGTGCCCCACAATACCATTTTCTTATGAAAACTCCTATTAGACTCATGTTATTTCAATTCACAGTGTGAATTCCAGGAATGTCATCCACCATTAATTCCCACATTTAAAAAGAATGATATAAAATCACTGATTAAGTTTTAGGTCAAAGCTGAAATTAAAATATTAAGTTCAATTTTATTGAGCTCTAAAGGATACTAAGTACTGTAGATGACTAAAAAATATATTTATGAACGTTCCCAAGGATTTTGCTGTGTTTAAACATTATCGCATAGTTTACATGTTATTCTAAATATATAAAAATCTAAGAATAATATCAATTAGCTTATTTCATAATATGGTGGAAGTGCTAACGCATAAAGGGTGATCCCCAGAAAGTATCTATAGAGGGTCTATTGATAATTAAGTATTTGGATATGGAGTATCTTTTAGGACCATATATTAAACTTTTACAACTTTAAAGAATTAATTCAGTTTCTGGAGACATCCTACTTTTTTAATAGAGAAAAACTTAAGTATGGGTAAAAACTGAATTTTATCTTTTTTTTTTTGTCGGCATTTTCATTACCCTTGCCCTTCTAATGTTAATCTCCATCTAAAGTAGAAGAATATTAAATGTACTTACCACACTTAGGAAGAAAAATTAAATTAATCTTTTCAAGTCCTTCTTGAAGGGAGTTTTAAGATTTCTTTTCTAAATTTTCATTGGCATTCATTTTTTAAACTTTTTCTTTCTCCCAGATTTCATCAGAAGAGTCATGTTAGCATAATATGTTTGACTAACTGAAAACACACTTGCTCTTATAATATGCATAGATTATTTTACCTTCAATTTTGGTTTGTTTTTGCAGGCTATGAAGTTATTTTAAATGATTCAAATGCTGTCTGTTTACTGTCTTACAGGGAAAATGAATTTAGAGAACTATAATCTATAGAGCTTTATTTCTTCTGAAATTTCTATCAAAATATGTAACAACTCTAACAGCAGTGTCAATCAAACTTATGTTCTTGGTCAAGGATAGGTGTGTCACAGGTGTTAAAATTTAGCGATCGATGTCAGTTGACTTAGACTAGAAAAATGATAACTTCTCCATCAGCTGAACATGCGTGACTCTCAGGACAGCCTTCCTGAGTCCCACGTTGGTTCTTTGCCCACCGATGGCAGACCTCAGCCCACCACCACTTTCTAGATACAGAGATACAGTTTTTGGTCTCCAACTCTCTAGGCCTTAAATAAAATACACGAGACCTTTCTGAGAGACAGCTGCGCAGAGATGGTTTCATGTGAATCCGTTTCCACATCTTCAGCCTCTAGACAAATTCTTTCCTAAAACAGACCTGCCAAAACCAAACCTACTGACAAGGCCATCTCTTTCACCATCTACTTCTCACAAGTCACAAACACGTTCTTCCCACCCATGCCCAAATGTAATGTGACACACGGCATCACAATGGAAGTACCTGGGGGCCCAAATTTGGGGTGGGATGTGAGAGACAACTGAAAATACTATTCATGTAGAGAAGCAGATTATTCTAATGTCCAGGTCCTTTCCAGTGGTCTTGTACAAAGCAGATCACTTTTAATATTTTGCTTTCAACAAACCTGATAGAGGACTTAGTCAAACTGTCAGCTGTTAGATTACTAAAAGTCAGTTCTGAAGATAGCTACTATGTTATTTTTGGCCTACAGGTTGGAAGAATTTCAAAGAATTGTCTTCCCACTAACAACATTCCTTTTATTTCTAGCTAACCATTTATTTGAATAATGTTTCTCAATACATACTCCGTAACAATAAAAAGGAGTGGAACTGATGCAGAACTATTCTCTCTATGAGAAAGAATTCATCCAAAGATGTATGAACCAACGCAGAGGCAGGGATCCTACCATTTTATTAAGGGAAGAATTTTCAACAAAACTTTATCTTAAAATTTTAATTATCAATAAGTATAAGATATATGTGTGATTTTGATCAATTTAGTACTGATGATAATTGTAATGCTAATTCAATACAGAAGAAAATGTTAGCACTTAGAGACTTGTGATCATGGAAATTTTTTAAAAGGTTAATTTCACTTTACGTATATGCATTTGTCACAGAAATGGTAGAGTTGTTATTAAATTGTTCAAGATATAAATATGTATTATATTAGCATAAATTTCTATGGGGGGATTAGAATGATAATATGAGTTCAGGAGAAAGAAAAACAGCTGTTGAAGAAAAGCTTGTTCATGTCTTTTCAAAGGGATCTTAATGGATTACACATTGCTGAGATATTTAGATTTTTATTTCACTGAACATGTTTAAAAGAGTAATGTCATGCTTTGTCTTAACTGTCAATGTTTACAGTGAAGTGGAAATTAAATCCCTTGCAATTATTTAAACTATAATAAACATTTTAGATAACTCAAAAAGATTCCTGAGCATATATAGATTTTTCAAAATGATTTTCGGGAGGACACAAACAAAAACTGTGAAGACAATTACACTGGATCTGCACCTCTAATTCTTGTTTTGATTGTTCCCTGAAGGGACAGATACCATTTTCTGTGTGAGTCTCAGGGTCAAAGTTGATGAGAGCTTCAATGTGGCTGTGAGTGTGTGAGATATGAGGTAGGCTGTTTTGGAAAGATAATTCTTGTTACAATGTGGAGAGTGGAACAGAGATGCAAGAAATTGGATGCTGTTATTTACCAGACAGTAGAAAAATATTGACACATTTTGGAATGTATGTGGACAAAGACATAAACTGAGCCCGGAACAGTAAAAATAGATGCTCTGTTTGGGGGATGATATTTTCGATAAATTTTTTTTCTTTCCCCCCCTTTTTTTTTTGAGATGTTGCTTTTAGTCTACAGTATCTAAACTTTTTCTTTAACAAATGTAAACTGGATGCACATTTAGAGAAAAAGTATCATTTTAAACATTTTAAAAAACCTTATGCATAAGTTATTGACATCATTTATCATGAGTGGACTCCATAAATGAATATGAGATTTGTACTCTCAATGAGCTACAAGTCCAGCTTCTCAAAGACTTAAACATGCTAACAGGTCATGAAGATCTAATGTAGCAATGGAAATTGTTCTACAAATTAAAAACAAAAACAGAAAACTTGAAGGGGGAAAAGGACCACGAAGACCAATCACATAACACCTATTTAAGGGGAGTAGAAACAGAGGAGGGACCAGTAAGACTCACAATGAAGGACTAGGGGCAGTTGAATATCTTTCTACTCCTCTCCATATTACCTTCCAAATTCTCTCTGTGGTCAGCAGAAGCAACACAGTGTTAGACATGGGTAGACGTGGGTAGTATGCAAAGACGCTACTCGAGTAATTGCTGTAAATATCTCTGTGTTTATTGTCTGTCTCCATGGAATGTAAGCTCCATGGAGACAGGGATTCCTCCCTTGTGTTCACTGTTCACTGCTGTATCTCTAGTCCCTTGAAACAGTGTCTAACCACAGTGAAGGTAAATACTTGTTGAATCATTGGATGGGTGAGTATTTGAATGAAAGAATGAACGAATGAATGAATGAATGAATGATTGATTGACTGATTCAAGTTCACAGTTTCAGTATTACAAAAGCCAAAGGAGGAACTTCAAGAATGGTGTGGTCACGCATGTCAAGTGCTAAGGCTGATTTGAGGAATTAAAAAAAAATGCTAAGTTGATTGGATATAAGGCTTAGGAAGCCATTTTGGAGAATTTTAAGTTAACATTTGAGGACTATTCCTTCAAAAATTGATTCTCAAGCAAAGAAATAGCATAGTGACTAAGAGAAGGAATTCAGATTTGAGGAAGATATTTTGTTTATTTTTCCAGAAAATGGAAGACATGAGAATGAAAATTTCCCAGACAAATATGAGTAATAAATAAGTCAAACTGCTGACATGAACAAAAACAGTGATATTTCTTTACACAGGACTTTGCAGTTTTCCAAACAGTCCAATATATATGCCCTCATTCAAAACTTGAAATTACCCCTTAAGATCTCCATTTCATCTCTGGAAATTGAAGTGAGAAAGGCCAAATATCTAGTCTAAAGCCATGCATCTAGTAAATGGTAGAGCCTAGAATAAATCTCCATGTTTTGACCCACTTCAGTGTCAGCACCATAAAAATACACTCAAAGAAACACATTTTTGCTTTTGAGGAGTATGTGAGTAACATGGGTTCGTTTAATGGGGATTCTGTTTTAATGCGCCAGCTTTGTCTATATCAGAATGTTAGAACACTGAAATTTGGTGGTATCTGTCATGTTCTTTTACTGTAGCTATTAAGTAGAGCCAATAAACAAGTGGGTGGTTAATAGCCTTTTTTACCCTTAGGAAAGGAGGAATTTCAATATCATTTGCATTTCTAAATCAAAGTGTTCAGCACAATATTTTTTTTAAGGCAGAGAGTATTGAAGATTATTGAAAAAAAATAACTGATCTAATTTAGACACTTATCAGAAATAAATCATGCCCTTAGAAAATGTTTATTTTAAGAGGCTATGCAGTTTTCCCTCAGAAAATGACATCAGGAGAGGCAGACACAGATAAGCTGGAAAGAACATGATGAGAGTAAAATATTAAGCCAGTCTAATCTTCTGAAGGCTCATTTTTGTGACTGCCTATTTTGGCTAATATTTGAGAATACAGGACTTGATGTAAAAAGTATAGATCAGGGGAATGGAAGGTCAGGAAACTGAGTCCTGGGAACTAAAGTGACTTGTTTATGTCTTGTGCCTAATTAGTTAGTTGCACCACTGGAAAGAGCCCACATCTCCTGATTTATTTTCTCTCCATACAGCTTTACTACATCCAAGTTTCTAACCTTGCAAAGAACCCATGCACAGGGATTCTGTACTAGTCCTTGTAAAGTGAAGAGAGGTTTGCTGACTTAGACAAATAGTTAGACTGAACAGTGAGTCAAGAAGCCAAGGAAAGTCTGGATTTCAAAGGGGTGCTATTTTATTTAGGTCATCATAAACTTCCCCAACATGGAATATCATAAAAACCTGAAATGGCCTTGGTAAACTATTATGCCAATGTTGACATATTAAAATGAATGCTAACTGGAACATCATTCTAGACTATGTAAATGAGGTGAAGAATGAGTCATGTATATAGAGCAATCGTAATAAGAATCAATTTCATCCTCTTGGAATTCTAAAGTCACTTCCCATACCTCCTTCAATCCCAATTCAATTCTACCTTATAAATAAGCATAAGGAGATATTAGTTCATGTGTTTCTAATCCCCATTCATATTTAAAGGGCTACAGGTCACCGTGCATTGTATGAAAACTTAGGTCGACTCTGATTCTTCCAGTTAATGCATTTTACATGGTGACATAATAAAAAGCCAGAATATACATAAAGAGTTCTCATTTACAACTTGACTAACTTGATAAACCCGGTAGGAGGAAGCACAGTAAATAACTTTGAAAAGAAAAGTATTTAAAAAAATCAGTCCTTTGATCATCTTGAGGCTTGTGTTCTTTAACATAAAAAAAGAAGAATTCGGGTCAGTTGAAATGTCTACATGCTCCAATATATTCTAAGGGCTGTTTCCCAATTCACCAAATATGGAAACGGGGTGGAGGGGCTGGAGTGGATTGGTGCCTGGCTGGGCTACAGCAAAGCAGAACTTGTAGACATATTACCTAGTGTCCCATGCGATTATTCCTCTAATTATCTGACATGAATTGAGATGCAAATAAGACCAAAATGTGCAAACAATTTTTAGGCCTTTTCTATAATAATGCATGTTAAATTTATCTATGCTATAAATAAAATAAAAATTTGAAGCAGCATTCACTATAGACAAGGGCCCAATCTATCAGCAAGATGACATGGAGGAAAATTGGAGATTATGGAAATGCTGGAATGATTAACACAATTTTACCTGCTAAGTTATGTGGAAGAAAGTGATCCAAGGCACTACTTCATTTATTCTACTGAACAAACTAGTCCATTAATCAGTCTGTAGCCTTGATTTGCACTACTAGTAATAAAATGTATTTTTTGAATGACACACCTACCAAAGGAAATCTTTTGATTCCCAGAGCAGGGCAGAGCTCAGATATACAAACTTAATTTTTTTTTCAGCCTCATAACTGAGACAGCCAGAGAAAGACATGCAGTGATTTTGTTGAAGCTTCTGGATTTGGAGTCACAAGAAGAGATAATTATGATTACCAAAGTGTCTACGATCTTTAGTGCTGACTTTAGTCCTATTTTATTTCAAACTCTACCTATCCAATCAACAGTGAAGTGGCTTCTGCATATTGTTTCAATTCTCCTTTTAATGTTATATAATCTTTCCTCGAGTGTCAAGAAAGTTTGAATTAAATAGACCGTATAACTGTACATGGTAATAGACTGAACACATAACAGCCAAAAGAACAACTTTCTGTTTATCGACTTTACCAAAAAAGTCTCATTTTCACTTGTGTATCTTTAAAGGAGATAAACTGAAATGATATTTTAATCCTTTTGCCGATCCTCATCAAAAGGGATAGCTAGTGATAACTAATCATATTATTATATTATAGTAGTTATTACTATAATCGTAGTTATAACTAATAACAGGCCATTTCTCCCCACCTTCCCTCTAATTACTTACTAAAAGCAATGCCCTTCTTTGTCACATTCACACTTCTTCCTCAGTTCTGACTGAGCTTTATTGATGCACTTGTCACGTTGTAGCAGGGCAAGTCACTCACATGGCAGATTTACAATGTTCAGGCTTTTTAAAGTTCTCAAACTTATAATTAGACTATGTGCTCAATTTTTATACAAACAGTTCAACATCTAAGTTTCTGCTTAGATACACCTTTGACACACTACCTTCTTGGCAGGTTCCAATTATATTTTATTGACTGGAGTTGCCAACATCGGAGAAAGCACACGCTGCTTTCTTAGCTGTGACTAGTTATTGACCACGGTTGCCAACACTGGAAAAGGAGCACATGGCTTAGTTAGCTGTGGCTTCAGACTATTTTCATTCACAGCTAGATGTGAATTATTCACTTTCCTTTGGTCAATTTTTGCCTCTTTCAAGATCACTGTGTTACTTTGATTTCTTTAGCTGTCTAAATCTGAAACAATAGCAGCATCGTGCCAAATGTCCAATGAAAATGACTTTTCTTGAGTGCTTTGCAAAGCCATTTAGAAAAAATTAAAGCATTCTGCAATTGGCCTTTCCCCTTTTCCAGGTTTTAAGTAGAATCCATTCAGCCTCAATTGAGATAACTCTCAGGGTCGAAGTCTACTAAGCGCCTTTGAGATCTATGTGTCTCATACAAATTTCCATTAATTATAAAAAATTACAAAAATCTTCTGCTAAAATTTTAAGATTTGTTTTGTCTTTACATATTTTGAGACAGTGAGAACTTATTCCCCTTCTGAACTTATTCCCACTTCTACATGGAAACATGGAACTCATGAAAATCATCAATGGAATTTTGGGTTCTTAAGCATTTTGTGTTGTGCTATGCCTTGCTTTATATCAACTCCAAGTGTGCCTCTCTGATATATTGATAATTCATTTGTAATAAGGAAATGTTCTGGCAAAATGAAAAATAGATTAATTTCTAGAATAAGTTAAGATAAATACGGTGTATATTGAGAAGCTCCAACTAGTCACTTCTGCTAATACAGTTATCTGTCACATTCTTTTCCATAGCTGCATGATCAATAGGCATAGAGAAAAAACAAACTCAATATCCTTTTGCTAACATGCCTTGACCCCTGTTCACTGCATTAAGACAATTCTGGAGAACAGAGCTGACTGAGTTTCATGGAAGAGTGTTGACTAAGATGAATTTAATGTTCCCCTCAGCTTGACTAAACTTTGGAAAGCTTTCTTCTTCTTATTCCCTGAACTCCATTTTGTTAGAACATTTACTTTAGAAAGCTTGTGATTACAAATTCTTTCTCTATCCTTTTGAGGTATCAAACTTCTTCTAGCCTTTTGTCAGTTTTGCAATCCAAGAATATCTTTCTCAATGACCTGAGCCATCCCTTTAAAAGGAATCAACAAAAAGCTAGGGTTCCTGTCTCCTGTTCTCTGTGAAAGAGAAGGAGCCAAACTTCAATTCAATAAGCACCAACTAGCACACAGATATGGCCTGATCCCACTGACCAACCTCCCCCCAACCTCCTCCAGTAGTTTTCTAATAGTTCACCTCAGTGCTTGAAAACCCTCCTGCCTTTTATTTCTGTGGAGTTGAGTACCATGTTTTCTGGGTACTGTAATAGTCTTCCTCCCCTGCTGCAATGATCTTATAAAAAATCTTCCATGCCTGTTCAGCTCTACGGGCTTCAATTTCTCTTGGACAATTAATTGACTTTGACTTACTAAAGTATAGTTTTGAATAAAACCACCTGTGTTTTCATTCCTATATATAGTATATTACTTTAGAATCTAGCATTCTTTTTTGGTCCTGTTTTGATTTTTCTGGGTGTTCTTGTTGTACCCTGAAATGTACAACAATTTAGAGAGTGGTATGGCATTTAGCTAGATCTGATTAAATATAGTCTTACTCCTTACTCATTTAGATTACATAAAACATCAATGAAGGCCCGCATTTTTGTAAGATTTTAGAGTATATGTGATTTTATAAGATTGATTTTGAACGACTCTTGAATTTGTAAAAAAATAATATGAAGGCGTCATGGAAGATATTTATAATCATGAAAATACAAAAAAGATACTATCTCTAAGGAAAAAACTATCTTTTTCAAATTACACATAGTGATATTTAAGATATAGAATCAGAGATGAAAATAAAAATAATGCTAGGTGAAAGGGATGTGTGGAGCACTCTATGCTAAATACTTTACACTCATTCTTTGTTTAATTTACACTCATTTAATCCTCATAATAACCTCTAAGGGAAGAACTTTTCAAGTAAGGAAACTGAGGCTCAAAGAGTTCAAGTGACTTGCCTGTGGTGTTCAATATATGTTTGCTGGATTGAATTGTAATGACTTAGGTGGTCCTCTGGGTACTAAATCAATTACTCTGCCTATTTCTTCTTCCTAAGATGGGTGATATGCCTGTTTTAAAAAAGTTTAGAAATAGTTCTCCCATGTTGTTGCTTAGAAATGGCAGCATTTCCTGAGGGAGACAAGCCCCCACAATGGAGTAGGTCCAGGCATCCTTGGAGAAGAGTTACGCCAGTCCCCTGGCAGCTTCTCATAAGCATGTCTCCCCTGCACAGCTGAGTAAGCCAGCTCTTTGGCGTCTCGATATACTCTGTGAACAGCTGCAGGGTCCCACCCCAGAAGACACTCTTTGGGCCTCAGCCAACTGATCCTTTGTAAAAATGTTTGGCAAATTGCTTTGAAATTCATTTTGCTGCAAAGTGCTATGTAAATGCAAAGTGATTATCTTTATTATGATAACTGAATTCATGTACCCTTTTAAATTTCTACCAGGCCTATTCTGTATACATTTTATGATGTTACACCATCATTGGTAAAACACCTTTCCTGAGTCTTGTTGTCATTCCTAAGCCCTCAGCCCCAACTGTCTGACTCTGAATATGATTTATATTCATGGGGAGACATCTCATTGCTATAGACAGAAGGTTTAGAAGATGTTTAAATAAAATAAATATTTATTAAATTCCTGCTATGAGTGCTAAACATTGCCAAGGTTTTATACAGAAAGATGACAGAGCCACTGCCCTCAAGGGGCTTATGGCTTATGCTAACACATATTCACAAATCCCTTCAATGTAAGATAGAAGAATAAATACAGCAGCACATACACCAGGGTATAAATTGATTTCAAAAGTGTCTTACTTTCAGGAGTTTATTTAGCAAACATAATTAAGCACCAATTATTTGCCAAGCACTGAGAATATAATAGTGAGCAAAATGGGTACGATCCCTGACTTAATGGAACTTACTATCTATGTACCTAGTTTGGGGCTTCCTGGAAGAGTCTGTAGGAGCCACAGAGATAAAGACATATAACAAGGTATTGAAAAAATAGGAACTGAAGGAGGAAAAACAGAGAGGCAGGGAAGTATACAATGTCAACACAATGTTCATCGGAGAAGAAATAATTAATTGTAGACTCCCAAATTTCTGTGAACCAAGAATATATGAGAATTTTGGACAGATGGCCAGATGAAGGAAAATCAACTTGACTGGCAGTTTGTGAGAAAATTGAGCTTTATGGCCTTTTCATTTAATACACATTAATAATCTATCCATGTTTTGTTTCTGCTATTTATTCTTCCAAACTTCAGTAGATAATGCTTCACTCAGCTATGTGGGAACATCTCTAACATAATCCATTTATCAGGAGAATTAAGGCTTATTCACATCATCTTGTAAGTTATACAGCTTGAGTTTGTACTCTAGGTAGCTAGAGTAACACCATGGTAAATACTGATCCCAATGTTTCCTGGACTTAGTTTATTTCTTGCTCTCCGTCTGTTCCATGCTGTGCCCAACCTGGAACCAGAGGTGATGCAGTGGCTTCGATCTGGAACATTTCAGCTATGATAGCAGAGGGATCTAGTGAAGACAGGTGAGCCATGGGCTTCCTTAAAGCTTTTTTGGGAGGGACAAGGCACACTTCTGTGTGCCTTCTGACTTACCTTGGATCAGTTTTCAAGAGCCAGTGTTAAGTTCCTGGGAATGTGGTGAGTGAGTTATTAAAATTAAAGTATGTAAAATTACAATTAAGTAAATTACATCAAAACAAAGAATAAACACTCAAAACTCATCACCTCTTATTACTATGTTTTACTATCATCTTTACTGTTGAGAAAGAAAAGCTACACTACAAACCTAAAGTATTCAAAACAGTATGGGACTAGCACGAAAACAGACACATAGGTTAATGGGACAGAATAAAAACCCAGAAATAAACCCACAATGATCTGGTCAATTAATCTGTGACAGAGGAGGCAAGAATATGCAGTGGGAGAAAGTCTCTTCAACAAATACTGTTGGAAAAACTGGACAGATACATGCAAAAGAAGGAAACGGGACCACTTTCTTACACCATACAAAAAAATAAACTCACAATGAATTAAAGACCTAAATGTGAGACCCGAAACCATAAAAATCCAAGACAATTGTTACATACAAGGGAAATCCCAAAAGGCAATCTGTTGATTTTGCAGCAGAAATTTTGCAGGCCACAAACTAGTGATACGATACACTCAAAGTGCTAAAAGCAAAAATAAATAAATAAAATAAACGAACAAATATATAAATTAAATAAAAAATAAAACGAACAAACAAAAACAAACTCTTGCAGCTGAGAATACTCTATCCAGCAAGGCTATCATTCAGCATAGGAGAGAGTTTCTCAGACAACAAAAGTTAAAGAAATTCATCATCACTAAACCATCCTCACAAGAGATGTTAAAGGGGATTCTCTGAATAGAAAGAAAAGACCATAAGCAGGAGTAAGAATAGTAGAAAAGCACAAAAGCAGTAAAATCGACTATGTCTATAAAAATCAGTCAAAGGATTCACAAAATAAAAGGATATAAAGCAGGACACCATATACCTAAAGAGATGGGGGAGGGTAAAAAGGGAGTGCTTTTAAAATGGATTCAAACTTAAGCAGTCACAAACAATATAAACTGCTTTATGCATAAGATCTTATATATAAACCTAATGGTAACCACAAATCAAAAACCAGTAATAGATATGCAAAGAATAAAGAGAAAAGAATGCAAGTATATCACTAAAGAAAGCCATAAAACCTAAACCATAAACCTAAAGCCATAAAACATAAAAGAGAGCAAGAGAAGAACTACAAAAACAACCATAAAATAAGTAACAAAATGGCAATGAGTACATACCTGTCAATAATTACTTTTTTAATCAATAATTACTTTGGATGAAAATGGACCAAATGCTCCAATCAAAAGACTGAATGACTGAATGGATAAAAACACAAGCCCCATTGATATGCTGCCTTAAAAGAGACTCATTTCAGAACTAAAGACACACACAGATTGAAAATGAAAGGGTGGAAAAACATTTATCATGTGAATGAAGCAAAAAGAAAGCCTGATGGTAGTACTTACATCAGACAGAATAGACTGTAATAAGAACAGACTGTAATAAGAGACAAAGAAGGACACTATATCATCATCATGATGAACGCTCATGATGAACGCTCATGCACTGTTGGTGGGAATGTAAACTGGGGCAACCACTGTGGAAAGCAGTATGGAAGTTCTTCAAAAACTTAAAAATAGAATTACCATATGATCCAGTAATTCCCCTACTGGGTATTTACCCAAAGAATATGAAAATGCTAGTTCAGAAAGATAGAGGTACCCCTGTGTTCATTGCAGCATTATTTACAATAGCCATATTATGGAAGAAATCCACGTGTCCATTGTTAGATGAATGGATAAAGAAGATGTGGTGTATATATGCCCAATGGAATATAACTGAGCCATGAAAAAGAATGAAATCTTGCCATTTGCAGCAACATGGATGGACCTGGAGTGTATAATGCTATGTCGAAAAAGTCAGAGATAGACAAATGTTATATGATCTCACTCATTTGTGGAATTTAAGAAACAAGAAAAACAGAAGGGAAAAAAGAGACAAACAAAAAAGCAAATTCTTAGGTATAGAGAAGAAACTGGTGGTTACCAGAGGAGAGGTAGGTAAGGGGGGATGGGTGAAATTGGTGAAAGGGATTAAGAGTATACTTATGATGATCACTGTAATGTACAGAATTGCTGAATCACTATATTGTGCATCTGAAAGAAATATAACACGGCATGTTAATTACACTGGAATTAAAAATAAATTAATTTAAAAATTATTTTAAAAAATTATTCCTTCAGACCAGTTTGCATGAACTCCACAGAATCCTAAAGCATTATTGTGTGTATAATGTTAGTCACTTACTGTTAACTGGAGTGGTGCTTAGTTAATCAGGGGACAACCAAGTGCATGATGTTTTGAAAAAATAAAGTTGAGGGGAGACCAAAAAAAAAAGCTCTAACTACTGAGAAAAATATTTTCTTGGGTCCATGCATCTAAGGAGTCCATACTTCCCTGATTAAATGTGTCACGTGTCCTCCCCCGGAAAGGCAGGGAAGGCCACTAAATCACTAGAAAAATCTTGGTGAGATCAAGTCTGATCATCTCAAGGAATGTGTGTGGGCAAAAAGGAGTAAGGTTTTGTTTTTGTTTTTGTTTTTTAATTGAGAATAAATAGTCAACCACACAGTAAAGCAGCTGAAATGATCAGAAGCTATTCCCAATGGAGTCTGTATTCATAACTCAGCCTTAGTCTGTTTTCTGTTGTATATGTACTTTGTGTACCTTGAGATTTAAATTATACAATTACCACTGCAACATGCCAAGCATTTTAAGGAAAACTGTAGTTTTAATAGTGAAGTCATTCGGGGGCACCTGGGTGGCTCAGTGGGTTCAGCACCTGCCTTCGACTCAGGTCATGATCCTGGGGCTCTGGGATCAAGCCCCACACCTCTGGCTTTCTGTTCAGTGGAGAGCCTCCTTCTCCCTCTGCCCCTTGCTTGTGCTCTCTCTCTCAAATAAATAAAATATTAAAAAAAAAAACAAAACCCAGTAGACTCATTCAGTGTGGACTGCATCTTCAGTGTGGCTGGGGAAAGATGTCAGATTTCAACTAAGACTAGTTCAAGGAAATAATCACAGAGAAACCACTAATGATAGTTCCAGTGTCTTGATCAAAATTATTAGCTTGAGATTTATAAAAGAAAAATTACTTTTAAGTTTTCTCCTAAAAATACCTACTTTTTCTTAGGATATTTCAACATTCTGAAACCAACGTGTAGCTACTTGCTTTTTCATTCATCTTTTCCGGGAAGGATTACAATATTGACGTATACTAGTTTTTCTACCTCTTATCACCAGCGGGTACTGTCAAGTGAATTTTTATGAGGTCCGTGGAAAATAGTCAGGAAATATTGCCATGAAGTTGGAGGAAAATATTCTTAAATTTAAAATTCCAATGATTCGCATACCATCACTGTGTAATGTTGGTCAAAGAATATAGACGTGTATGATTATTTGATAAACTTTTGTTTATTTGAGTGAGAGAGAGAGAAAGAGAGAGGCAGCATGAGTGGGGGAGGGAGGGGAAAAGGGAAAAGCAGGGAACCTGATGCGGGTCTCACTCCCAGGACCCTGACATTATGAGGTGAGCCGAGGGCAGACACTTAAAGGACAGAGCCTCCTAGGTGCCCCAGATTATTTGATAAACTCTTGCCATCACTGAATACTAGCTCCAGTATCATTCCTCTTTGCTCACTGGTGCCAGGAACAATTAAAAACAAATTGTCACAAACACCAGGTTAATCATACTTAATGTATGAAAAGAATCAGAGGAGCTGAGGCCATGAACTTAATGGGAATTGCAAGCAATGAAGAATAGCTGGAGCACGGGGTTCCACGTGGAAAGAGCCTGTGTCAGCAGCAGCTGTACAAGGAAAGGCTCTGTTGCCATTGTAATACTTCAAAAAATGAGAAATTAACAATTTATAGCAAACTCCTCATCCAAGGAACTAGAATCAGGCCAGAAACGGTATAGGATCGGTGGTTCCACTGAAAGCCCCGCAGGCTGTTTCCCTATTGCAAAATGAGACCTACATTCCCGAACCCCTAACATGTAAGTTTTGCCTGAGCAAAGTTCACGTCTATCTTCTATCTCATTGAATTCTCAGCATATAGTTTATAACTTGACTCGTATATGTTTGATGAATACATAGTCAAGGAGTGAATAAATGAATGGGCATGTTCATTTAAAAATTGCACTAGGTACTGCGCTAAAATTATCAATGAAGTGCAGACTAGGGTAACAAAATCACCACTCTGTAGATGAGAAACACTCACTTCCTCAAACTGAGAGACCAGCAACGTGATTAGAGTCATCCTTCCAGAACTAGTATCTCTGGTCACTACTCTAACACCTTCACCACGTACTGCCTGTGCTTCTGAGTTGGGCCGCCAGCTGTTAGTGAGGGGCCTACACTGATTTCCACCTCCCCAGATCTAAAGAATGAAGTAAAATACAGTCAAAGCGTCTTGTTTCGAATTAGCAATGATTCTTAATCTGTTTTGTGGGGAAAAATGGAAACTGGATTATCAGGGCTAGGACAAAAATGTGCTCTATCATCATCAATCCACAATGCCATTAATGTTGAAAAAAAAAACTAACAATACTTAGAGAAATATTAAAAAAACTAGTCAAGATCAAACCAATTTATGAGGCAATAGTGCTGTTTTTCTTTTAAAGTAAAATATTCCCGAACATGCAATTAAATTCTCAGAGAGGTTATCACATTGGCCTATACTTCACCAAGAATATAAAGAGTTAAACTAGGGGTGCCTGGGTGGCTCAGTGGGTTAAAGCCTCTGCTTTCGGCTCAGGTCATGATCTCAGGGTCCTGGGATCCAGGCCCGCATCGGGCTACCTGCTCAGCAGGGAGCCTGCTTCCTCCTCTCTCTGCCTGCTTCTCTGCCTACTTGTAATCTTTCCCTCTGTCAAATAAATAAATAAATCTTTAAAAAAAATAAAGAGTTAAACTAGAGGAGAGACTAAGTTCATGCACTTATCTACCTGAAAAATTTTGATTTTTAAAGAAGAAAACAGGAATATGGCTTTGAAGTTATTCTTTGAAAAATGATAATTTATTTTTGTTAAATTGAAAAAAAATAACCTCCCTGAGAATATTTTTAAAATCAGAGTCTTCAATGTTTTTTCTCTACAAAATACAAGCATTCTGTTTTCACTGTACCCAGCTACTGTGACTCTTTAAGTAAAATGAAGAAACAGCATACATTTTATATCAGGGAAACAACATAAGATGGTTTATCTACTTTGAATTTATCCAAAATTTATTTATTTGTTTATTTTTTTAAAGATTTTATTTATTTATTTGACACAGTGTGAGAGATCAGATCACAAGTAGACAGAGAGGCAGGCAGAGAGAGAGGAGGATGCAGGCTCCCCACTGAGCAGGGAGCCCAGTGCGGGCCTCGATCCCAGGACCCTGAGATCATGACCTGAGCCGAAAGCAGAGGCTTTAACCCACTGAGCCACCCAGGTGCCCCAAAATTTAAAATAAAATAAATATGCCCATGTAGGGAGTATCCTTTAGAAATGCTGGCAATTTTGTCAGCCTCATATGACTAATCAAGTAATAGCTACACTGAATTTTTACAAAAGACAGTGTCAATTATTTAAAAAAATATCTATCCAACTGAAGCTTCATACACCTAATTCACACAAAGCACAGTGGTAGTGTTTTAGGAGCAAAGTAAATTAAAATAAAAAATTCCAGTAGAGAGACATGTTTATTTTTATATTTGATCAAGGATAACAGAAAATAAATTATTTCGAAAAAAGAATTCCCATGAATTAGAATTTTTTGTTATTCTTTTTTTGTTATTCTTGCAAAAATGGATCTGCAAGATAGAATCAGATCCAAATACATCTATTGCATAAGCAAAAGTAGCTTGCACAGATATATGTATTATTTGTCTTGTGTACCACAGTGCAGGTGAGAAGTTTCATTATTAGCTCTCAGACTCAGCCATTTAAAAACCATGGGTAAGGAAGGGATCTAACATAATACCATTTCCAAGCTCCAAGATCTTACTGAAATTGCTCCAAAACCAGGGTTAACTTCACTAAGTTCTTTCCATCAGAAAGAAATCAGATGCGATAATCTTCATGAGAATTCTGCAGAATGAGCAACTCGACATCTTTATATTCACCAAGGGGTTCTGAGAGCCGACGAGTTCACAAACTATTTGTATTCCTTACCCAGGAAAAGAAGTTTATTAGCACATACGATTTTCCTATGGGTGTATTATGATTCTACCATTTCTCTAAATTTCCTATTCACTCTTCTTTTCATCACAAGTGGTGATGAAACTGCCAACATCAAAGTTATGGACAGTCTATTCTGAGCATCATTTATTATTATAACTAAAGTCTAATTAAAAAATGACTTCATTTCACCATGATCCCATGATAAGAATCAATATCCAGGCCACTGATCTTGCATTAATTTGTCCCTGTCATCACTACCTCTTGTCACAGTCACACCTTCCTGATACCTTGAATTAACCTTGAGTACAATCACAGGTTAAAAATAAAAGCAAGGAAAATACTCTCTGTTAGGATATCAAACAAACAATCTTCTCTCATTGTTTTGATGGGGACAGCACCAAAGGTAACATGTTATGTAAAAATATTTTTTAAATTACATAAAATGCATCCCAAATCTTCACCTTGTACACTTTAAATACATGCAATTTTATTTGGCAAACACCTCAACAAAGCTGGAGAAAAAAACCTATAAAAAAAAGCACTGCTTTGGGGCGCCTGGGTGGCTCAGTCATTAAGCGGCTGCCTTTGGCTCAGGTCATGGTCTCAGGTCTTGGGCTTGAGCCCTGCATCGGGGGGGCTCCCTCCTCAGCGGGAAGCCTGCTTCTCCCTCTCCCACTCTCCCTGCCTGTGTTCCCTTTCTCGCTGTGTCTCTCTCTGTCAAATAAATAAATAAAACCTTAAAAAAAATAAAAAAGCACTGCTTTTACAAAAAGGTACACAATTAAATTCATCTAATCAGAAAAGTTATACTTTGATGTGAAGGAACAAACTGTACCCTTCTATTTCACTGAAAAAGACATGTTCTTTCACACCTTGTAAGTTTGCATAGCTGATCCTAGATTTAATAATTAACATTAATCTTAAACAAATACATGCTACATCAGACTGAAACTTATGAAATTAAGTTTGTTGGTCTAATACAGGATCTGCGAAAAGCAAAAATGTATCACAGATACATATATATATACACACACACATATGCCCACATATATAAACCAAATATATTTACATATAAATTTATATACATATACTATATAATATAAATTATGTGAACTATATATGTATACATAAGTGGAATACATGTGTAAAAATACTAGATATGTGTCTATAGATACCAAATAAATATGATAGTATTATGTGTATGTTGATCTGTAGAGTATATGTTTTATGGAAATATACAAAGCTAGCTCCAGGACAGATGGGCAGAAAAAATATTTGTTTAAACCTTCAGACTTACGACCTTAAAACCCATGGCCATTCTAAAATTAAAACTTGATAAAGAGTGATGTGATGTCATAAAACACGCCCAGGCATCTCTTATCCCTTAAGTGATGTGTAATGGTGATTCACTGAGGCAATTTCACTTGACACAACTCAAGAACACACTTCAGTGAAGGCCCTTGATTTTGCTCTTCCACTTCCTATGTGTTGAAAAGTGCTCGGACACCTACGGTTCCATATCTTTCCAATTACATTACAACCTTGGAAGCATTCCCTAAAACCTAACTCCTGCTTTAGAATTACATAAGGATATTTGATGGATCTTCCTATAAATCAAGTGTGAGTAGAATTTAAGAAGACACGCTTGGGGGGCGCCTGGGTGGCTCAGTTGTTAAGCATCTGCCTTTGGCTCAGGTCATGATCCCAGGGTCCTGGAATCAAGTCCCGCAACGGGCTCCCTGCTCGGCGGGAAGCCTGCTTCTCCCTCTCCCACTTCCCCTGCTTGTGTTCCCTCTCTTGCTGTGTCTCTTTCTGTCAAATAAATAAAATAAAATAAAATAAAAGACATGCTTGGAATTCAGAATGAGGGAAAAGCTTGTTGATATGCAATTGGAAAAACCTTTCAGAAATTATAAAATAATGTCTGTTGAATGTCTAGTTTCAAGTGGAAAACAGACACATGGTATGGTAGAGAAAACACTGTTTGTGGCCTTTTGTTAATGGTTAAAGATACTGGGGATAAAGTACTGTGGCCTGACATGAGATAAATTTGTATTGCCAGTTATTGACATTTCATGTGTGTATCTGTGTATTTCTTCTTCCTAAGCAATAATTCATAAATTAACTGGGAGAATAAGCTAAAACCAATTTATAACAATTTCATTATGTAGTTCCCATTTGGTTTATGAAATGTGATATTTGATTTGGGACTTTTCCCTACTACACTGAGTGTTAAAGAAAGCTTAGCTGAGATGTTCAGGCTAATGCTCTCCTCTTTCCTCCTTTTGTGTCCACTCTAATTTTACTAAAGAAGAAGAAAAGAATCAATGGAGCAAGGAGCTCTTAACCCATCAGTAAAGTATTGAGTTGTCATATATTTATGGTTTCTATACTAACAAGATAATAGGCGACTTGTGAAAGATAGGGACATACAGCCTCCTGTGACATTACACAGAGCTTCAAATTCTAGGTTTTCTTCCCAACTCTACATTTTATCCTCATGAAATATTATCCTAGATGTGTCCCTAAAGGCTTGGCCTAATTCACATACAAGCAGACCTTGAAAGTTACAATGTTTCATCAAAAAATGGCAATTTCCTTCCTTTGCTCCTGTGGAAATATCAAATATCACTGTATGTGAAGATAAGCGCTGAGAAGAAACTAAATCCTAGAAAGAGGCAGACACTCCTGTTCTTCTGACATCACTAGGTTAGACTTATTTTTTGTTCCAAAATAACATAACTTAAGCTTGCTCTTAATTAGTGAAATAGCCTTAGAAACGAGTGGCAGTGGAATGATTACCACCTTTTGTCAATGATAGTGTCGAGCACATTTTCTGTAATGTGTCTGAAGATGATCATCTAGACTTTCTTGAGACACAAGTTGATTGTGTGTGTGTGTGTGTCTTTCAAAGCTATGCCTTTCACATTAACTTATCCCTTTTCTCTTCCATATTATTTGTTTTCACACAGTAAAAAAGAAAGGAAGATATTTAAAGTTTAGTTCTGTGGAAAATTGATCTTTAATAGTATTTATGTGCTTCAAATTCCATTTCATCTAGGGGTGGCGCCAAACATATATGAAAGATTGAGTCTAACTCAATGACCTCCCATAAAGTATAGTCTAAAGAAAGATCAGTCAGTTGGCCTAGCGAGCACCACTGTGTTGTTCTGTCTAAATGCACTTAACATCCGGTCTCTCGTTATTACTGATTTTCAGTAGGACCATAAAAGGATGATGATTACAGAGCATACATACCTTCATGTTCCTTCTCCCAAGACCATAGGTGAGGTGGATGATGGTTCTTTTGCCCTGAGCCTACACTTTAACTCAGATTCCTTCTCACCACTGTGCTCTAGAAAGCCACCAAACGACTGGAGTTCTCATGAGAACTCAATCTCTCTTTTACATTATCCTTGCTCTGGAGGTTAGTTCTGAGGCTCTGTGACTATGATTCCACTATCACCAGGTACACAGCAGTGGTTGGCAAAGTAGTTTCCTTCTTTTCTTATTTAATAGCTGCTGGACACCAGCCATGTGTCAGACTCAGTGTAGGTCCTGGCAATGCACTTATCAATAAAACATGATTCCTGAGCTCAAGAAATTTAAAATCCAGTTGCCAAAACCAATGGGTAAAACATACAATGACGATCAACGACACATGAGTCGGGACTCCACGGGAGCACATTTGTCAGGGAGTTAGAGCTGAAGAATACAGCACATCCATTTTCTCACCTTCCTCACCAATGTGAGTGAAATCCCGGCCCACTCAAGAAATGACAAATGTCCACAATTGGGTCACACTTTTCTCTTTCTATGAATAGGGCCTCAGTTTCCTCCTCTAGAATATGGAGGAAATAATGGGATCTACCTCGCAGAGTTGCTGTGAGGACTAACTCAATTAATACATGTCATCAGGATAAAAAAGACAAGAGAGAAATATGGGCGATGATGTGGAGAAAAGGGGACTCTTGTGCGCTGTTGGTGGGGAAGGAGACTGGTGTAGCCACCGCGAGAAACAATATGAAGCTTCCTCAAAAAAATTTAAAAATAGAGCTACCCTATGATCCAACCATCCCACATCTGGGAATATATTCAAAGGAAATAATATCGCTATCTCGAAGAGATATCTGTACCCTGCCACACCCCCACGTTCATCGCAGCATTATTTACAATAGCTGAGACATGGAAACCCCCTAAGTGTCTACCAGTGGATGACAGGATGAAGAAAATGCGTATATAGTTATTCAGCCATAAAAAGGGAAGAAATCTTGACATTTGAGACTTGAGAGCATATGCTGAGTGAAAGAAGTTAGAGGAAGACAAATACTTGTCCATATCACAAATATGATCCCACTTATATGTGGAATGTAAAAAAGCCAAACTCACAGAAGAAATAGAAAGTAGACTGATTATTGCCAGCGGCCGGGGGTTTTGAGAAATGGAGCTATGCTGTTCAAAGTGTATAAACTTCTAGTCCAAAGATGAATAAGATCTGGGGTCTAATATACAACATAGTGACAATAAGTAACAGTGTTACATTGTGTGCTTGAAAGTCACCAAGGGAGGGCGCCTGGGTGGCTCAGTGGGTTAAGGCCTCTGCCTTCCCTTCGGCTCAGGTCATGATCCCAGGGTCCTGGAATCGAGGCCCACATCGGGCTCTCTGCTCGGCAGGGAGCCCCCTTCCTCCTCTCTCCTCTCTCTCTGCCTGCCTCTCTGCCTACTTGTAATCTTTCTCTCTGTGACAAATAAATAAATAAAATCTTTAAAAAAAAAAAAGAAAGAAAGAAAGTCACTAAGGGAGTAAATCTTAAATGTTCTCACCATACACACAAAAGTGGTCATTATGTGAGGTGACAGATGTGTTACCTCACCTTATCGGTAGACATTTCAAAACATATATGAGCATCAAATCTACAGGTTCTAGACCTTAAATTTACACAATGTTATATATGGATTACATCTCAATAAAGCTGGAAAAAATAATACATGCCATGATCTATCTTTAATATTTAATTACAGATATAATTCATTAACATTCATTATATGCTTTCTACATGTCAGACATGGTTCTAACACATTATATATGAATCATTAAATTTTTTAAAAAGATTATTTATTTATTTGACACAGAGACAGAGAGATCGTAAGTAGGCAGAGAGGCAGAGAGAGGAGGAAGCAGGCTCTCTGCTGAGCAGAGAGCCCGATGCAGGCCTCAATCCCAGGATCCTGAGATCATGACCTGAGCTGAAGGCAGAGGCTTTAACCCACTGAGCCACCCAGGTGCCCTGTGTCATTAAATGTTCTGCATTAAATATATTTGCTGCTTTAGTACTTCTATATAGCAGAAGGCCTATCACAAAAGAACACTTGATAAATGTCATTTGTCATTACCAAAGCTGGAATGTGGCATACAAAGGGGCCCCAGATAGCAACAGGTGAGGTAGAGGGAGCAACAAATGAGGGGGGCACCCAGGTCACGCTGGTGGACGGGGTAACGGGTGGAGCACATCACAGACTCTGACCATAAGCCAAGAGTTTCCCAAGGCCAGTCTTTGATCTGCATCAGAATCACCAAGAAAGCTTATGGAAAATAAATTCCTGAAGTCCCACACACAGATATTTCTGATTTAGTGTTTCTGGTAGGAACTCAGGGATCTCTATTTTTAACTGCCCCCCCCCAAGTAATTATGAGCCCAAGTCAGATTTTGGAATCAGTAAGAGAGGCAGTGAAGATGGGGTAGGTGAGGATGTCCAGAAGAGAAAGGGCAGGGGACAGGACACGGACAAGGGAAGGATCTGAGATTCGGGAAGATCTCTCTTCCACGTGGGAGAGGCTTCGGAAGAGCAGGGTAAGAGGCAGGAAGAGGGTCTGACCCTTTGTGGCTGGGCCTGGGAAAACCACTCTGAGGTCTTTTTTATTCACTACTAACATTCTACCTCCTGAGATCTGGTTGGATCTCGGCATATTTTCTAAAGAACCTGTTTCTAAATAAAAATGAAGCAAAACAGAAAACATGCACACGCGCACACACACACACACACACTCACTCACTCACAAAACAACACCCCAAAAAGCAGAGAACAAATGTACTACCGTTGACTCCTTTATCTTGACAGGGCTTTCCAACAGACAGTGAGGAAAAGCGAGGAAGTGCTGCATAGCATTTAAGCTTCGACGCATTACGGTTGTACAGAAATAGCTTGGAAAGCGACACTTTTAGTCTACTGATTTTGCCCCTGCAGGTAAGAAAGTGACACTTATTTCATCTGAATGATCAAAACACGAATTTGAATATTGGGAAATCTCTGTGGAAAGAATATTTTCATAGTTCTAGTCAAATTTAAAATCACTTTTACCTTCCTGGATTCTTCTCTTCTCACAGAATCTTTACTGGATGTTTCAAATAACATTTACTTGAACAGTTAACATTATAGTAATTGCGGCTAAAAGTTTTAGTCAAAACTCTAAGAACTGGCTCTTACGAGGCCCACAATAGACTCATTAAAAAGCTGAAGAGCACCTAGTAAGTGGGAACTTCCCTATCAATGCTTCTTAAATGAGGGAATGAACGCAGGTAGGTATGATTGAACAAAATGGTAATTTACACGTTACCCAAGAATGTTCTGGGTCAATAGCTGTTTATAGTAACATAAAATTAGAAATACTCTAATGTCCACTAAAACTTGTTATTAGGTATTGAGTCCTTACTATGAATTACGCCCCTCTTCTGATCCTTGTCATACCACTTACGAGGCAGGCACTAACATTCATCCTATTTCCTAAAAGAGGAAACTAAAGATTAAATTTGATATCAAATCACTTAAAGAAAAGATGTCATCAGGATTGAAGAATAGTCTGCTAAAGTGCATGTCTTCTAAATACACACAGCTTTTCCAATATCAAACGGGTTAAATTATGGAAAAAACACATGAACAAACACTATTCAACCATTCAAGTCATGCTTTACAACATAACTTACTACTATATTTCAAGCATTTTCTCATGGTAACTGAAAATAAAAAGTAATTTGCAAAAGAGTAGGCGATTTGCAATGCAGTGTGTAAAATATTAACCCAATGAGAAAATACACACAATTGTAAATGTAGGTAAATTACTAAAATAGCACACAACATATTAACAGTAGTTCGTATTTTTTTTCCGAGTGACAGAAAATAATAATTTTTTTTATCCTTTACACTCCACCATAGATGTTGCTACAATTAATAGGTTCTACTGTTACAAAAGGAAAAATATTTAAAGTATATTAGTTGTTTAGACAGGCAGATGATCGATTGTTTAATATCGGTCTTCACTTTCCTGCTGTCTGCTATACTTGGAAATACATCTGAATTCTAAAGTTATTCTAAAGTCACCCAAAGCTGTCTTTACTTGTGTTTTCATCATTTCTTCTGTTCCACATGTCCACCCCAAGGGTTGCACTCACTCCCCTTCATCTTTGTTCAAAATAAATTTTCCGACGAGATCATCACACAAGCCTTAATTTTTTGTTACATCTTTACTCGGTCTTGAAAATATACTTGGTGATGAACTCTGTACTATCACAGAGTTGAACACGTACATTTCAGAGTTAAAATTTCAAATGAGTGGATGTCACTAGCTGATAAGTGAAAGAGTGAATAAGCGAATGGAATAACTTTAGAAGTCAAAGAGCCCTTTATATGCATTTAATCCTGCTGAAACCGAACCTCTCAAGACAACAAAACTAAATGTTTGATTTTGGAAAGTCTAGGTGTACGTAAAAAAGATAAAAAAGAATGCTGTGGTTCAAACTTTGTCATATAGTATTTAGATTTGCTTTCTTCTTTAAATTGAAACTGAATTGAGTTACAGTTCAGTTTATGCCTTTATCCTACAAGGATCTGTGTCTATCTGGTAATAATAATAATAATAACAACAACTACTTTAAAAAACCCATCAGTTGGATAAAAATGGGAAAAATAACGATCTGTGTATTTTCAAACACAGTGGCTGTGGCAGACTGTGGGCTGTCCCTCATTATCTAATCCTATTCTTCCCCAGTAATAGGACCCCCAGTTTTCAGATAAGCACAGGCTGCTTCAAATAAGGAATACATTTCCCTGGCTCTCTTGTAGCCTGTGATGGCCATCTGCATTTGAGTGTGTAACTTCTGAGGAGTGTGTTTAAAGGGAAGGGTGACCTTCTTTGAGCTTTCTCTTTCTTCCAGCTGGAAAGGAGATGTGATGGCTGAGCTTAATCAATCTCTTGGGCCCTTGGGTAGCACCATGTTGAGTCTGGCAGAGGAACAAGATAGACAGATTCTGAGTTCTTGTTGAGAAGAGAGCTACTACCTCAGCCCTGTGCTGTTAACTGCTGGGCTTTATTTACCTAAGAGGAATACATTTTATTTGGGTTCGGTTACTGCTATTTTGGTTTCTGTTGTTTGAAGACAGGAAATGTTATCCAGTTGGACAAGCCATTTTTTAGACTATACCTATTAAAATGAAGTCAGAGATAGTTATCTAAAATATTATTCTTTGTCTTATTTAAAAAAATACTTATACGTGCAGGTAGTAATATGAAGGAGACTTTCTTTAGTTTTTGCTTTAGTTTGTAGGGACGATTCTTAAGTACTTCCTTGAGTTTGCACATGTAGAGGCGACTTAGCAATATTTTTTTCCTCGTACATTACCACATTCCCCTAGTTTCATTGAAATTACATTTGAGGGTTCTTTAAGAAAAGTTAAAATTACATGTTTAATTTCTTTGCTCAGATTCTTCACTTACTGTGATCACTATTTCTGGAACAAATATCTTTATGTGCATCTAAGGAAAGTTACAATAAATTTGATTCTATTTCTTTACTGCAAAAAGAAATTTTCATGAAATCTACTTCATGATCACATTATGTAAGGTGAGTGGATTTTTGGTTTTTGGGATCTTTTCTCCACTCTGTCATCTTCGTTCCATTTCCATTTGGGGGCATTCATTCTGTGCTATTGTTTTATTACAAGGATAAAAACTGAGTGACAATAAAAGCAAAACAGCTTTTGTATTCCTTATGCAAAGCCTGCTTTGTGCATCAAATAATGCCCAGAACAATGTCTAAACATGTACAGAAAGAAAAATAGCACCCAGCTCCTCAATAATTAGGGAGCTTCATAGCCCTGTGATGATGTACATTTGGGATTATTCTGGGAGCTACTGAATCAAAACAAGACAGCAGAGATCAATCAGAATCTTAGGAACCAGAGGAAGCCAACACAACACTGAGCTGCGGGAGGCTCCAGAGTTTGAAAAATAGACAGTCTTCTAATTCTTTAGGAACAAAAACAAAAAAAAAACAAAAAAAAAAACATCTCAACCTCTCCCCCAAATTCCAAATAAATGATTCAAATGACCATTTTGCTGTTTTAAGTTTTTTTTTTTAATTTTTTTCTTCTTACGAAAAGACAGGCACGTGATTTCACAAAAATTTTCATTTGCTCTTGATTCCCCAAACTGCTGTCGAGTTCATATGAGGCAAAGAATCAACCACTGTCTGGATTTCTAATCCATCCAGAACTCTTGAGAACTATTCTCCTTGTTAGTGATATAAGTAAATCTTCTGATGTAAGCAAAACATCCAGAGATATTCAAGACTGGAGGTTTAAATAGTCTCCTCTTTCTCTCTCCTCTCTCTGTCTCTCTCTTTTGGGAGTCCTGTCTAACACCTGTATATTCCTTCATAATGTTAAGGGGCTGTAAATGTCTTTGCTATCGATTAAGGTAGGAATTTAATAAGTGAGGTGTGATGTGCTAGATGCATGGTTTCCTTACACATCTGAAAGTTGGTAATTATTCATTTAACCAACCCTTAACATGAGTGACCTTATCTATACCATACAGTTTGGTGATCAGGAGAAAAACACCTACATTTGCTGTACCCAATATCGCCCAAAGTTGATTTTTGGTTTTTGCATTGTCAATTACTAGTAGTATATATATATTTAAGGTTCACATTTTACACAATGTTCTCTTTTCTTCTATGTGAAATTTCTTCCCATTATCCTCTTAATTTCCTGAACATCAACTAACATATAAACATCACCTATTACGTATATATTTTCTCATAAGTGCAAAGGTAAGATCCAACAAAGGCACAAAATTGTACTTCTTCGGTGACACAAAACAAGAGCTGGAATCCTAACCAAATGAGGATGGACACTTGCCAAATCCCCGCCGTGAAAAGGAAGCATCCAGAGCAGACATAAGTCTCTTTCCCCTCAGTAGGAATTGGATTACCCAAACCTAAATACAAAACTTTGAACAGCTCATCCAAAAATCTCCCGAGTACGATGACATGAATGAGGGCTGCAGTCAGACCTCAGGAATAGCAGAATTGCCTTTGTATAAACTCACGTCAGCGCCATATGGCGGAGAAGGGGCTGCTGAAGGAAAAGCCAGTTTTACAAGATTTTGATCAACAGGATATTTTACAATCCACCAGCTGGGGAAATCTGTTCCATCTCCTATAAGCCATTGTTATTCTGGGTTTCCCGTGACAAGTGGACACACCTAATCCTTACTGAGTTGGTAGATGTGGAAGGGAGGTAGTTAGGAGAGAAATAAAATCTTTCAGCAAGGAAGAACTAGTTTGAATTTTGATCTAGCAGAAAAAAGAGCTACCTAAGTAAGGAGAGGTAAGAGAATTAAATAATTCAGGGTTAATATTTTTAAAACTGCCCTTTTCGATTAAAATTTACAAACCACATCTACTAAAAATCTTCCCTGACCTCTCCCTCAGTCTCTCCCAAACAGCAGATGGGCAAGTTTTCCCCACCCCTCTCTGCTTCCAGACTCTTGTCCAAACATCTGGTACTAATCACATTGTATTAGGATTGCTTTTTTCTGTGTTTGTCTTCCCTTTTAGAATTTGATCACTTTGAATGTAGGGACTGCATTTTTAATCCCATTGGCTAACAATAAATATTTGTTTAGTCATGTACAAAAATGTGTATTTCTTTTCTTTTTTTCTTTGTCTCTTTCCTTTCCTTTTCTTTTTTCTTTTCTTTTTTTTTTTTTGTGTGTGTGTGAGAAAGTCTTGCTCTGGTTAAATTGTGGTAGACCCTGGGTCCCATCAGCACAAGGTGAAAGTTAGGATTGATTAGCAATGATTCGGCTTTCATTCACCACCACAGAAAATTCCAAGTTTAGTCACATTCGCCAAAAGCGAACGATTCCATGGCACTTAATTCTGGGAATTTTGCGAATTAGGAAGGGGGTCTGCAGTACTGTTAAGATTTTAGGAGGAAATAGAAGAAAAAGAAGACTACATTTGGTAGATATTTGTTGAATGATTGGTAAGAGATTGGGCCACATGGATGAATAAAGAGAAATGAAACACTGTTGAAAACAGTGATTGGAATTTTAGTGGCTCTACCACCATTACAAAGTCTCTTCCAGAAATAGCTATCAAAGGAGATGACAGACAACTAAATTTATTAACAAACACATGAGAGTGTGAAGTGATTTGGAGGAAAATGGAGGAATGCATTATTTTTACACGAGCTTAAGTGCATATTTTATGTGAGCTCCATAGAGAGATTGAGGAAAGAAAAAGGCTTAGGTTGGTGAATGAGTATTTGAAAGCAAAGTTAAACCGGGCTCTAGTAATATGCAGCCAGATTCTTCTCATGTTTCAGCATCAGAAAATTATGCAAATAGCTATAGCATTTTCCCTAATAAATTCTATTTCCTATGCAACTGACATGATTTGAATATAAAATTGAAAATTATATTTTCCCGTTTGTTATTTTAAACATGCTATTATTTATCACAAATTAATAAAGCAGGCTTTTCTTACTCCTCCTCCCCAAAAGGACAAACTTTTGGATGATTAATTTTCCCACTAAATAACACAGTAACAATATTCATGGATTTAAAAATGTAGGGCATTTTTACTTGCATAAGAAAATAGTCATGTACTTGAGATACGCTGTTACGTTCTTGCACAGAAACTTCTACAATGGTCTCATCAGATAGGAAACAGCAATTAGCCCACGCTCAGGAAGAGCTGCATGTTTTCTAATGGCGCAGCAGTTCTGATCTGAAGTCAGTGATCAAAGACATAAGGAGTCCAAACTCAGGAGACAAAAACTTAAGATGGTTCAAAAGGATCTGGAGTTTAGCTACCTCCTCTTTTTGTTTTTTTAAAGAACAGGACCATTAAACTCTTCTGAATTCGAGCCACAGCTCAAAATATTTGAGGTAATAAGAAAATTAGCTATTTAAAAGTTTTTAGTTTGTGTACACTCTGTTGTGGGTCAAATTCCCTAGAAGCAGAGCCTGAGATGGGGATTCTTGTGCAAGTGGTTACTTGAAGGTACATGCTCAGTGGGAAACTTTAAGGAAGTGAGAGGCAGGATAAGTAAAGGAATGGAACTAAGTGTGGTTCATCTGGAGGCTGGTATGAGCCTGATCCTGCAAGGAACTCTGGGAATGTGAACTGTTCCATTAGGTAAATCTCTCCGTGAGGCAAAGGGACAAACATTTGTCCATGCTTGGTGGCAGATTGCCCCTACCTCACAGAGGGATAAAGGACAGGAGTGTTCTTTCGCTATTTCTCAAGCCAAGTGGCTCCTGTGACTAAGGGTGGTCTCTGGGAGAAAGGCGTGGCTGTGGGTCTAGAAGAACCTGCCAGTACAGGGCATCTTGTTGGTGCACTGACCCTACCCATTACACATTTGATCCAAGAGCTGTCCTACTTCCAATATAGTGAATACTGCTTTCCTGGCTTCTTTCTGGACTCCTAAGGGGTCATAAACTGTTACATCCCATTACCATTTTGCTACTGTCTCAGAACAAACCATGGCCAGAAATCAAAATGGGAAACATCATTTCATGGCTTAGGAAAACAAACTAATCCATAGTTTGTGTGACATCTAACACTTGAGTAGAAGGGCTGGTTTCATTGATTCATTTTCTCTATGTGCTGAGCCTTATGAGTACATTGTCTGCATTGTTTTTGTTTTGTTTTTAAATTCACTGGGGTGACAACTCATTAAAAAGGGGAAGTGAACCTAGGTTGGTACAGGCACAAGCAGAGTGCACGGTGGATTTTATGGACACGTGCAGTAATATCCTCAGACTCCTATTTGTTGTGTGAGGGAATCATAAGCTCTCTCTTGGCCCATATCCACTTGGCATGGTTGAAAAGGAGCTTGCCTGAGGGTCAGAAAAGGAGGTCTCCAAGCTCGAACGCAAGTAGTTGAAGTATGTCACATCGTTCCTGGGACTTGGGTTTTTCATTTGTCTGTTGAGAGGGTGGAAGTCTATAATTTCTAATTGCTTCTCTTTTTAAGTCCTTTCGTTCCAAGAGGTCTGGTCAATACAATTGAGCCAGGTTATGAGATACAGACTAGACTCCTGGCCTCTGATTCCAAGTCTTCTCCACCTGGGCTTCTTAAACTATTTGTAGCTATTTAGGGAGAGGATAGTTTTGTTAAAATTTCCAATCTTCCATGGGCCAATATGGGGTCCTACGGCACCTACCTGTGCTCACACCAGATGGCACTCACGGTGCAACCTTGAAAATACCCAAAGTGGGGCGCCTCGGTGGCTCAGTGGGTTAGAGCCTCTGCTTTCGGCTCAGGTCATGATCTCAGCGTCCTGGGATCGAGGCCCGCATCGGGCTCTCTGCTCAGCAGGGAGCCTGCTTTCTCCTCTCCTTGTCTCTCTGCCTGCCTCTCTGCCTACCTGTAATCTCTCTCTCTGTGTCAAATAAATAAATAAAATCTTAAAAAAAAAAAGAAAAAGAAAAAGAAAATACCCAAAGTGGTCTATGCCCTGCTCAGTGAGATTAGTCCCTTGAGTCCACATTTGGATGTTACATCAATGCCAAGTGGCCACAGAAGTTTCTAAACGCTTACTCTCAATTTCTGAACTTGTCATGGACTAGTAACAAATAGTTCATTGCCAGGTCTGAACTGCAGAACACTTTGGGTATCACGGCTCCACATTATTCATTCACTGCTTCAGGAATAAGACCATTTGTGAAGACAAAAATGACTCCAATAATCCTTGACAACACTAGCCCTTAGCACATAGACAGAGATCTATCAATCTAAAAGTGTCTTCATGTTGTCCATTATGGTAGTAGCACTTGTGGCCATTCAATTTGAACTTGAATTAATTAAAATAAAAGTTCAATCCTTCAGTGATACTAGCCATATCACAACTGTTCATTAGCCAAGTAACTAGTAGCCCCTATACTGGAGAGTAGAAATAAAAACAATTTCCATAATCTCCAAAATTGGACATTTCTATTGGATAATGCTGCTTTACGACCGTCACAAAATTTTCTGTAGTTTCAATGCACGTACACTTTGTGTACTACTTATTAACATCATTGTGTCTTTATCAGCATATTAGATCTATCTTAAGGTTCAAAGAAGAGGTCTGTCCAACTTCTAACTGACATCATGCCATAATAAGTATTATAAGTATTGCAAACTATTAAGCATTACACATGTCTTATTTGTGTAAATGCTTAAAAGTATAGTATTTATTGGGCACTATACTAACTACACACACTGAAAATAAGGAAAATAATGATTAGTGCATGTATTCAAAATATTTATAATCTTATTAGGGACCCCGTAGTATTTAGAAATTAAAAATAGAAAGTGATTTTAGTTGTGATTTAAATAAATGATGTAAAGTTTTGCTCTCTCAGGCTAGATTATGAAATACTTGAAATTATAAGACAAAGTCAGTTGAGTTTAGGGGGTGTACCTTACTAGACCAGAAAAACCAAAAAGCCACAGTGCAGGGGAAGACCTATGTAGACCTGGAAGGAAGAGTCGAGACTGACTCTATGGAAAAGAAGACATGGAATGTACGTGTCTATACACACACACACACACACACACACACACACACACACACACACACACGGAATGTACGTGTCTATACACACACACACACACACGGAATGTACGTGTCTATACACACACACACACACACACAGAATGTACGTGTCTATACACACACACACGGAATGTACGTGTCTATACACACACACACACGGAATGTACGTGTCTACACACACACACACACGGAATGTACGTGTCTATACACACACACACACGGAATGTACGTGTCTATACACACACACACACGGAATGTACGTGTCTATACACACACACACACACGGAATGTACGTGTCTATACACACACACACACACGTGTATATATTTCCATATACATATTCCTATTTCAGTACTAGTTATATTTGTAGAATATGTCTTAAAAATCTGTATTGAGAACTGCTAAAAATAAATAAAATAAATAAGTCCTCTACTTAAAACTTTGGCTCTCCTCTCCTCTCCTCTCCTCTCCCCTCCCCTCCCCTCCCCTCTCCTCCCCTCCCCTTCACTTCCCTTTTCTTTGTGGCATAAAACAACACAAATTTATCATCTAATAATTTTGGAGATCAGAAGTCCAGAATGAGCTTTAGTGGGTTAAAATTAAGGTATCAGTAGGGCTACATTTCTTTCTAGAGGGTTTAGTGAAGAATCTGTTTCATTGTCTTTTCTGGCTTCCAGAAGCAGCCTATATTCCTTGGCTCTTTGGGCCCTTCCCTCATCTTCCAAAGTCAAGAAGAGCTGGTAAAGTCTTGGTCGCATAGTGTCATCTGACATCCTCTTCAGCTTCCCTCTTCCACATTTAAGGACCCTTATGATTACACCAGGCCCACTCAAGTAACCCCGGATAATCTCCCTATGTTAAGGGCATCTGATCAGGAATCCAATCAGTATTTATTTTTATTTTTTTTCAACTTTTTATTTAAATTCTAGTAAGGTAAACATACAGTGCAATATTGGCTTCCGGAGTAGAATTCAGTGGTCCATCACTTCCATACCACACCCAGTGCTCACCACAAGTGCCCTCCATAATGCCCACCCCCCGCTTCGCACCCCCCCCATCACTATTTACTTTTAACATGAAACATATCTGACAGTTGCTAGAGCTCTCCATTCTTCGCCTTCCTTCCGTTTCACTAATTACTGGGGGAGAAAGCAAAAACACAGGGTTCACAGTTTTGTAATGCTTCTTTTTAATGGCTCTAAGCTTTCATCATTCATTACATTGCATTCTCAGGGGACTGACTGTCTGCAGGTCACAGATGCCACAGCGGTCCTCCAGGGGAATAAGGGTAGGCGCCGATGCTGACAGAGTCAGGCTCAAGCAGGGGGCAGGAAGAATGCAGCTATTTCTACCCATGAATTCCTTTTCCATTCTCTGCCACAAATTATTAAAATCAGATGTGGTGTTTTATATCCTTAAAGTAACATCAAGCGTTAAAGTAGCGTCAAGTGCTAACGTCAGTGTTCACCTCTCTCAAACCAGCTCTGTCACAAATCTAAAGGAATATCATATATATGAGTGAAATAAGCACACACGAAGATATATAGACAAAAATCGAGAGATAATAGAGACATAGTTCTCTATCTCTCATCTTGGCATTTTGCAGAAAAACACTTTCTTATCTTGAGAAATTGCAGAAAACACTTTGCTTGGAATGACAGCACAAACTTATATAAATGTAAATAATAAAGCACAAATGCGATGGGAATTGAAAATTCATTAGCTGATCCTACAGTGAAGCCCATTTGGTTGTCTCTCTGTCTTTTTCTGTGACGGGAACTCAAATGCAGCAATGAACCTGGGCTCTTTTGGATTATTTACGATCGTATATTCAAGCTAATGAATGAAAATGTGTTGTAGTCCTGAAGAGCAAACATCAAGTTTTTTTTACTGATCTTCACTTTTAAAGGGTGATTGAAAACTAAGAAAACTATTGGAACTCTGTGCACAGCAACAATACGTGGAACTCAGCTAAAACCCACTTTGGGTATTGTTTTTTAAAAATGGAATCCTCCCTCCCACTGGAGGCTAGGAGCTCTCACTGATTAAAATTTAACAAAACAATCTGTATTGGTTGCAAGAAAAAGGAGGCTATACTATTAAAAGCAATTAAAATGTGAAAGATACCTTGTTTCGTTTCTTAGAGAATAAACATCTCAATAAAACCAAACACAGAGGGCTCCTGGGTGGCTCAGTCGGTTAAGCAGTCAACTCTTGGTTTCAGCTCCAGCCATGATCTCACAGCGGTGGGATCAAGACTCACACAGGCTCTGAGCACAGCATGGAGTTTGCTTCATATTCTCTCTCCCTGTCCCTCCTGCTCTTTCTCTCACCCTCTCTCTCAAAACAAGCAAACAAACAAAAGCAAACACAGAAATAGGGGTATGTCAATTCCAAATAATGAAGAGCCTATAGCTGACAAATAACCTCTTGAGACAAGTAAAAGGCTTCGGGAGCCGGCCCTTCTATTAGAAGTGCTGGGTGTTGGGGCGCCTGGGCGGCTCAGTGGGTTAAAACCTCTGCCTTCAGCTCAGGTCATGATCTCAGGGTCCTGCTTCCTCCTCTCTCTGCCTGCCTCTCAGCCTGCTTGTGATCTCTCTCTCTCTGTCAAATAAATAAATAATAATTAAATAAAAAAGAAGAAGAAGAAGAAGGGCTGGGCATTGCCTGAGGGTTCTTGAGCCCCAGGAGAATCAGCTGCTCTTACTAGAAGTGAGACAGGACGCTAGGGCGTGGGAAGGGGACAGTCGAACTTTTAGACCCAGTCAGTCTCTTATGTTGGCCCAGACAAGGGATCAGGCCTAAGAAGCTGTTCTTTCATTTCTTCAGACTTCTAGGTCTAACATCCCTTTACATATTTCTTTTAATACTTGGACAAGATTATATACTGTCATCACTTGTTTTAATTACTGAGTCATTTGACCTTGGTTTTTGATACAAAGGTGCGTATTTTTTCCTTTATGTTCTTATGTAGCAATCTTTGATTTTTCATTTTCAAAACCCTACAACTTTATTTTTAATTTTTTATTTATTTAAGTAATCTCTAAACCCCATGTGGGACTCAAACTCATGATCCCGAGATCAAAAGTGGCATGCTTCTCTGACTGAGCCAGCCAGGTGCTCCAAAAACCCTCCTATTTTGAACTGTAAACAACTATCATGGTTAAAAAACAACGAAAACAACAAACCAACAACAGTGTGCCTTAAAAGTGCAGCTGAGTTATAATTAGCATGGTTAATAGTATAAAATGCATATCAGATTTGACGTCTTATCACGAGCGAATGAACACTCTAAAGTAGTAGGACAACGAAGTTCTAATAGCATCGGAGGAGCCAGGGAAAGAATACATTTGTGAGTTGAATACGTGTGGACTGTCAGGGCAGAAAAAGGCAGCTAAATTGGCTCTATTGAGAAGCGCTGGAATCCTAGGAGGGCTACCTGAAAATTACATTTAATATGCTAACACTATTACGAGAATATTTCTATTCTTCCCATAAAGGTCTTGCTAACAGTAATTAAATTTTAAGACAGTCAGATCTGGAAAGGAATAAAAATACAGTGAAAATACGATTACGATGGCTAGAGGAGGTCTTCCTTTTCAAATACTAATTAAAAAAAAATTGAATTTCAGCTACCCAGGGACACCAAGGCTGGCCATATCTATATTAAATTATACCTAATCACTCCTAAGTTCTTAAAAATCGAATACATTTACCACCAAAATGCCCTGGACTTCAGAAATATGCAAATGACATTCTGAATGTATGGGTTTCTCCTCCATCAGGAGCCACATACAGAGTAGAGGGGAAAAAAACAAAAACAAAAACAAAACACAAACACCAGGATCAGGAGAGTCAGACTTGGGGTGCAAACCGTGCATTGGGTCAACAGAACTAAGACTATGGGGTCCTAGTGGCTTCCAGTAAAGAATCCACTGAATTTGAAAAATATGTCTGAAACAGCTGTTGGACCTGTTTTAAAACTTTCATTTTCTTACTCGCATTCAGCAAGCCTGATCTGTGTAACAGCATTGTGGTTTTGTGGGATTTTTTGTTTTGTTTTGTTTTGTAGGCAACTGTTCAGCTCCTAATTCAATTCACCATTCATGAGTAATGTGAGGAAGCATGGAAGGGCTCACAGTACATACACACCATGCCCCAGCCTGCACTGAAAGCCTGGGTCTTAAGCTTCAATTATTATGAACTAATGCATAAAACACTCAAAGAATCCCCAAAGTAAAATTCTCACTGTTTAAGCAATAAAACTCTAACTTAATACTTTGGCATGGGTCTAAAGTGATTCTTTTCAAAAACCAGATTTTTAAAAATTGTATATCAGCAAACTTTCAAAAATTTGGAGTCTATTAGAGAACAGAGGGTCCTAAAAGTTTTGCACCTATCAAAACCACCTGGAAGACTTGTTAAGATACAGACGGCTGGTCTCACGCCTAGCATTTCTGATCTACCAAGTTTGGGATGAGGTTTGAGAATTTGCATCCCTAACCAATTCCCAGATGATGCTGATGCTGCTAGTCAAGGGAACACATTTTGAGAACCACTAGCAGAGCAGAGGCTTCCAAGTTAGGGGAAGCCAGGCTGACCTGACTCTGCCACTTCCTGTCCTTAAGATCCAGGGTTAGTGATTTAGTATCTCCAAGCCTTAGTTTCTTCACCTATATATGAGGATATATGCATTACCACTGTCCCAGGATCTTTGTACACACTAAAGAAGAAAAATGTATGTGAATTGCTTAGAATATAGTAAATGCCCAGTAACAATCAGTTCCTATTCTAAATAGGATATGGCAAAAATATAAGTAAAAGATTAAAGAGGAAATTTCTGTGCATCTTATGCAGGCACAGATTTCCTCTAAGAAAGGTATATATCACTGAGTAAAGATGGACATGCATTCAAGAATCAAACATCAAACAACTTATTAAATGCTGGGGGATGAGTATCTTTTCTAATAAAAGAAAGTCCAACTTCCATATTGGGGATATAGCCTTTAACAGGCCGCCTCGCTCTTTTGTGTTCTGTTACAAAAAATCCTTAAGCTTCGATTCTTAGAGTATAACCTATATTTTTCGTCTTCATGTATGTAACTATCTAATGAATTAACACATTGTGTAAGTGTACATAATATTATATTGACATGGAAGAAAATATGAAAAAAGAAACTCTTAAAAGTCATTATCTCTGCATAATGGGTAGTGGTTATTCTATTGTTTTGACCTTTCCTCTCTTTCCCAGGCTTATCTGGAATAGGTAATAAATGGGCATTCCCTTTTAATCACAGAAAGACCTTTGAATAAATGTTAATGAAACAAACAAGTGGGGAATCACAAGTTCCCAAGGCCATCACACCACTGTGTTACTTTTCTTTTGAGGGAATCAAAAGAAAAGGTGTGAGAGGGGCTTCCAGAAAGAGACACAAGAGACACTTGGGGGAGTTAAGCTTCTCTTGTGTGACCCTGAGCATGCCAAGGATCTAAAGAAGTAGATGGTGTTCAGTCCCTCAGAGGAAGAGTAACTGAGGCCAGTATGCTTCAGAGTCAGGCAGCATATCTGACCCAGACTTATAAAAAGGATTCGAAGTGACTTGGAAGAACTACACTACTCCTATCTGAGCCTACTTCAAAGAAGGGCAGAGGGGACTTCATTTAAAATAAAGTTCTTGGACTACTATGCTGCCATCAAAAAACCCCTGAAATCTTGCCATTTGCAAAGATGTGGATGGAACTAGAGGGGATTACACTCAGCAAAATAAGTCAATCAGAGAAAGATAATTATCATATGATCTCTCTGATATAAGGAATTTGAGAGGCAGTGCTAGGGGGGTCAGGGAGGGAAATAATGAAACGAGGTGGGACTGGAGAGGCAGACAAACCATAAGAGACTCTTAATCTCAGGAAACAAACTGAGGGCTGCTGGAGGG